>NIVC01001062.1:0-52500 GCA_002269645.1 Macrostomum lignano | reverse complement strand
AGAAAGCATTGTTGATCCTTCTGCTGGCATTGCAGCTGCTGCTGCTTCGACGGCTCAATCTGTCCGATTGACTTCGTGGCGGCCGCAGCAGCTCGACGCTTTAGCAGGGAGCCCCGGTGCCGACTTGACCCGACTGCGCTGCCGCCGCCGGCGCCGCTGCCTCTCTTCGACAAAGACGTCACCCGCAGCAGGGTCTTTGTCCGGTCGGTCCCACTGGCCGCTGTTTTTGGCGGCTGAGACTGCCAGGCCGGTGAGGCGCCAGTCTCCGAACCGCGTTCAGACATGCTGCGTTTCCTACTGGGGAGCCCTCGCTGATGCCAGACAACCTGCAGCTGTGCACCGATGCAGTGTATGAAGAGATCCGTAGTTTTGGGACGAGAATCTGCAAGGAAATATTCTGACAATTGAACTTCTATGGCAATTAGTCAACTCAAAAGCAGTTTTCTCACTTTGAGAATTTAACTTTCTTGGTACATCAGTTTAACACGAACTTTTAACGCGTTCATGTCTTTTAATTATAGCTCGAAATATACTCGTATAACGTGACAATTCGCCCCATTTTTAGTGATCGTCCTGGCGTGATTTACTCCTTAAACATAAGCATATTCCTTGAACTTTGTATTTTTGTTTTCGTCTTAATTAACTTAATTAATTGACGGATTTTTAAGCGACAGGGTGACGCTTTATCAGCAATTTGTAAATAATAGTCGAAGAGATACGACTAAGACAAGAGGGAATTTCACACTGACTAAACACAGCAGGCAGGGAGACTCCTGACTGTACAGTCGCAGTACAGACCTCATGCAGATAAAAATAGCACGCCGTGGCCCAAGAAATGCTTGACGGGGGAGAGAAAAGACTTGAATAGGGGGGGTTCGCGGGCACAGGCCTGTACGGTCTAGCCTCAAGTGTACATACAATGGAGGGTGGGGGTTGAACTGTACGGCAAACCCCGTCCTCCCGCTCTACCCTTGCCTCTCTCAAATACGTAGTCGCTACGTAAGCGTTTCGTTGAGGTCGCGTGTGTCCACACAGATTACCGCCTGTCTCGTTACTGAACACTACCTTGTATTAAGCCGCGTGCAACTGAAAATCGACGTATAGCCGACGTAGGACCAACGTTGCCGCTACGACATCTCTACGTTGCTACCCAGATTTGCTTGACGGCATAGCCGCGAGATTCTCTATAAATAGGAGCCGATTTGAAGGTGGAACTTTTCCTCTTCAGCTCTTAATCTGCTGACAAGTAGACTTCGACTCGAACCAAGCAATCATTATGGAAGACGACTCAAGCCAGCAAAGCGCTACCAGCCCGACCTTGGTCACCATCAAGGCGGTGTACTGCCCGGGCTCCTCGCAGGAGGAGATTCGTCGGTTCAACTACCCTCTGCCAAGCATGCCCGCCGTCGTTGAGTCGATGGACGCCGATCAGATTGGGGCAGCGGCTGGGGAGCAGACGGAACAGCAGAAGCAGCAACAGCAGCAACTGTTCGACGATTTTCGACGACGCCTGGGGGCGGCGTTTGCTGGAGCCGCCGGCTGCAGCATGGGCCTGAGCCTGTACTATGTGGACGCCGATCAGGAACGGGTGAGGTTCTCCACTGGCGACGAGCTGCGCCGGCTATTACGGTTGCATCATTCGCGCTATCAGGGCGCCGGCGCTGATCAGCAGGCTGCGGCAACTCCGCTACGCATCATCGCCGCTCCGACGCCGGGCTGCGAGTCGGACGGCGCCGAACATCCGGGCGTCCTGTGCGACGGCTGCAACCAGCCTGTCAGGGGCCGCCGATTTCGATGCTTTCTGTGCCCGGACTTCGACTTGTGCCAGCGGTGTGTCCTCCGCGGAGTGCACGACCAGCACTCGATGCTGGTGCTGCACCGGCCAGGCGATGCCGACAGCCTGCCGCCATGGCTCTGCCGCGGTGGACTACTGGGCGGCGAAGGCAGCGGCGGCGGCGGCGGACGCGGACGCGGACCGTGGAGCTTCGGTGGTGGCTGGGGTGGTCGATTTGGTCACGGCCAACAGCAGCAGCAGCAACAGCAGCCGCATTCGGTGCCGCCACATCTGCGTCATTACCCGCCGCACGGTGGGCCGCACATGCCGCCGCCTCCGCCCCCTCCCCCGCCCCAGCCGCCATTCGGCTTCATGCCCCAGCGGCCGCCGATGTCTGTCGCCTGTCCTAAGCTGGCCAGAAAGCTGGAGAAGGCGCGCTGCAAATTCGAAGTCAAGATGGCCAAACGCTGCGAGAAGATGCAACGCAAATGGGCCTGGCGTCAGCAGATGCTGTGTCTGAGGCAGCAGCAGCGTCAGGCTCAGATGCAGCAGTGCCAGAAGGAGGCCGGAGCGGCTGGCACCGCCGACGAGCCGATTCGCATTGACGTTGAAGAACAATGTTCCCAGCAGCAGGAGAAGCAGCAACAGCAACAGCAGCAGCAGCAGCAACTGACGCCGGAGGAGGCGTTGCTGCTGAAGCAACTTCGCAAGCGCCAGCAGCAGGCTAAGAAGAAGCAAAAGCAGCAGCAGCATCATCGGCATCACAAGCGCGGTCGCGGAGGTCGCAAGCGACGCCGCAGTCGCAGCAGCAGCAGCAGCAGCGGAAGCAGCAGCAGCAGCAGCAGCAGCGACTCGTCATCTAGCAGCGGCTCAGACTCCGAGGAGGTTGATCGCGAGTCCGCCGAGCAGCGCAACTATCGTCAGCTGTTGAAGAAGTTCCGCCGTATGGGCTTCAAAGACGACGAAACCTGCTGGCTTAGCCAGCTAATCAAGGAGAAACGCGGCAATCTGAACGACATCCTGGACGCCATTCGACAGCGCAAATCCGGCGACGCGGGTTGTGACGTTTAACTTGATTCCGACAGAAAAACGCCAGACACAAATGAAGTAATTTTCCCTAGATTGTTGGTAATATCCCTTCTGTATTTAACATTTTTATTAATAACCAGGCATTTAAACGCCACAAGAAATTCTGTGTTCTACCGGTAGTGGCGGTACACTAAGCAAGATACCAAATCAACATTATTCCGGTAAAATCGTGTATAAGTTTTGCACCAAAGGTTTTTAAAAAAATCTACGGCCTTGAAGTTGATGACACGAGGACGTAGTTAAGGACGTATAATCCCATATTTAAATGCGCAATATTAATCAGTCATTGGCCTATTTGTTATAGCTTAAACCCCTTGCTAATTTTACGTTGTTTTGTCCTACCCACAATGGTCCCACATACTATATACTGCCGTGATTTCTTATAATATTTCAAAAAACATGTTGCAATCAAATCGTCGTCCCTGTAAAAAATGCAGAAAAAAGATTTTTAAAGACGGTATCGTAACTGTTTAAGTTTGTGCTTTTTCAACTCTATGTAGTATCCGACTGTTTTAAATATTATATCCAGTTTATATAGCTCACGAGATCAATAATGTTGAGCAAAAAGTTTTTTCTGTATTGAAGTGTTGCTGCCAGTGTATTCAAAATATTATAAAGTTAAATAAAATAAATTACAAAGAAAACAAACTCATTCAAACAAGTCCTGAGAAGAGGGAAACTTTTTAAAATTATAAGAGAAAATTTTTTTTAAAATCGCTCATTTTCTCACCTAAATATGGATTTTTATTCGTCTTTCTTATTTTTTAGTACACTAGCAATATATATGTACTATACTTCTGATTAGCTTAAAATTAATGAATTAATTGACACTTTAACAAAAATTGAGTACTGTACGTCGTACATGCAAGTTGTCTTGAGTTACGAGCATAATTCAATTTACTTTCGAATAAGTTATTATTTCTGAACTTCTCTGATTTGCAGTCTTCGATGCAGACAAGGCAATATAGGGTTTGTAGGCCAATGGAGCCATGTACATGTAAAGTACGAGCTACGTTGCTCCGAGACGACTCCCAGACGATGTCTATGGCTGAGACCTGCGAGTTCCAGGCTCCCTTCTTATTAAATTATTTCATGGTCCTGGGACTGGGCGCTTCAGCCTTCCTGACAACTTTGACCGTCCCTGTCAGTTGACTGTTGCTCTGCCTGCCTGCTTCACGCCGCCTTCAAGATCAGCGACGAGCGAGTGTTCAACGTCCGTCCAATTAAAGCGACCTGTTGCGGCACAGGGACTACTAAAACAGCTTTGGAAGTCCCTGCTTCGGCGTCGGCGAATCCAGCTTGCATGGCAGGCCACATCATCCACGCTGAGTCGTACTGTCCACAGCCGTTCAGAATTGTGCTGATGCGGCCTTCTTTCACGAACTGTGGTCCAGAGGCGCACACGCTCTGCCCTTCTAAACATGCAAAGACCCTTACAGCGTACTTCTGTTGTTCGTGTCTGTTGTGTCATCGGAAACACCTCACTCAGGCGATCCACTGCGGGCATGGGCCCGCCCTGAGGAAGCCGATCACCATCGCATCCTTGCCCATGCAGGACCGACTCCATTCCTATACTACTAGACGTTTGTGGAGGCCGTCCAACGCGCACAACGTACTCCACCAGTGGTCTTTGCTTTCGCACTCACCGCAGACCCTAAAAGCCACTACCGTCACCGGCTCCAAACTGACCTTCTAGGTCTGCAGTGTCCCGCCCTTAAGCTGTGCTACGTTGCCGTCTGTCTACCGGCGTCAGCTAGTCTGCTCAATCCTGCCGCTGTAGACTGCTCTGAGTCGTGTCGCACCTCTCGTGTCTCCAACGGTTTCTCAGATACCTTTTTATTGCCTTGAACTCCACAACCGTTCTGCTCTGGTCTAGTTAGTTGCGCCGCTTGCTTTGCTAACTCATCCTCTCTTTTGTTTGTCCGGGATTCCCACGTGGCCTAGGATTCAGTGGGTCGTGACATTTACACCTCTCGCTCGCCGTTTTCAAACTTGACAGACAAACTTCACATCTTTCAAACTTGACAGATGGATTTGCCATCTGTCAGAAGGAGGGCGCGCGCTGTCTGATCTCCGCTAATCAGTGACGTCGAAGGCCAGATATGTAGCACCGTCTTTTCTGCCACGTTGACGTAATTACTTTATTTACTTGACTTAGCTGTAGACACAGCGGGGAGACGAGAGTCGCGCCCATTCCGATTTTTCCAAGCTTCAAAGTTTCACTTTATATCTTAAGCGTGCTCGACTCTACCAGTGGAGCTCGTGGCGCAACGGTAGCGCGTCTGACTCCAGATCAGAAGGTTGCGTGTTCGAATCACGTCGGGCTCAGATACTTTTTGCTTTTTTAATTTTAATTTTTTTACGAATCAATTATTACTACTGACATTGTTTCTTTAGATTATTTAAGTGTTATTATGTTATTTTATTAAGTTTTTTACAACAGAGTGGCGCAAACGTACTGTACTTGCAAAATTCCGATATGTTGTGTAGACAACTTTTTGCGCTGGAATTTAGCTAACTATAATATAATATCCCATTTGAATCGTGTTCATTATTTTTACAGCGAATAACCATTTTATACCACGCAATTCTGTTCAATATACTTTAACTGATTGAAATATTTTCTGATATCTCAACATTTCTTCCCTCGAGCAAAAAATCAAACAAGACATGATCTGATGTCATCCCGATGAAGACCAGGTGTTGAATTTTTCTTTTACTCAAAAAGCAAAATAAATAATTGCTTGTTGCTGTCACAAAATACTCCAGAGCAGTGAGAAACAATTTGTGTTGTTTTTATTGTCTCAAACAGCATTTTATTTTTACTGCATACAGAATCACAAATTATTATGAAACAAAAATGGACTTACTTACTACTAGTAGCATAATTACTACATAATAAATTACAGTAATTCTAGATTGGTATTGCAATTACAAACTGTGCAATTAAACAAGTGCATTGTGTACTTTAATTTCAGTTCAGTTATATATCAAAATTTTAATATTCAATAAACCATTTTATTTGCAAACACAATGTGAGCGAAAATTGGAGAAGTAGTATGATACGAAAAAGGCTAAATTATTTATATTGAATCACACAAAAACTATTCAAAATGAATTGAGTAATCAAAACCGAGAAAAAAAACAATAAACGAAGAGATTCTACTAATTGATAAAAACTACAAGGTGATATGAGTTCTGTTTGAAAAAACAAATAACAACATAAGCAACACCGCAAAATTGAGTGCTACTGTTGATTACCTAA
Source organism: Macrostomum lignano (assembly GCA_002269645.1). Taxonomy (NCBI): domain Eukaryota; kingdom Metazoa; phylum Platyhelminthes; family Macrostomidae; genus Macrostomum; species Macrostomum lignano. The sequence goes on along the minus strand of NIVC01001062.1, from coordinate 46,372 downwards.
TAAAATACGAGTACTACAGGAGAAAGCACAAATTTCACGTCAGTGTCATTAAAGCTGTCAAAAAATTGTTCCACAACTAAAAAACTACGACATGGAGCTTTAGAACAGCTGTCATTTGATAATTTAAAATAATTAGAAATAAAAAACAATTGTTCATGCAATACGCAGTTTATGCTACTTAACCAGCCGACAACGCAAGTAGTATCACAATAATTTTTAACCGAAACCGTCCAAAAACGACTTGTTTGCGTCGACATGAATAAGTAAACGAAACCTAAATATATAAAGCCTTCACGCAAGACAATCATAAGGAAACAGCTTAAAAATATAAATAATTTTGAAAGCTCTTTAAACAAAACATTAAAACAAAACTTGACGTTAAAACAACAAATTAGATAAAATTCCTACAAATGAGTCGATTGCAGATGCGTAATCCAAAAACAAGAATTTTGCATTTTACGCCTTTGCGATTTCATCATACTACTAAAACACTGATAAGTAACAGTAGTAGTACATTGCACAAACTACACAATAATTAGAATTTTTAATACACAAACTGCTGAAATCTAAATATACTAAAAGCTTAATAAACACTGGGATAGTTATATGAACGGCGGCACATCAAGTATCTTGTTGCTGTCAGTTGCAGAGGAAGCCGCTCTGCTTAAAAGTCGGTTAATAACAGTTAATTCTTTCATATTAGCATTAGTGAGGGATGCACGAATAGGCTCCACTGTTGCTATGGCAACTGCCGTCTGAAAAGTGTAAATAGGTTATTAAATAGTTATTTAAAATGAATAACTACCAATTATCTGATAAGGTGACAATCTAATGAGGTGATTATCTATGAAGATGGTTATTCGATAATATAAGTATCTATTGAGATGATTATCCGATGAAATGATTATTCGATGAAATGATTATCCGAAAAGGTGATTATCCGAAAAGGTCATTATCTATTGAGGTGATTATTCGATGAGGTGATTATCTATTGAGGTGATTATCCGATGAGGTGATTATCTATTGAGGTGATTATCTATTGAGGTGATTATCCGATGAGGTGATTATCTATTGAGGTGATTATCCGATGAGGTGATTATCTATTGAGGTGATTATCCGATGAGGTGATTATCCGATGAGGTGATTATCTATTGAGGTGATTATCCGATGAGGTGATTATCTATTGAGGTAATTATCCGATGAGATGATTATATGGTAGATGACAGGATGAGTACTAAATGAATGAAACAGTGATTATTTGATGATTAAAATAATGGTTATTATTATCGGAGGCATATGAACCTGACGATCCAGAGGCCTGAGACTGGCTCGATGATGCTGCGGCAGCGGCGGCGGCGGCAGCTGCGGCAGTAGTGGCTTCAAAAGCTTTGACCTCGGCAAAGATGAGCTGGCGCCAGTGTTCTACGCTGAAATCTTTCGTGTCAACGCCGTGATCGTAGCGCTGCGGCGGTGGGCCGTTCACTTCGGTGTCGTCGTACCTGTAATAGAAAATTTGATTGTTTTGCTGCTGACTACTACTAGTAATAAGTAGGCGCTTTATCAACTACTGGACGATCATATAGCATATTGGTATTAACAGTAGAAAAGAAACTTTTTATATGGAAAATTGGAGCAGAAAAATACACAGACAAAGATTCAGGTAGACTGGAATTATGGCAGACAGGTACAGGACAGGCAGACGGACAGACGGACAGGCAGACAGACAGACAGACAGACAAACAGAGTCCAGACACTAAGACAGAGAGACAGACAGGCACTAAGACAGACAGACACAGACAGGCACTAAGACAGACACACGGACAGGCACTAAGACAGACAGACACAGACAGACAGACAGACAGACAGGCAGACAGACGGGCAGACAGACAGCGCTGCAGCCAGAGCCCTTACCACATATTAATATACGGATGCATCAGAGCCTCATCAACAGAGATGCGCCTGAGCGGATCAATAACCAGCATCCTGCTGAGCAGGTCCCTGGCCATGCCGGAAGTGAGGCTGTGATGCTCTGGACTGTCCGCAGGAAAATAGTCATTGGGAAACAGCTGCTCAAATGGCCACGGCTGGTATCGCGGCCGGTTCTGTACATAGTTGCGAACGGCAGCGTTCAATCTGGCCAGAAATTCTGGACCCGGCGTGCCGAGCTGTTCGGTGATTTTTGTCCACTGATCGATGTGATCGGTGCCAGGGAACAGGATACGGCCGCGCACCTGAGCGAATGGTTCAGGTATATCTGTTGTGTATTATGTAGATCTGTTGTGCATTAGGTGGATCTGTTGTGTATTAGGCAGATCTGTTGTCTATTTAGGCAGATCTGTTGTGTATTAGGCAGATCTGTTGTGCATTAGGCAGATCTGTTGTGCATTAGGTAGATCTGTTGTGCATTAGGTAGATCTGTTGTGCATTAGGTAGATCTGTTGTGCATTAGGTAGATCTGTTGTGTATTATGTAGATCTGTTGTACATTAGGCAGATCTGTTGTGTATTAGGCAGATCTGTTGTACATTAGGCAGATCTGTTGTGTATTAGGCAGATCTGTTGTACATTAGGCAGATCTGTTGTACATTAGGCAGATCTGTTGTACATTAGGCAGATCTGTTGTGCATTAGGCAGATCTGTTGTACATTAGGCAGATCTGTTGTACATTAGGCAGATCTGTTGTACATTAGGCAGATCTGTTGTACATTAGGCAGATCTGTTGTACATTAGGCAGATCTGTTGTACATTAGGCAGATCTGTTGTACATTAGGCAGATCTGTTGTACATTAGGCAGATCTGTTGTGTATTAGGCAGATCTGTTGTACATTAGGCAGATCTGTTGTACATTAGGCAGATCTGTTGTACATTAGGCAGATCTGTTGTACATTAGGCAGATCTGTTGTACATTAGGCAGATCTGTTGTACATTAGGCAGATCTGTTGTACATTAGGCAGATCTGTTGTACATTAGGCAGATCTGTTGTACATTAGGCAGATCTGTTGTACATTAGGCAGATCTGTTGTACATTAGGCAGATCTGTTGTACATTAGGCAGATCTGTTGTACATTAGGCAGATCTGTTGTACATTAGGCAGATCTGTTGTGCATTAGGCAGATCCTAATCAAACAAATGTGAGCAATAAACCAGCTTATCAAAATTCAAATTCAATTACCATTTCGCCAAAAATGCAGCCAACACTCCAAATATCGACATTCTCCTGATAGCCCATGCCAAGGATGACCTCAGGCGCTCGATAATACCGAGTAACAACGTAGGGCGTCATCATAAAGGATCCGCCAGCCGTTCTAGCCAGACCGAAGTCCAGAATTTTTAGAGTGCAATCGGTGCGAACTACGATATTGGACGGCTTCAAATCCTGTGTTTAATTGTTGATGTTTTATCGATTTTTTACTTTTATTTCTACTAACAGTAGCAAAGTGAGAAACAATAAATTATATCACTACATACCCTGTGAATAATATCAGCCGAGTGCAGATGTTTAATGCCGCACAACATCTGATAGAGTAAATAGGACATCCGCTCGTGATCTAAGTCCATTTGGATCACCTGGCACAGGTTGGCGTCCATCAGTTCCATTACTAAATAGACTTCGTTGAAGTCATCCAGACTACTCTGAGGCGTGAACGCGTTCAACAGGCCGATTATCTGTGGCGAATCGAACGAATGCGATTGAATGATTTGAAGTTGAACATTTATCTTTAGCATAATTTACTTAGTTCACACCAATTCGCCTTAATCTATCCTAGTTGTCACCTAATCTATCCTAGTTGTCACCTAATCTATTCTAGTTGTCACTTAATCTATTCTAGTTGTCACTTAATCTATTCTAGTTGTCACTTAATCTATTCTAGTTGTCACTTAATCTATTATAGTTGTCACTTAATCTATCCTAGTTGTCACCTTATCTATCCTAGTTGTCACCTAATCTATTCTAGTTGTCACTTAATCTATTCTAGTTGTCACTTAATCTATTATAGTTGTCACTTAATCTATCCTAGTTGTCACCTAATCTATTCTAGTTGTCACTTAATCTATTCTAGTTGTCACTTAATCTATCCTAGTTGTCACCTAATCTATTCTAGCTGTCACTCAATCTATTCTAGTTGTCACCTAATCTATTCTAGCTGTCACTTAATCTATTCTAGTTGTCACTTAATCTATTCTAGTTGTCACTTAATCTATTCTAGTTGTCACTTAATCTATTATAGTTGTCACTTAATCTATTCTAGTTGTCACCTAATCTATTCTAGTTGTCACTTAATCTATTCTAGTTGTCACTTAATCTATTCTAGTTGTCACCTAATCTGTTCTAGTTGTCACTTAATCTATTCTAGTTGTCACTTAATCTATTCTAGTTGTCACTTAATCTATTATAGTTGTCACTTAATCTATTCTAGTTGTCACCTAATCTATTCTAGTTGTCACTTAATCTATTCTAGTTGTCACTTAATCTATTCTAGTTGTCACCTAATCTGTTCTAGTTGTCACTTAATCTATTCTAGTTGTCACTTAATCTATTCTAGTTGTCACTTAATCTATTCTAGTTGTCACTTAATCTTTTCTAGTTGTCACTCAATCTATTCTAGTTGTCGTTTAATTTGTTCTAGTTGTCACTCAATCTATTCTAGTTGTCACTTAATCTATTCTAGTTGTCACTTAATCTATTCTAGTTGTCACCTAATCTGTTCTAGTTGTCACTTAATCTATTCTAGTTGTCACTTAATCTATTCTAGTTGTCACACAACCTATCCTAGTTGTCACATAATCTATTCTAGTTGTCACTCAATCTATTCTAGCTGTCACTCAATCTATTCTAGTTGTCACTCAATCTATTCTAGTTGTCACTCAATCTATTCTAGCTGTCACTCAATCTATTCTAGTTGTCACTCAATCTATTCTAGTTGTCACTCAATCTATTCTAGTTGTCACACAAACTCCACTTTGTCACAAAATCCAGTTTGTCAGACACAGTTTGTCACAAAATCCTTTCTACCTTGTCACACAATTTACACTATCTTCTTCTGCTTTACGTTATCACTATTATTCCCAACTCCTTTAGCAAAACTTTACAGTCGAATAAGCAAACCAAAAGGCTCTCTATTACACTAATTATTGCAGCAATTATTCACTCAGACAAAATGAGCTCAATCAAAGCTAGAGAGTCGACAAACCGACAAAATAATTATAGCCTGCATAAAATCACAAAGCGCAGGATGCGCTTGACGATAAAGGCTGCATAAAGGTCTGCTTAGGTAGAAATTAGAAATTAGTAGCTACAATCCTTCAAAGAGACTTCCTGTAGTCCGACAGGCATCACACTGTAAAACTGTGATAGGAACTGCATCTCTAACAAACGTGCAAAGATCTCACCCTATTAACAAGAATCCCCACCGAAATCTCACCCTATTAACAAGAATCCAAATTAAATCCAACCCTAAAACTCATGATGCAGACAACAAATAACTATTCATAAATCAACTTACATTCTTGTGATTAACCAATTTCATAAGCACGAACTCCCTGTAAGCCCGTTTCGCGTGGGTCACATTTTGAAACGGTCGGGCCAGTTTTTTGATGGCGACATTTTCGCCGCGAATGGCATCGAAGGCGGCACTGAAAAACGGCATAAGAATGAGTTTAAAATATTCAATTTTATGGTTGCTAAGCGACTCACTATTCAATTCTACATGGTTGCTAAGCCACTCACTATTCAATGCTACATGGTTGCTGGGCGACTCATTATTCAATGCTACATGGTTGCTAAGCGACTCACTATTCAATGCTACATGGTTGCTAAGCGACTCACTATTCAATGCTACATGGTTGCTAAGCCACTCACTATTCAATGCTACATGGTTGCTAGGCGACTCACTATTCAATGCTACATGGTTGCTAGGCGACTTATTATTCAATGCTACATGGTTGCTGGGCGACTCATTATTCAATGCTACATGGTTGCTGGGCGACTCATTATTCAATGCTACATGGTTGCTAAGCGACTCACTATTCAATGCTACATGGTTGCTAAGCCACTCACTATTCAATGCTACATGGTTGCTAGGCGACTCACTATTCAATGCTACATGGTTGCTAGGCGACTTATTATTCAATGCTACAAGTACAGTACACAGGCAATAGAGCTCACTCACCAGACGACACCTTGAGCGCCAGATCCAATTGGTCGAAGATTTTGATAGCGTTCCAGAATGCAGAAAGTTGAATCGCCAATTTCTATATTGTAGAATCCCGCCGGAGCTGGTTTTGAAGCCGCCATTTGGTAATATTGTTGAACAGATGAATTATTGTAAAATAGTCAGCTGGACTGTAGCCACTGAAGTGTATGATTAGGCTAGAAAATTGTTGGACCCCATTTTTTCAAGCTAGATAAAAATAATTCTAGACCATTATTTAATATCACAAAAATGATACATAAACTATAGAAAACATGGGTAAATAACCATATATTATAAAAAATTGTGGGGTACATTTTAATAGCAACCATCCCATCAGACAGCAAGCACCCCTCTAGATAACAAGCATCCCTCCACCCCCCCCCCCCCAGATAGCAAGCATCTCCCAGATAGCAAGCATCCCCTATCCCCCTAGATAGCAAGCATCTTCCACCCCCTGGATAGCAAGCATCCCCTATTCCCCAGACAACAAGCATCCCCACCAGATAGCAAGCATCCCTTAAATAGCAAGCATCCCCCAGACAGCAAGTAGCTAATGCAACAATTTTCTCAGCTAATGCAATAATTGCTTTCTTAGAAAGGGCAATAATCTTTTACTCATCTATTGAAATAATCAATGACTCAGTAAGTTTAATAATTCATATCTCAGCTAGTACAATAATTACTTTCTAAGCTAGTAAAATAATCATTTTTTCTTCTAGTCTAATGCAATAATCATTGTCTTAGCTTGTACAATAATTCCTTTCTCAGCTAGTACAATAATCCTTAACATATCAAGTGAAATAATCCTTTTCTTAGCGAGTGCAATAATCCCTTTTCTAGCTAGTGCAATAAATCTTTTTCTCATATAGTGCAATAATTTCTTTATTAGCCAATGCAATAATCTATGTCTTAGCCAATGTAATATTCTGTCATAGATATTGCAACAAACCCTTTTTAGCTATTGCAATAATTGCTTTCTTAGCTTGTGCAATAATTCCATTCATTAGCTAATACTATAATCCCCTACTTAGCCAATGCAATAATCCATGTCTTAGCTAATGCAATAATTCCTTTTCGGCAAGTACAATTATCTGTCTTAGCCAGTGTAATAATCTGACTCAACCAGTGCAATAATCCATGTTCTAGCTTGAGAAATATTCCTTTTCTTAGCTAGTGCAATAATTCCTTTCTAAGCTAGTGCAATAATTCCTTTCTAAGCTAGTGCAATAATCCCTTTATTAGCCAATGTAACTATTTTTATTTTGAATAAGCTTTACAGAAAAAAATTAATTATTAAGATTGAAACCTCAGTTAATACATTAGTAATACAATCTATGTGTATCCAGGCTAATTCTTGTTGATTTTATGAAATGAATTATAGGACTTACCACATATATAATTCCATATTAACACCAAATCAGTTGAGTAAAATTCATACAAAGCAGTTATTAAAGCAATCAATTGCTGAGGCAATCAAATTAGTCCCAATTAAAACTAACAATATAGTTACAAAATCTAAATCAAATATTTTGCTATGTTTCTATCTAGTGTGTTTTCAACAGTTATAATTCAGTTATGATGCAATCTTTACCAGAAATATAATTTAGCCAATCATTTTTTCTTTAGCATTTTTACAATGCATTTTGCATTGAAATATTTAATCCCTTTAGCATTGAGCAATTTCTTAGCCAAGACACATTTACTCTTATAGTAAAGTAAAATTTGATTGAATAATACAAATTTAAAGAAAATCAGTTGAGCCTTTTTCTCTCAAATCAATAATATACCAACATTTACATAACACAACTCTTTTGATTTACACTGGCCATGCAACTTACTTTTTGACCAAAAATGTGACTTACCTTATTAAAGAAACCCTAAAGCTGAAGCAAAAGTAATGCAATTTTAGGTAAATGGCAGGAGTAACTATGACTGTTTCATTAAGACTAAATGCCTCATCATTTAACTAGTACGAAGGGTGCACAAAAAGTTATGGCAACTGGGTTCCCAATTGTAGATGAATTGTTAGTAAATCTTAAAACTTTGTTAAAGTCCTTCAATGTAATCTCCGCCACATTCTATGCATTTCTAGTGACGGCGGATCCATGCCTTGAAGGCAGAGTGGTACTCTGAAGCTTGCATGGTGTTCAGCTCTGAATTGATGCGGCGAGCCAGGTCTTGGGGCCATTGAAAATGGCATCTAGCCATGCATTCGGTCAGCTTCAGGAAGGCCCAGAAGTTGCAGGGTGCCAAGTCAGGACTGTATGGAGGGTACGGTATCACCTTGAGCTTGTTATCGGCCAAAAAGCTTGTTGTCATGGCTGCAGTGTGGCTGGAGGCGTTGTTGTGGTGCAAGTGAATTCTGCCACTTTGGAGGTGGGTTGGCTGCTTTTCCATGACTGAAGCCACAACTTTAGGCAAAACCTCGCTAGTATAGAATGTGGCATTGACATTCTGTCCATTTGGCACCATAACAACTGTCTCTGGCCCATTGATGCTGAAAAAGACAACAAACATCTGCTTCTGTGAGCAAAACCCAGGGCGCAGAACAGTTGGACGGTCTTCATCAGAACCAATCCAAACCTTGTTTTGGTTCTTGTGAGGCACTTGGAAGTAGTAAAACCACTTCTTATCACCAGTCACAACATTAGTAAGTCGTTTAGTGCCACCTTCACCAAAGCATTGTAGAAATTCTTGGCTGCATCGAACCCTCTCCTGCTTCTGCTCTGCTGTGAGTGCATGAGGTACCCAATGGGCCGTGACCTTGCAGAGGCCAAGATGGTCATGCAGGATGGTTTGGACACTGCCATTAGAAATGCCAATTGTCTGGCTAAGTAGTGCAATGGTGATATTGCGATCTTTGTCTACCAGCTGTCGCACAGCTACAATGTTCTGCTCAGTCATGGATGTCATTGGTCTCCCAGAATGAGGGCTATCGGTCATGGAGCGTTGACTAGCACTGACCAATTCAATCCAACAGGGCGACGGTGTGGTACAAAGGGGCCTGATCTGCTACAACTTGGACTAGCTCGGCATGAATTTTGGTTGCATTTTCACCAAGCTGCAATTGCATGAAAACATAAAATCTTCACTGATCAGCAGTGTTATTTGCCATTTGAAGGCTGAAAATGAGATTGTATATTAATCAAAATGCTCTAGGAAGCAAAAAAATCAGTGCAATAAGCTGAAAATTTATGAACAAATGCAAAATATACTTTGCATACTTTGCATACATACTTTGCAAAATATGCAAAGATGAAAGAATGGTTACATTTAAATGTTTATTTAAAAAAGTTATGAGCCAGTTGCCAAGACTTTTTGCGCACCCCTCATACTATGTCTATATTATTTTGATAGGCATTTTTATGATTAACCCCTAGTCCACCACAATTAACAGTGGCCAGATTGGCTAGCAGTTATGTATGTATATACTAATATAGATCATACATTCACAACCTCTAAAATTTGGTTGGCCGTGCAGCGTGCAACTTAGTTTTAACAAAAAATGTGACAGTTTTTAGCCAAAAATGCAACTTACATGTTAAAGAAACCCTAAAGCAAAATTAATGCAATTTTGGATAAATGGCAGGAGTAACTATGACTGTCTTAAGGCAATTAAGGCAAGATGCTTCATTATCTATTTAGTACTACTTGGGTATTTATTCGGATATGGGCATTTTTGCAACTTACCTTGGTTGGCCGCCAAATCAGTCAGCTAGATTGACCAACTTGGCTGACTGTTATGCATTTATGATATAGATACTGATAAACCATGGTTAGGCCCTAGTATATGGACATTGAATATAGTTGGAAATCAAGTTAGGCCTAACATATAAACTAGGGCCTATTAATAGCCAATATAAACAAATATATATAATATATTCAAATTTCAAAAACTCTAAAAATGATAAATGAGTAGTTATTCTTTGTCTAATGACTAGATAAATAGCAATGTTTTACTATTTATCTAGGCCTAGTCAATACTAGACAAATAGATATTTTGTTATGTCTAGGCCTAGTTAAATTGATAATATTAATACTAATTTTTATAATGAATATTTTAGGATATTAAAGATTTTTTCTTAAGTCTTGATTATTCTATTGTTAGGCCTATACTACTGTGCATTATGTGTACAATATGCTAGAGCAGCTAATTTGCTCTAGTAGCTAATCTAATACCAAGTGGCCTATTGGATTTCTTTAAGACATCCTATGGGATGCTTTAGGCCTAAGGAGATGATACACTTACACCATTCCTGTTCATCCTGGTGCTTAACTAGGAGCTATGGACTGCTCTCCTTTCTAATAACAATAGCTTCTTATTTCCGTGACATATGGGTTGATGCCAACTGGAAAGGTGACTCAGTGTGCTGGACTATGGCTATGCCAATGATCTTGCCTTGCTATATTGGACTATAAGGGTGCACAATACTAGCTGGACTGGCTGCTAAAATCAGCTTCTAAAGAGGAAAAAATTCGAAAAACATTGAAAAAATAAATGAAAAAAAGATTCGAGAAGAATGATAGGCCAGTAATGGTAGGCTAGGCTTATCTGGCCCCTCCATATTTTAAATGTAAAATGTAGACTTCTTGCTTATTTTTGGTTTTGTTGCTGCTTTGCATGAATACATTTTGCTGCAGGGCGACAAAACATAGCGCCTGCAGCGCCAAAATGAGTGCCTGCGGCGCTAAAATGTGTGCCTGCGGCGCTTTTATAAAATGAGTGCTGACAAGATGGATTCTGAAAATTATCGGTACATGATGTGCATAGTGCATTTTCCATATAAAAAAATCTAACTCGACGGGGGCGTGCGTGGACCCTGTGCGCCCACCCCCCCGCCCCTAAATCTATCACTGAACCTGCACGCCCCCCACTTTTTGAAACGTTCCTACAACGCCTAGGCCTAACAGCGGACTTCTTCACATATTTGAGTATAAACCATGCATATATCTAATTGATTCAATCTGAGTCGAATTTTAAAGCATAAGTCATTCTAGTGTTATAAATATTACGTACATATAAATTTTGATAAGAAGTACAAGAAACAAACTTTTTTAATGACAAAACTTTAAGTCTTAAATAACTAAAAATGAAATAAAAATATTTTGTTAACAACACACAACCATTTAATAGCGCGCTCATTCAAAACTGTAATATTTCTTCGCTTTAAATTTTACTTTGATAAGTCTTTATTGTTTATTTGCTAGATCTAGATTGACTCGACTTGTTTGAATGCTTTCGCTTTTGAATGTAAAATATAATAAATAATCTACAGCAATTAAAATCAAGTTTTCTTAGTCTAGTCTGAGACTAATTCTTCACTTATTTAGCAAAGAGCAAAACTGAACTACACCTTTAGGATTAAGCTATTGATTGTATATCAATATATTGGCCCTATTGATTGATACTTGACTAAAAAAATATCTATTACTAATACAAGCCCAGCCCACTTAAATTTAAAATTTCCTAGTAAATAAATTGTTTAAAGTCCATCAACTTTCTTTAAGCCCCCCTATTTAACTTTTGCAAATTTTATCAAATATATTTTACTATATTAGTATATAGCTATTGGTCTTCTTTTCAAATGGCAGATGCAGGATTCTTCAGGGTAAGATATTTTTATTGAATTTTGGTTTGATGGATAATGGATTATGATTGCTTGCAGCCAAGCTGCTAGGTTTTTTGATGGTGCTAGGCCCCCCTAAGGTATTAAATTGCATTAAGGGTCAAATTTTAAGATGCTATTTGAAAGTCAATATATTATTTTGCATCCCTAGCTCCACACATTGGGTCATATAGTATACACCTAAAAATTTAGGTGTGCATTGGCCTTGTATGCCAAAAGTAGGCATGTACAGTTGGTGTGCATCACTCTATAAGAATAGTATGGTGTATACCTGGCATGCACTTTAGTCTATAGAATAATGTAAAAGAATTATTGTAAAATAGAAAAAATAAAAAAGTTCATTTTTCTTTTCATTTTATTTATTATTTTTTTTTCAGTGTAAATTTCAAGCTTTCTAGGTTTTTCATCTCATATTAAAGCATAAAAATCAATTTTATTATTTGCCAAAAAGGGTCCAATATTGTCACAATGTAAAAAAATCATTTATTGTTGCAGCATTGGCATAGTTTTGAAAATGAAGCATACGCTAAATTTTTTTGGCATGCATTTATAATTATCTAATTTTCATTTGGGTATACACCTAGCATGACCTAAACCATGGCCTTAGCCTAGCCTCTAATTGTAGGCTAATCTCTACCTATAAAAATCAAAACTCTGTGTGTCTGTGTGTGTGTCTGTCTATGTGTGGACAATTTTGATTGCTATGGACTCCAAACCACTTTACCAATTCACCAAACTTTACACCCACCCTAAACTCATTACAGAGAATGTCTTAGGCTACCTTTAAATTTCTTAGACTCAAGTCTTCTTACCTAAAAGTACAAAACACTGCTCAAAATGCGCAATTTTTTCACTAAATCCTCCATAGCGCCACTCCACTTCTACTGATTCTCTTCAAATTTGACACAGGCAATTTTCAACTATTTTGACACAATCGTGTAAAATTTCAAATCTCAAAGTTAATCCTGAAAGCCGTTGTGCACTTTTAAAGTTAGGCTGTTTTTTTCAGCGTAGCAACCACCCTAACCTCCGCCCGCCTGCCTCTCTTTCCCGATCTGGGCGGCCCAGATATGTAAAAGGGTTTCAAAATTGACTAACTTTCGGCTGCCATAAGTTTGCTCCACGTAAAGCAATTAACTTTAAAATTGACACAATTCTTCATTGACCCATTCTCTGTCTAAATGTAAAGTTTTAACTTTGTAACTCAACTGAAAAAGAAACTATAAGCATTAAAGTTTGTCTCCTTTTTCTGTTGTTTGTGCCACTCACTCATTCCCCCAGAGCCAGACGAAGGGTCAGGCAATAGGACTGAATGTATATAGCAAATGTACAGTGTTTTGGAATAACTTTATTTATAGCCTACTCTGCACCCCGAGAGTGGAGAGGCTACGTTTAGCCATAACAGTTTAGTGAGAAATTCTAACCACTGCCCTCCCCTTTGTATTGGCAAACTCTATAGCAGTTTAACAGTGGATGGCAATTGGCAATTGGCAAATCAAGGGAATCCACTATCCAGCATGGTTTGTAAAAGCAAAAGATTTATGAAAAGGCGATGCAATGCAATGCAATACAACCATACTAAATTAGGCACACCATGGAAATTTTAGGTTTTTTTAAAGGTAGTGTGTAAATTTTAAATGGCCTCCTAAGAAATGTGTATTTCCTTGGTTGTTAGACTGATGCAGACTGCAGTGGAGCTGAAGATACACAAATTCCTTTCAGGGCTGCAAATTGGCAAGAAAGATGACGTGATCAAAGCATGAGAACAACCATGAGAGTAGTACATCCCACAAACTGGCTTTCCAAGCAGGGATGAGCAGACTTTTACCTCAAAGGCCAGATAAAGAATCCAGCTCATAGCTGAGGGGCAGATGAGAGTGGAAAGAAGAAGGAATAGACGATTCGAAGAGAGGAGAGGCGACAGAGGGGATAAAAGAAAAGATAAAAGATAATAAGAGAGATGAGGGGGTGAGGACGATGAGAGAGGGAGAAGAGGGGAAAGAGGAAAAGCGAGAGGAGAGAGTAGAGATGAGAGAGCAGAGAGCTGCAGATGAGAGGAGAGAGGAGACAGCAGAGAGGAGAGCAGAGAGGAGAGCAGAGAGGAAACAGGTGAAAGAAAAGATGAGAGAGTAAAGGGAAGAGATAAAGAGATATAGATACATCTCTACATCTGTAAGGTTCTAGAGATGAGAGAGTTGGAATGAGAGATGAGAAATGAGAGATGAGAGATAACGGAGAGAACGTATAGAAAAGGGAAAAGAAGAAAGGAGAAAGGAAAGTGAGGAGTCAAAAAAGGGGAAAGAAAAGAGTACAGAGGAGAGAGGTGAGAGAACATATAAGACAGAGATGCCAGATTAAAGAGGGGGGATGAGAGAGCAGAGACGAGAGTGAACAGATAAAAGATGGGAGAGTAGAGAGAACAGAGGAGAGGTTACAGAGATGAGAGGAGAGAGGAGAGACAAAGGTAGAGAAGTGAGTCATGAGAGAGGAGAGGAAAGAGGAGAATGGAGAGGGGAGAGAGTAAAGAGAGGAGGAGAAATAAGAGAGAAAGACAGAGGAGAGAGAGAGAGAGAGAGAGAGAGAGAGAGAGAGAGAGAGAGAGAGAGAGAGAGAGAGAGAGAGAGAGAGAGAGAGAGAGAGGAAGGGTGGTAGGGGGAGCAGAGAGAAATGAGAAGAGATAGAGAGAAAAGATAAAAGAAGAGAAAGGAAAGATGAGAGAGCAAAGACGAGAGAGAAAAGAGGTGAGGGAAGAGACGAGAGAAGAGGGGAGAGATAAGAGAGTAGAGGAGAGAGTTAAGAGAAGAGAGAAAAGATAAAAGAAGAGAAAGTAAAGATGAGAAAGCAAAGACGAGAGAGAAAAGAGGTGAGGGAAGAGACGAGAGAAGAGGGGAGAGATAAGAGAGTAGAGGAGAGAGTTAAGAGAAAAGAGAAAAGAATAGAAAGGAGAAGGAAAAGAAGAGAGAAGAGGGGGTGAGAGGAAAGAGGAGAGGGGGAGAGAGGAGAGAGGAGAGGAGAGAGAAGAGACAAGAGATGAGATAAGAGAGATGAAAGAGAAGAGAGATGAGGAAAGATACGAGAGAAGAGGGAGAGAGGAGAGAGGAGAGATGAGGGACGAGAGAGATGAGAGGAAACAAAGAGACAATATAAATTTTAAAGGATCCAAGGGACGTAGGGAGAGTCAGGGAGAGACCAGAGTTTAGCAATATATGTTTTAGAGTCAGACAGACATTGCCTGACATTCTGCGCAGTACCCCAGCCAACAATGTCTCAAACCCTAATTTTACACGAATGTGCTCCATTTTATGTCTACCTCTATCCTACTAACTATTAACAAGTTTTTGTTTGTGTATGGCCTTAGATTTCAGAATACATGTAAAAGTAGTTCCGGGTATTGGAATTCCCCGGGTTCAAAATCTGCGGGTTTCAACAGCTTGTCAAAATATAAAAGCAAAAAGATAAATGGCAATTTTTTATTAACTAATATAGCTAATACTAACTACTAACATTAACTAGGCCTAACATTGTCATTATATTTGTTTGTGCAATTTAAGAACTTACTATAAGTCAATGGATTCTATAGTCGAGATCATGCTAGATGCCATATGATAACTATTTTTTTACTAATTATTTTCATTTTTAAATGATATAGGCTCATTCCATATAAGCATGGTCGTAACATGACAGGCTATTTTTACTTATAAAATGAAATATAATAATAGAATATACTAAACCAATATTTTAAATGAAAGATAATTTTGTCAAAAATATTTTTATAGAGTTTCATGTAGATATCATCATTAGTATAGATGCTATTAAACCTTGAATGGCACTTATGGTCGTAACAACAGGATTTTTGACATATAGAAACTAAAAGGTAAAAGTCTTATAACATTTTTATTTTTGATATTTTGCAATACATTTTTTTAAAATTTGACTCAGAACATCTTTAGTAATCATACTCTTTTTGTAGAATATATAAACTCAAAAAGGCAACAAAGATACAAAAGAAAAGGCAGCCTTATGGTCGTAACATTATGGTCGTAACATTTTTTTTTCTGTCAATTCAGTAACTTTGAGGTACCAATATATTAAAAATATAATAGATTATTTGGTCACCAATACTTTTATCTGATGATGCAAGTACTATACTTTTATCTATAGTTTGTTTCAACCTTCCAAAGCTTTCTATTTGTTTTTAAAAGGTACACAAACTTAATGATGTCTTTTGCTTAGAAAAATGTCTAAATTTTTACAAAATTGACTTTTTGCCACTTGATAGCATACTAATCTAACATTTTATCATTCATTTATTCTTAGATTGTAGATATTACACATAAAAAACATTTGGTAAAAAAAATGGCTGATAAGGCAATGGCAAGCAAAAATATTGACTTTTTTCTATTTTCCAAAAATGTCCATCTTATATGGAATGAGCCTATACGTTTCATTTTTTCTACAGCATAAATATTATTCGCTGCGTCTAATGCTTGTTACACTGGTTATGTGCTTGTTAATCACACAATTTTTAGTGGTGTACAATTTATTAGAACACTTAATTGGTGTAATTTACTAGCATATACTTTACTAGATAGCCAAATACTTTCCAGTGTACATGTAACACAATCCACAATATAGGCTAGGTGTACACTTGAAGAAAAATTGAATAATTACAAATGCACTCAAGAAAAAATGAATGCATGTCTATTCTCAAAACTATGCCAATGTTGCGACAATAAATGATATTTTTTATATTATAACTATAAATGAAATTTTTAAATTGCAAAATATACTTTTTTTAATAAATAATTTGGTTGATTTTTATGCTTTTTTGGCAATTAAGTGTATGCTAGGGGTGCATGCACACTATTTTCTTAAGAATGATATACACCAACTATACACACGTACTATTGGTATGCAAAGCCAATGCATGCCTGAATTTTTGGGCATATACTACATGATCCAAAGTGTGGCATGGATTTGCATTTTGAAAGAAACCCAACTAATGATTATGCACTTAAAAATGATTGCCATAATTGTTTTAGCAACATTAGGTTCAATGCCTTAAAAATCCCAAAGTTTAATGACTTTATTTGGTATATCTTTCTTTTAAATATGTTATAGCCAATATTGCAAAAATGAACTATATAATATAAAATTTTATATTTTTTAATACTTTCCTGTTTCAAAATTTTTATTGTATATTTAAATTTGTTTAGGTTTTCTGAATTTTTTATATGCATAAACCTATTCCGAAATATTTAGAAAATAAATTTTCTGAATCTAAATATTAGGATTTATCACTAATGCTATGGTAGATAGGGTATATATCATTTTGGTGACAAGTCATTTTGGTACAGAGATTTCAGTGACAAATAGTCATTTCAGTGACAAGTAACTTCTATGAATGATAGACTTTACCTTGATAAAAAATGGAAGATTTGGTAAGTTGGTCATTTTAGTGATAGGAGGTGCTTCATAATATCTGTTTATAGTTATTTTGTTAAGGTTTAAATTTCATATATATTTCAAAAAATTGTCAAAAGATTAATAAATATATATAAATATATAAAGCATTTATTATGCTTTTGAATTGTGTCTTATCCATTTTTATATATTTTTTTATTCTTGGGTGCATGTTTATATATATCTTAATAAAATTCTACTACTAAATTGTTAATGCTGACACTAATTTGTACTAGTGCTACTACTTCTCTTATTGTATAATAATATTTTATCATCTTTTACAGCATGTGGAATCTATTGGTAGCATGTGTACTAAGCCTAAGCAGTCTTTAAGGCATTGTCTATTCTATTTTTTATACCTGCTATCTTACTCTTATAAAGTGATCTCTCTCTTAGTCTTAGGCATTCCTAGTATTAGAGAGTCATAGCTTCCAAGCATTTATACTGCTCTTAGGCAATTCTCATTTTTAGCAAATTTTAGTCCTCCCAATTTGTTGGTTTTTGTCTTTAAAGAAATGAATAAGCTAAATCAAAACTGCTAATGAATTTAGGTTTGAACACTTTCCAATATGGAAGATCATTAGTATTATCTAATTAGTATTGTCTATCCCAAATACAATTTAAAACAAATGTTAGTTGCAAAATATTTCAAAAAATACAATATTTAAACAAATAAAAATTTTAGTGCAAATTTAAATGCAACTTATTCTAGGAACTACAAAAGGTAATCATAGAAAGACAGATACTAGAGAGAATATACTATACTTAGGAGGTAATCCTATAAAAGGAACACTATTATTTATAACTATATAATAAAAAAGGTGCATTACCACAATTGCTATATTTGTTTGTAATAGTTGGTCAGACTCGAATTTACTTTTCAGTTCTTTATCTTATTTATAAAACTTTCTACCCAAAACATTTGCTTGAATGCATGTTTCTAAAAATATTATTTAATTTCCATGAGAAAGCAAAATTTTGTATTTGTAAGAAGAAAGATATTTCTATAAAATCAAACTTATATAAATAATAAACATTTGAACCCATGGTTCAAAGTACACATTATGCATCTATATTTTTGCCTTGTATGCTACATGTAGTTTGGATCAAACCTATATAGGTGAACCAATGTGAATCTAATGAATAGACCAAGAGAAGTAATATGACTTTGTGTTGCTCATTAAGAAATTCCCCCAGGCCAATTCTTCAAGCTTTAGGTTTTTATTTTTATCATTTTTGCACTGCATCATTTATTGCTATCTTCAGTAAGGCATCACTATTCACTATAGTAATTATGAATACATGTATTGAAAAAATTAATCTACTTTAAAATAACATTTTTTACTTCTTGATGAAGATCTTAAAAAGTGCTTAAAAGTACACCTTTATGTTTCCATTTTTAGGGTGTTGCTGCCGATCAAGACTCGAGGTTCTCCGACAAGCAGAAGAAACTATTGAAGTCCATGCATTTTGCTAGCAATTTAGAGACTAAGGTTGGTATATTGCTAAATTATAATTTTACTTTCTTTTTATAAGTGTTTAGTAGAAGTTCAAAATGCCTAAATAGTCTTAATAGCTTAGTATTTGAGGAGAAAATGTACTTTTATATCCAACCTGTTGTGCCACGACTCCTCAGTTAATTTCTGTGTACCTTCTGAAAATTTGGCTTCCTATTCTGTATTTGCAGATCGACATGAAGAAGGTCAAGCTGGACACACTGAAGCCATGGATCACTAAACGTCTGACTGAAATTCTTACTTTTGAAGACGATGTAGTGACTGAGTTCGTCTTCACCTATCTGGAAAATCAGGTTTGTTGATTACTTATTGTCAGCATTTTACAGTTGGGGCATAATCTGTGGAGATTTTTTTTGTTAAAACTTGCCAATTTTATATCTCTGATCTGTTGCATACTACTTGTTTGATGCAATTTAAGTAGTGCTATTCGGCACTCGTAATCAGGTAGGATGCGTTGTAACATTTTTCAATTAATTTTATTTCAGCCAGTTGTTTTAGGCAAAAATAATGTCAATTAAAGCTATATTTCTTTTAAAAATAAATATCATGTTTTTATTTGTAAAGCTCTGTTTGATCCACAAATTGGAATTAATGCATTTTTTATAGCTAGCTGTATAATTAAAAAAAGTACATATTTTAGGCACTTATTAGATGACGAGGCGTTTAGTATAAACTCCTGCCTTTTACCCTTGAATTATTATAGAATATTTCAAATGCATTCACAAACAGTGCATTGATTCCTTAATCCTGGATCAGACGTGACTTTAATAAAAAAATATCCTGACTAAATATCTAAAATTCGCGGTGCTCTAAATATCCACTCTGTAGCCTGAGGCCACAATGCAAAGTGATCGACAATAATCATCATTGAACAGAAAGGCAGAGAGCGCGCTCGAGTACATACAGATTACGAGAATGCAACAGGTGGGTTGTTTGTTTTATTATGCTTATCAGAAATATTATAAATCACCAGGGCTGACTTTATGAAAGCAGCTTTATAAATCATGGAGATAAAGATTTTACGTGATATTATTGTAAATTACCAAATAAAATCCGGGGTAACACAAATAATGTCCTATTTACATCTTCTCTATCTTCTCCACTTCTTTTCATCTGTGTTTTATCGCAAGGAGTTTAAAAACATCGCCGAAAAGGTAAACTTTTTGTTTGTTTTACTATCTGGTTTCTATAGTGTTTAGTGAAAACGTTTCCGCGACAAGAATTGCTAAAGGAGTCATTCTAAACAACTTACTAAGTAACTCTAGCGACTCTGCAGGGTTTTAAATTACAGAAAGATGGCATCAATGTCAACCTATAAATCTGGTAGATAAAGGACTATAAAAGTGAGCCTTTCTGGCACTTTTCCAGTCCCAAATCCAAGTAAGGGTCTGATATCTATATTATTAAGATTTAGAACACCAAAATTGAATGAATCATTTTCATCTATCAAATGCAATAACTAACCTTTGTTCTTCTCATTTTTGACCTTTTGTATTTCAGAAGACCGACAGTGTGTTTTGTCAGGCAGACAGACAGACAGAGTTCAACTCGTTCCAATCGTACGAAGCACAAGCGCACGCAGTAAATGATGAAAAGTAAAAGCAAGAACTAAACAGGAATGGCTAAAAACTATATGCAAAGCAGAAATTTTCTGCGCCATTTTGTACTAAAAACTAGTTTAAAAGATATTTTTCATTCTCTTCTCTTAAAAATCAGCTTGAATTTGTCATAAAAAGTGAAATGACTTCTGTCAGTAGCCAATTTGGTGTGACTTGGTTTATACATTCCCTAATCGCAATTCATCAATTCCAGTATCCGGACCTGAAGGACATGCAGATCAATCTGACTGGCTTTTTGAACGCTAAAAATGCCCGAATCTTCGTGTCCGAACTGTGCGGCTTGTTGGACTCGGCGCAGAAGAGCGGCTGCGGCATCCCTGAACAGTTTGTCAAGGAGAAAGAGGCACAGATCGAGAAGGCTGAGGTAAGCGATTTATTGTGCCCAACTATGGGGCTACATCTCCCAGATGCTCAGTTGCTGGGCCACCAGCCTCCCAAATCCTCAGTTGCTGGGCCAGTCTCCCAGATGCTCAGTTGCTGGGCCACCAGCCTCTTAGATCCTCAGTTGCTGGGCCACCAGCCTCCCAGATTCTCAGTTTTTGAGCCAGCCTCCCAAATCCTCAGTTGCTGAGCCAGCCAGCCTCCCAGATCCTCAGTTGCTGGGCCACAAGCCTCCCAGATTCTCAGTTGCTGGGCCAGCCTCCCAGATCCTCAGTTGCTGGGCCACCAGCCTCTTAGATCCTCAGTTGCTGGGCCACCAGCCTCCCAGATCCTCAGTTGCTGGGCCACCAGCCTCTTAGATCCTCAGTTGCTGGGCCACCAGCCTCTTAGATCCTCAGTTGCTGGGCCACCAGCCTCCCAAATCCTCAGTTGCTGAGCCAGCCAGCCTCCCAGATCCTCAGTTGCTGGGCCACAAGCCTCCCAGATTCTCAGTTGCTGGGCCAGCCTCCCAGATCCTCAGTTGCTGAGCTACCAGCCTCCCATATCCTCAGTTGCTGAGCTACCAGCCTCCCAGATCCTCAGTTGCTGGGCCACCAGCCTCGCAGATCCTCAGTTGCTGGGCCAGTCTCCCAGATCCTCAGTTGCTGGGCCAGTCTCCCAGATCCTCAGTTGCTGGGCCACCAGCCTCCCATATCCTCAGTTGCTGAGCTACCAGCCTCCCAGATCCTCAGTTGCTGGGCCACCAGCCTCCCAGATCCTCAGTTGCTGGGCCAGTCTCCCAGATCCTCAGTTGCTGGGCCAGGGCCACCAGCCTCCCAGATCCTCAGTTGCTGGGCCACCAGCCTCCCATATCCTCAGTTGCTGAGCTACCAGCCTCCCAGATCCTCAGTTGCTGGGCCAGCCTCCCAGATCCTCAGTTGCTGGGCCAGTCTCCCAGATCCTCAGTTGCTGGGCCAGGGCCACCAGCCTCCCAGTTCCTCAGTTGCTGGGCCACCAGCCTCCCATATCCTCAGTTGCTGAGCTACCAGCCTCCCAGATCCTCAGTTGCTGGGCCAGTCTCCCAGATCCTCAGTTGCTGGGCCATCAGCCTCCCAGATCCTGTTGCTGGGCCAGCCTCCCAGATCCTGTTGCTGGGCCACCAGCCTCCCATATCCTCAGTTGCTGAGCTACCAGCCTCCCAGATCCTCTGTTGCTGGGCCAGTCTCCCAGATCTTCAGTTGCTGGGCCAGCCTCCTAGATCCTCAGTTGCTGGGCCAGCCTCCCAGATTCTCAGTTGCTAGTCTGTTGTACTTTGGCTTTAAGCCTTCAATGTATGCATGGCTCATTGACGCTGAGCTCAGCTCTCAATTCATTTTATTTCGTTCCTCTCTAGTTTGGTCCGTTCGATCTCTTCATTAGCGCAGTCACGTAAATAAATGTCTATGGTGAACTTTTGTTTCACCCACAACAAGCCAGCCTCCCAGATCCTCAGTTGCTGGGCCACCAGCCTCCCAGATCCTCAGTTGCTGGGCCAGTCTCCCAGATCCTCAGTTGCTAGGCCAGTCTCCCAGATCCTCAGTTGCTGGGCCACCAGCCTCCCAGATCCTCAGTTGCTGGGCCAGTCTCCCAGATCCTCAGTTGCTAGGCCAGTCTCCCAGATCCTCAGTTGCTGGGCCACCAGCCTCCCAGATCCTCAGCTGCCTCATTATAACGAGAATCGAACCAAACCCATCCACAGAACGAGTCCGAGCAGCTGCGCGATAAAATTCGCCGAAAAGAGGAAGAAATTTCTCGAACCATTCGCGATCAAGCGGCCAACGCAATCTTAGCCGCTCAGGCCGCCGCCGCAGCCGCCAAAGCCAAAACGGCGGCCGCAGCGGCTCAAACTGCTTCAGCGGAAGCCTCCGGACAACGGCAGTCAGCAGCCGCGGAAGCTGACGAGGCTGCAGGAAAGCCGGAAGGTGAGGTCGGAAGCAAGAGGCCAATCGCCTCTGAACTGGTGCCAAGAGACGGCTCCGAGTCCCCTTCAGATAACGACCAAAACGGTGACGAGCGGCAAAAAGTGGACGATCGTTCTAGAGCTCGTGCCGTATCGCCAAGCAGCAGTAATGGTAGACGAGGCAGAAGTCGGGATCGCGATGAGGTCCGTAACCGCTATAGGGATCGTAGTGGCAGCCGCGATCGCGAAAAGTCGCGTGAACGTGACCGCCAGGAATCACGTGATCGCGTCCGTGACCGTCAGAAAGCTCGTGACTGCCAAGATTCACGTGATCGTGAGAGAGCTCGTGATCGCCAAGATTCTCGTGAGCGTGAGAAAGCTCGTGATCGCCAAGATTCTCGTGATCGTGAGAGAGCTCGTGATCGCCAAGATTCTCGTGAGCGTGAGAAAGCTCGTGACCGCCAAGATTTACGTGATGGTGATCGGGACCGTGAGGAGTCGCGTGATCGTGAGAGAGCTCGTGAACGCCAAGATTCGCGTGAGCGTGAGAAAGCTCGTAACCGTCAAGATTCACAAGACCGTGAAGTGTCGCGTGATCGTGAGAGAGCTCGTGACCGCAAAGATTCACGTGACATCGAAAAAGCTCCTGACCGCCAAGATTCACGTGATCATAATCGTCAGAAGGCTCATGACCGTCAGGATTCACGTGATCGTGACCGTGAGGATTCCCGCGATCGTGACCGTCAGAAAGCTCGTGATCGCCAAGATTCACGTGATCGTGACCGTCGAGAGTCACGTGATCGGGACCCTAAAGGAGCGCGTGATCGAGGACGCGACCGCCAACAATCTCGTGACCGTGAACAAACGCGTGATCGTGGACGTGAACGTGAACTGTCTCGAGACCGTGACGAAGGACGCGATCGTAGACGTGACCATCGAGAGTCTCGCGGCCGAGAAGAATTACGTGATCGCGGACGGGATCGTCAAGAAGCGCGCGACCGCGGCCGTGAATCGGCTCGCGATCGCAATCGGTATCAGGATCGTGACCGTTACCGTGAAGCCCGCGAACGCGATCGCAATCAGGACGAGTCAATCCGATTGCGACGTCAAGATCGCGATATTAGCGACAATCGTGAACGCGATCGCAACCATAGACGGGATCGGCGCGTTGTCGCTGACACTTCACCGCCGTCTGCGCCAAAAGTCCGCGGTCGCGGACCTGTTAGGTACATTGAACAGGATCAAAGGCGTTCCAGATCTTCCGGCAGTAGCAGAAGCAGCTTTGTCGAAGTGAAACGACATCGCCAGGCTTCACCGCCTTCCAACAGCGACGAGGTTCGCAAAGTTGTGGTGAAAAAATCAACCGACGGAATGACCGCGGCTGCCGCAGTGTTTCCTACTTCGCCGCCAAAGGGCCGCTGGGATGCCGACTCACCTGAGCAACCGGCTCCTTCGCCGCCGCCAGCTGCTCCGACATCGTCGCCGCCGCCGCCTCCGGCACCTCAAACGGCGTCTTCCACGAAGGAGCAAAAGCCGATAACAAAAAAGCGACCTGCTGTGAGGCCTCGAAAATCGCCTTCCCAATCCTCATCATCTTCGTCCGACGATTCGTCTGGAGGTTCGTCCTCAGATGCAAAGTCTGGCTCAAGGTCTTCGTCCTCATCCTCTGCTGCTGTTCGATCGCCGCCGTCCAAGAGGCAGCGTCGGAGACCCGCAGAACCACCGTCGCCGCCACCAAAGCAGTCTTCATCGCGGCATCGACAGCGTAGCGTTGAACGTCCTCAACAACCGCAGCGTCAGCAACCTCGTCGGCGACGTCCCTCACCGTCTCCTTCGCCACCGCCACCATCAAAGCAGCAGCATCGCCGACGACGTCCGTCGCGTTCGCCGACGCCGCCTTCCCGATCTCGACCGCGGCAACCTGCGCGTCGCGCGCCATCCTCGTCCGTGTCGCCGGCTGATCGACGAAATCAGCGTCGCCGACATTCGCCGTTGAAGCGTTCTCGTTCTCGCTCTCCGTCTCGTCGTCAGGCGGCACCTAAGCGTAAGTCGTCGCCGCCGCAGTCTCGAACGTCGAACTCTGCAACTAAAAACCAGCGCGACAACCGTCGTCGACCAGCTCGTTCGGCCTCGTCCGCATCCTCAAAGTCGTCGGCTTCATCGTCGTCCGATTCGTCGAATTCCTCCGACAGCTCGTCGTCTTCATCATCATCGAGCTCCTCATCTTCGTCGGCAGCGTCAAAGGTCGACGAAAACGAGAAGGAGCGTCGACTGCGTCAACGGGCGCTGGCTTCCTTGAAAAAGCGTCGCGATCGGCAGTCGAATGACTGACTAAACTAGTTAAGATACTGGACTACTGAGTCAAGTTTGTGTGGGTTTAGCGAATTTACAGAACTCAGTTTTTTCTGTTCGTGTCTCATTTCTGCAACATTAGGTTTTATCGGAGCCACTGTCTTGTGCGAGTTTGTCGTTGTAAAAAAACCCCGTGTGTTTTGTTCCAAAATTAATTTATGCTGCTTTTTTTTGAAAATTATTGTCGCGCTCTGTAATAGCTACTAAAGTTAGTGTCTCATGTTTGTGAGTTTCTTTTTTTAATAATTAAAATCTCTGGCCTCTAATTAATAATTAGTACTATACTCGTAGTAGTTTGTGTGTTAAACTCGCTAATAATTAGTACTGATATCCCCGATGAATTATACTAGTTACTCAACACTATTATAAATACATAATTAATACGCAGTAAATCAATAGTTTCCCAAGAAAACTATGCGCAGTCGTTTTAATCTGATGCATAAAACTGAGTACCGATTTTCGTTAACTGTCGTTCGTTTCCTTTGATGTTTCAGGTGAATTTTAGGCATCTGTTGACGCCCTCATTCGTCCCAAGGCACAATGAAGTGTACATGCCTAACGATAAATAAAGTTAGAGCCGCTGTACATTCCTGTGCGTATGACTGTGTACGTATCCGTTCGCTTGTGTGCCTGCTCAGGTGTCAGCAGAATGGGTAGTAATGTCTCTCGCCGGATGTGTGACAGGGTGCACACAACCCCCTGTCTCTAAGAAATATGCGTCTAGAAAGCAATTAGAAGTAGAGTTGTGAGCATGTCATGTTAAGTAGATGTTACTCTATGCTCGCTTTGTCATGTTTAAGAAGAGCCGTGACGATGCCCGTCAGTTCAGGCAGTTTGAGCACCTTTGGAGGGGTGCCATCAAAGCCCGCGGCAGCATCCGGCTTCATCCTGTCAAGGGCTTAGCGAACTTTACTCAAGTGATGGGTCCAACATCGAAGTCGCTCTCGTTCGTCGGGTTTGAGGTCCAAAGATCTGAGCCGCTGGTGACGGCCCGTTAACAACGGCTTTAATGTTCCACCAGCTTGTTCAACAGGCCCCGTCAGCAGTTTTCAGCCTCGCCTTCTTTCCTGTCAAGTTGTTGATGGCACGCCAGGCAGCTGTGTCGCGACGCTTCAGTCGCAAAGCTGATCTTGACGGCTTCTTCCGCATGCATGTTGGTGCGTTCAGCATAGGTATTTTGTAGAATTTACCTGGCGCAAGCGGCAGCTTTACTGTTTGGAACCCATCTAGCGGTGGCGCTTTGAAAGCCACATTTGGCCTTGTCAATGTGCGGGTCGGCGTCCCAGACCGCTTTGGAAAGATGAGAACTTCAGCGGCAGTCTCGACAGAGGAGGCGACTTAGCAAAGTCCGCTGAATTTTTGCCTGGCAAACTTGGTTCTCGTATCAGGGTTGTGATGGTCGCAGGTTGTTTCTTAACCTTATGATTACCAGTGGCATGCTATGCATGCCATCGTTCATTCTGTCGATTGCCCATAGACAGATTTGAAGTCCATGAGAAAGCGAGCTTAGACAGAATCATTGTCTTACTGAACCCGATGGAATGCTATGCATGCCATGGCCAAAAAACTTCTTGTATTGTCATACTGCATTGCATGGAACGCAATGGAACGAAACAAATAGAAACGACATAACATTGCATGTACAAGAGTAAATCTTAAGAACCTAGGGGAAAATGAAGCTGAATGTAAGTGAATGAAAAGAATATTAGCAACGGTTCGATTACATGTAAATAGTTTCGGCAAAACGCCAGCAATCATTTAGCCGAGTGCCACTCAAAGAAGCACGGCTCCAAGCAAAGCCCAGGCCGACCGTCACAGCCTTGGCAGAAGTAGACGGTCCGCTTTTTCAGTCTGCGCTGATAACAAACTCGGCAACGCTTGGTAGTTGGTAGGCCGTTCTTTTCCAGCCGGTGATGGATTTCGCCTGGCTGACGGGGAAGAGCCTGACGCTTAACTCCGGTGATGGATTTCGCCTGGCTGACGGGGAAGAGCCTGACGCTTAACTCTGGATCGACCATTTCCGCTGCTTTTAATCAAGTGCTTTACACGCCTTTCGTGTAGCTAAGAAAGCTCATGGATCCACCTAGATGTCGGTACACAATCCAGGACTTGCGAACCAGTTGCTGTAGCAGAAACACCGCCAGCTTTACGAACCATTTGTGCGTTCGCCGACATGCGCTGTAAGGCTGGGCTGCGGCATCTATCCGATCCACACCTCCCATGTTCTGATTATATTGCAACACCGAGTTGGGCTTCAGTAGCTGCTGCTCCACACCACCGCCCAGTACCCGGCTTACCAGAGAGCTAGCAGCTGTTGAAGCGGAGTCCAACAGATAGACAGTCTTTGTTCCTGAGCTTCGCCTGTCAACCAGCTTCACAGCGAGGATGTCGCCATGTCGGGCAAAGGAATGACTCGGTTGTGACGATTAAAGACGACACGGTCAAATGACGAAGACGAATAACGGAGGCGATTTGTGTAGCGGTAGCACTCAGACTTAGTTGTTATGTTATCGATTATTTATTGTGGTTAGATAGGCCCGCTCGCTATAGATCCCAGTCGGCAATATAAGAGTGGGACTGGGCATGATTTGGCGCTGAATCTGAACTATGATACTTTGGGCACTGCGGCAGGCAACAGTAATGGTGATGGATAGCTAATAGGCTACGGCGATGAAGTGGCGAAGGAATGATGGCAATGGTGTAGAGCTATGGAAAAGTAGCGCGAAGTGGCGGCGGTAGAAGTGTGGCGTGATCCCCACTCGGGGCAGTGGCGTGGCTTGAATTTGGCGGGGTGAACTTGGCCGAGGCGGGGAGAGAGAGAGAGCGCCGGTCGGTAAACAAGAACCAAGAAACAAGCTAACCCCGGGCGCCCCAGCGAGACAGGACTTATAACGAGCGGGCTGGGGGTGGGCACACAACAACAGCTTAATCCGGACTTAGCATAAAGTATGCGCGGCTTTCCTATTGGCCGGCGTAAAAACCAACTTGAAAACAGACATTATATGGCACTGCATGCTAAAACGGCCCTTGTCAGGGCCACCTCAACTGACAACGTCACACGGTAGTTGCAAGAGCATATCTCGCAGAATCGGTGGAACGCCTCGGTCTTTGCGAACGGTCCCAGTTAAGGTTGTTCCTCTGGTCAGTAGGAACTTGGCCAGTCGCACTGATGAAAACCAACTGTCGCAAAAGACACGATATCCAAGGTCCAGAATGTCGCGACAAAATTCTACGACGACTCTCTCACTGATTGAGAGCTGCGGCAAATCGTTGCCGAACTGTTCATTCGCAATGGTGGTAGAATGAATCAGACAGTTCCACATGTGGCCTGTAGAAGACTCTGTAAGGCAGTACAACTTGATGCCAAACTTGGCTCTCTTGTTGGGCATGTACTGCTTAAAAAGCAGCCTCCACTTGTAGAGCAGCAGCGCTTCATCAACGGCAATGCTTTGACCGGGCAGGTAGCTGTTCTTGCAAACTGTCCGGATAATGTCTAGGAACGGCCTGATCTTGCACAAGGGATCATCAGCGTCGAAGTCAAGACAGTCATAGCAACGCAGCCATGTCATGATTTGTTGAAACCGTGAGCGGGGGAGCATCTGCATGCTTTGAAAGTAGGGATGGAAGTAGAACGGGTCCGTGGACCAGTAAGCCGTCAGCTCCGGTTTCTGTACAACGCCAGTATACAATTATAACGCCGATCACCTTCGTCTCAGAAACAGTGCAGGGCTTCCACGTTCTGAGACCGTAAGGCAGTTCATCATCTCCGTGTTCTTCTTCAAACTTGGCAATATCCAGCTGCGCTCTCTTGTTTGTCCACATGCACATCTGAAGCAGAAAAGTCATCGGGTAGGAACTGCTCGAAAATAACTGTCCAGCCGTCGTCAACATCAGCAGGTATATAGAGAATCCCCGGATTGACTCCGCTTGCCCCGAGGAACTCGGAAAGAGAATTAGCTCGAGCATCGGTCTCTGGAGTTACTGATCTCCAATCATCGTGCATCATTCCCTGATCGTCTTCTTCCAGTCCATCGGTGCCTGCTTGATGTTCGCCACCGTCCTCTCCCTCGCTCTCGGCAGTGACGAATTATTCATCCCTTGACTCTTCGCTCGATTCGCTGTCTAGGCCCAAATTTCGCAAGGCTTGCTTGGCTGCTTGTCGTCGCTGTCTGACCGCTTGCATTGTAAGATTTGGTAAGCTGGGGTGGTGAGCTAAGGAGGAACAAGTAAAAATTCTTTCAGTTAACTTTTCATGCCTGTATTTTCTCTCTTGAATTTTTCTAGCTTGGCCATAGACAATTCTCCAGTCAGAGATGTCACTTTTCCTGTTGAGAAAGTGTTTTTTTGCCTGTGCATCATAGAGCAACTGATTTGGAATTCGAAGTGTACAGCGCAGAATAAAAATTGTCTGTGGCATGCATTGCTTGCCAACTGGTGAGATAGAGATGTGGGGAAGGAATTCTGTCGTAGACAAGTGGTTAAATGTGTGCAAGGAAGCGAACTATGGTCAGAGGGGATGCAGGTTGGCTTTTGACGAGGGCTCCATCCGGTACAACGGTGCATTGAATTCGCCTGCAAAGATGAAGTCCCGCGTTGGTATTGAGTCAAGCAGACGTCGTATCGAGTGATAGAAAGCCGTCGTAGCCTCCTTGTTCCCTTGTTCTGCTGCTGTCTGAGGCTCCGTATGAACCTAAGCGCAGATGAAGTGCAGGCGACGGTCAGTGAGTGCGAAGGTAGCGCTATCGACCTGATCGCTGACAAACTCCAGATCTAGAAGGGCAGATCCAGCGGCAGGAGAGAGGAGGAAGGCGATCCTCCAACTCCCTATGGGCTGGCAGGGGCGGCCTTGAACGCCATACGAGTCCAGGTTCCGCACTTCCTCGTTGGCGCAACAGTGTTCTAGTATTGCCAGCACGGCGATGCCAAGCTGAGCGGCCAGCCAGCAGAGCTCCGTCAGTCGCAAGGCGTTTTCGAGTCTCCTTGCGTGAAAAGTTCTCAGTTGATCTGCATGGGCAGTTTTCGTCCGAAGGCCTCGTCACCGGCCTTATCTCTGCACCGCAGAAGGCGAAGACGATTTTTGTCTGCCCGGATCTCACTACGATTGCTGACGTGGCGGAGCGTCTGACAGGATCTTAATTGTGTCAATGCTCGAGGCTTCGGCCTGGCAGGCGGCGAGTCTTTGTTGCGGAAACGCCTTACGGCAGCACCCAGCTCCTTGCGTGGCGTTGAAGCGCTGCTAGCGACACTCGATCGACCGAGTGACCACCACCTGTTTTTGTTGACTGCTGGGCTATCTGTTGTACTGGCTGATAAGCACGCGCTCGTAATAACATGACCATTTGAATCTGGTGTAGTGTTTTTCTTCATGTCCAGTACCTTGCTTACGGCGTCGCTGCACTTCTTTAGCACCTTGTCACGTCTGATTGAGAGATATCGGCGAACGGTCTTTTCGCACTTCTGGCCAGTTATCTCCATGATGTCGGCCATGGAATGTCCAGCTGCTTCCAAGTCGCACACCCTTCTGACGACATCGAAGCGCGGTTCGGATGGATTCGTCAACTCAGTGGAGCCAATTCATATTTCGATGCGGCAACTTACCGAGAGAGACAAGAAGATTAAAGCTATATCGCTTCTCAGATATTCAGGTCTGACAGTTCGCGATCTGGACAAAGCGCTTCTGAAAAGGACCTGTCCGGATAATAACAAGGCACGCAAACTGGCGGCTGAGATTCGTGAAGAAGCTTGTCTTAACTGTCTACCGGACAAAACTGATATGGCCGTAGTTTACTATGTTTGTGGTTTTTGCGCGCGTTCATTAGTTAGGACGAAAAAGTGTGAATCATGCAAACAGACTCTGGTGTGCGAAAATCCGATTGTGGACTTTGAATTTGAAGAGACGTCTCAAATGAAAGAATCGTCGGACTTTCGTCGTGAAATCGATCGAGGTGGTCTCTTCTGGCCGCAGGAGCATATCTGTTTCAGTTGGGAGACATTTTATCTCGTGATGGACCTCGTGCTGACAGATCATGGTGACTTTCTATTTGGTAGAACACACTGCACCGCTGGCCATGATCTGGACCGCAAGATCATCAACAGGTTTTTCAATTGCATGTCCAAGATGCCAACAAAGCAGATCAATCAAGTTGAGACAAACAAAACATTGAAGAGGAAATTGACGAAACTGCAACAACTCACAGGTGGGAAGCATTGATTTTGATGCGTGGTGCCCACTAGCAATTTTGCGTATAGCCTGACTGGCGTAACTAGCCTGGCAAAAGTGAGATTCATTTGGTTTTATTGCTGTATTCTTTCTTTGCTTGCCAGTCATTTCTGAATTGGGCTTACAGTTTTCGTTTCTTTTTGTTTGCTCTTTGTTACATTTTCTCAAAACAGTTTATAGGCCTTCTATTCTTGCTTTGCTTGCTTGACATACTCCTGTGCCTACTTCATGTGTTACTTGTACATCTAGAAATTGATATAATTTCAACGTCTTCTTATGTCGCGTTTTATTCCTCTGCTTTTGTTATTGTTTCGGAAATATACTTTGAAATACGATCCTTATTTTGAATACTCTATGTGTTTACGTCGTACGCTTGCGATCTCTAATCTTGGCCTCATCTTGTATAGCTGATATTTTAGTTGTCATTCCAGTTGCTGGATTTAGAATTCCTTGGTTGAATTCAGCAACACCATGCGCACCGCTATGCCGCACTCGTGATCTAGGCGTTGCTGAATTTAGCACACTCGTGCCCCCACCCATTAGCAAGTCCACTGAAACGTACATGACATCTTTAGGCTGGAATTACGAGAAAGGCAATAAAAATTGGAGTGGGTGGGGGGAGGTAGTGTGGAAAGGCGCGGTTGGAGGTTTTAAGCTGGGGTGCAGTAAGAGCCAATAAATGAGCCTTGGCTTTAAAAATACATTAAAATGCTTCTGTTTAACTTACTACTGAACTGAAAGTAGCTTGCACGCAAATGTGCTGAATGGCCCATCAGATACTGATAGTTATTCTAGTATTCATATCTGTGGTCTAGGCTAGTGAAGGAATTGCATGCTGGCTCTTAGGAGTCACTCTGCGTTTGTTAGACTGCTAGCATTGGGGAGTGTCACTTCCATGTATGTGTAAAGTATTTGCTGGCTCATGGGAGTCTGCGGAATGGGCAGTATTGTCTCTCGCCGGTTGTGTTACCAAGTCGCCTAAAGTGCGCAAA
Source organism: Macrostomum lignano (assembly GCA_002269645.1). Classification (NCBI taxonomy): domain Eukaryota; kingdom Metazoa; phylum Platyhelminthes; family Macrostomidae; genus Macrostomum; species Macrostomum lignano. The sequence goes on along the minus strand of NIVC01001062.1, from coordinate 14,090 downwards.
GCCATTCCCCCCTGTCTACAAAATCTTTAGAAAGCAAGAAGAAAAGGTGTAAGCATCATTTCAAATTGCCTAGAAAAACTCAGCGGTAGTTTTTGGTTGATATGCTGGAATATAATTCTAATCGCATGTCGCGATCTGCCCGTCTGTGATTGTGCAGCATGAGTGCACCTGCACGCTTAACCCAGCAGCCAGCCGAGCTGGGTCACTTTCAGGGGTAGGGGGTTGACTGACTCGCGTCACTTTAAGGATCATTCACACTGTCTTCAAAAAGGCCAACAAAACACAAGATCAATGTAAAAAGAAACCAGATTTGATGTACGAAAAATCGTCTTCTATGTTTGCGGTTGTGACACTAAAAAGGTTTGCCAACGCTCTAAAGCCAGCAACTGAATGCAATAATGCAGCCCTCCGATCCGATTGTGTTAGTTGTTTGCCAATCCAATACAAAGGAACTAATGAGCTTAGCTTTTATTGCCTCTAGTGATCGCTATAAATGATGAAATTCCGGTATTTTATCGGTAGAGTCCAAGAGCCCCTTGCAAAATCCTAATTAATTAGCTGATTAGACCGTTACAAAGCTAAATAAAGTTGATTAAGTCAGATGATTGAGAGTCAATATAGTACCTGTATCTACAGAAAAAGGAATCAGGTAATATGGACTCTGGACTAATCAAGTCAATACACAATCCGGTTATAAAGCAGTATTTGGTTAGCCCGCAGTTGCTAACTTTTTTGTCAGTTTGACTTTCTGGCAACTGGAGCGAAGTTCACTATCAAGCAAAGCTTAACGAAGACTACACAAGTTTTGAGCATGCACGATACAGTGGATGAGCTGGTCACCGATGCGGACTTTGAGACCATGGAACTGCTGTGCGACTGCAATTTCGACCAGTTTCTGGCCGCTTTGAAGCGTCGACCTGTCGAGTTGCTTCGCCTTCGGCACAACGACTGTCGGTTCTGCTGCGACAGCGACCGCCGCGACGCTGCACTTCCGGGCGGTGAGTTCGACGACGAACACTTCAAGATGTCGCCATTTGGTCTCATTCTGCTATCGAGAGACGACGATTTGGTCGGCGAGGCAATCCACCTGATTGTCAGTCTCGACTTGTGGGACACCGCTAGATGCGCCCTGTTCCAACTGGTTGACTTCTGCTGCTCAAGTCTGGCCTGTTCCACTGACGAGATGCAGCTGGCCAGATTCTTTGTCCGCCTCTCTCGTCAGCATGGAGACTCGTGTACTCGACTGCTCACTGGGTAAATCTCAAACACAGAAGTAAAAAAATTGACAAAAAATAAAAGTTCAGTGGCATGGAAAAAAATGCTTTACATCTAAAGATAAAAGAATAATATAATAATTATTCTACTTAAAACCACAAGTAACCCTGAATTTCAAGAAAGTATGCTGTTTGTTTTTTCGAAGAGTATTTTGACAACGATTAATACCGAAGACAAACAGTTTGTTTATTTAACTCACAAAATTGTAATTTTTGTTATGTTAGAGTTATCTTTTTACTGGTTAGTAGTATTCATTAAAATCTTTTTTGTTTTTGATTAACATTTTGTTATAAATTGAAACTGTTTATAGTTACATAATTTAACGTGCTATGAATCTGCCTGATTTATAATATAAACGGAATGCACGGTACTTAAACCATTTTTAATATATATCGAAAACACATACCGTTGACGGACTGATAACGGACGGAATTTATTATTGATGACAAAGAAACGATTTCAACTGGGTTATTTATCTTTACTGAAATTTAATATGGTGATCGAAACCTGCAAATTGAAATTGTAATATTTGACATCGATATATGTATCTAGAGTGTTCATTCAGAACATATTTTAATTAGGTAAAGGCATTGAGTTTTTTCAAATTACACGTTTGCCTCTTTACTTCAACTGAATCATCTTTTTCAATTATCAAATTCCAAACCATACCACAAAATTAACTATACTTTCCTTTAATTTCTTGCCAAAGAAGTAAAGAACTCGAAGTATTCTCTCAGTCTCTCATTCTAGTATGTTTCTAAAAAGCTAGAACTTGAAAATTCTTATAAATTTTCCTTTTGAACTTTTGATTAAGGTTCCCATCACCGATCAAATATATTGTCTGTAGAATTATTGTATATTCCCCATTTAATTTCTACTTTTAAATACGCAAGCAAAAACAGACCGAAACAGATACTTGAACTGCACTGGACTTAGGAAGTGCAGACCATAAAAAATCAATGAAAAGCGTACAGCTACTGGCACTGGGAAAATGTAAAACAGTAAAAAACGAGCCAAAATGATGCTGGCAAAAAAAGAAAAACGGAAAAACTTGCAGATTGGAAAATACTATGCAAAGCAGATATGGCACTGAAAACTATAGGAAAAATGGAAATGGCAAAGCAATACTAAAGCAAAACTGGGAACTAAAACATATATATATATATATATGTTTTGTCCTGTCCCTTTTCGCGGCTCCTGTACGTGCCTCCCATCAGTAGTATAAAGTAAAGTAACCACTTGACTACTCTATCCCCGTGGGAAAACCCAGAACCTTAAGTATCAGCTGGGTACAAAAAATTACAAGGGGCGTCTCAAAAGTTCGTGCAATCGATCCATTTCTACCACAGACATCGCTCTAGTGGCTGCAGCTGTTACCACAGCTGTCCTGCGACCAGCAGCAGTCGTTTCCTGCGCACTTGAGCTATCTAGCTCGTATTTGCACCTTTCTCCTTTCTTAGCTCGTATTATTATAACCCCACCGCGATTGTCATCACCATTGCTTTCCCTCTTCGGTCGACGTCGCGGTTATGGGAGATGAACCGCAGGAAGAGCAGCGGTGGTAAATTAAATCTGAATGGCTGCGAGGAATGCCAGCTGCACAAGTCACCTACAGCTTGTAGACGCGTACAGCAAGGATGAACTTTGCCAGCGCGATGTGTACAAGAGGTATGATCGCTTCAAGAGTGGCTGCACTTCGATCGACTCTGAATGAGCCAAGATCTGGGAGACCCCGGAAAGTGCGGACCGAGAGCAGCATCAAACTCATCCGTGGTCTGCTGGAAATCGATCTGCGATGGACATGCAAAGAAATGGCGGAACTCAGTAAAGTTCCTTCATCCACCATCCACCAAACTCTCAAATGCATAGAGGACCTGTGGCTGCAGTACGTCACTGTTCGATGGGTGCCGCATCATCTCGATGAGAGTCAGGAAGCTGGCAACAAGTCATCGTTGCCCAACAACTTTCTCGACGCTATCGACGAGAAAGCAACGAGTTGTCAAAATTGGTTGTGTATGTTGAATGACATTTACAGCTCAGCTCAAAGAGCAGGTGCTGCAGTAGCTGAATTTTGAAGTCAATTTGTGTATCTCAGAAACCATATGAGAATGAGTTGTAATCATCTTCATGGTATCTGGTATCAATTTAAAGAAAATAAGTGTAGTAATTTTAAGAATGTCAACATTAAAAATTGCCAAAATTTACAAAAAGGCATATAGACTCTCACTTTCTATTTTTGCATGTAAACACCGAGATAGCAGAGTTTAATTGAAAATGACTAAATAGAATAATATATATGGCATTCAGATTGCAAGGTAAACATATACTGCTACATATAGAAATAAATACAAATAGAAGTAGATAGACTATGCTAGTGTTACTTGTAATGAACTTAACATACTCGTACAATGAATTACGCTGCTCCTTCGGATCTAGCATTAGATATGCTTCTTAATTAAAAAGGCTTTCTAAGGGGTCATTAAATACAATTAAAATATACAATACCAGCATTCTTTTTACTTTGACCTAAGCATATGATCTATTTCTAAGGGTTCCTGCCGTACCTATTGTCCTTTGCTTATGCTAGCCAAAACAGCATTCAAATATGGTGATATTAGAGGAACATACTAAATAGATTGGCAGGAATAAATTAGAATTTTTCTGTGGATTACTGAGCGTTAGAGCTCAAGATATACTCATAAGATCAAAAGTGAATATCATTAGAAGTGAATCATCACAGATTTTCACACAAACATAAACAAAACTGCTTACTTAAGTATGCTACTTGGCTATAAATGGTTAAAACCCAATATAATGAACTTAATAAAGTCTATACTTCTTTAGTAAAATCACAAGAACATGCAATGAAAAACTACTCTTTGTTTAGTATTTTTCTACATAATTAGAAGATTTGGGAACATTTACATGCTTATGAGCTGAGTAAACTTACACCTTACAGGAAATTTTGTGCTTATGAAAAAAGTCTAAATGTAACATCAATAGGCATAAGTAAGTAACAGTGCATTGACAGTCGCAGATAAAATGGAATAACAATATTTAAAATGTATCTGAAAGAATGAATCACTGAAGATCATAATGGTTGGCATTGTTTATCAGAAAACTTACACCTTACAGGAACTTTTTAACAGTAGACAAATATCATGCAATCGAGACAGGGCCAAATAAGTTCATAAATATTGAAAACACAGCGGTAAAACATCCACAAGCTCACAGATGAAGGTTTTCCCCAATATTTTCAGTCATTTTCCCATAGACAAATATATTACACGTGCACAAAAAAACATTATGAAACAAAAAAACGTACTTAAGATACAAGTCAGAAAAATACGTTTTTGGTCGCTATCGCCACAAAAAAACATAAACTTTGACTAAAAGTTTAAAAAAATATTTTTTAATCAGTTTTTTATGAACTAAAGTTAAATTCATGTACAATTGCTTCTAATTTAACAATGAAATTCCTGATGTAAGAAAAAATTTGTTTATAACTTACGTACATTTCAATCTGAGATTTACCCCACTGTAGAAATGACCGACGAATGCTTGACAGTTCTTGAGTACGCTGCTGCCAGAGACTGCTTTCATCTGGCCGCTGCGTTCGCCAACGCTCCCGGCTACCTACTCAAAGAACGGAGGCATCCAACGGATCCGAGCCTGACTATCCAGGAGTTCGACCTCTCCTGCTACTGCAGCGATGGCGGTGACCGATTCCTAAAATCTCCGTTCCAGCATCTGACCAGGCTCGGACAAGTCATTCTGAGTGAGAACATTCCTAGTGGCTATGTTTGCTTTTACAATAGTCCGGCAACACAGGCCTACTTCACCAGCATTGTGCACCTGAAAAAGAGTCAAGCAATGTCGTTTGTGTCACTGTTCTATTATTTGTTTTTGTACACGACAGAGCTGTTGACACTTATGGTTCGGATATTCACGAGGGACACGTTCGACTCCAATGTGCAGGTGTTCCTTGCTGGTACAGACAATTCCAATCAGTCTTATCTTCAGCTCATTCCAGCCTCTGTCGTATCCGGGTTCAGGCCCGTCTTGTACCTGCGAATTGTTCTTCAGGTAGGGTTTTTACTATCCCTACCCTGTTGGATATTTACCAGAGTGATGGATTATCGAAGCCAGCTCGAGTTGGTGCGCAAGCGTCACACTGGACTGCAATTGTGCAAAGATGCTCTGGCAATGAGAGGAATAAGATTAAAAGAACTATCCTTTATTGTATTCCTTTTCCAACAGATTTTGTCAATTGCCTTTGAGCAGAGCTTTTTTAACGATCCTGCGAGCTACTTTGAACTCGACGGTCGTCTGATTGTGGATCCAACTCGTCTGCAGACCATCATTGTGTGCAACATCTTGTTTTCTTTTCTCATGCTGTACTTCTTCATGTGCGAAATGAGTTCATTTCATCAGGTGTTTTTCAAGCTTGCCTTCTGCATGAGCGCAACAATAAAGGTAACGATTATCGTAATGCTCCCGGTGTCAATGGTTTGCGTTACAATGATTTTTAGCCAACCTTTCATCGAATGCTCGTTTTACTCGTGGGCTTGCGTCGTGGAGTACATTGGTCGTACGTTTCGCTGCGCATTCAGCCTCGCCAGCTTTCCTGGCGTGAGCGACTACATCTCGTTGCTGCCTCTAGTGGGCACGTTTCTTCTAGTAGCATTCTTTGTGTTAAACTTTGGCGTAGCTCTACTGACCCAACAGATCGACTTGCTGCAGAAGAATTTCGAATTTCGTCAGACCATTTTAAACATTGGCCAAGTCAGATAGAGCTGGTTCGAAGTCGGTTCTTTAAAGCCTTCAAGAAGCATCGCCCATCGGTGATAATGCGGCGCACCCTGTCTCGACTCTGCTCGAATTGCAAGCCTAAAATACCACCGGGAACAACAACTGCAACTGCAGTATTAGCAGTGAAGACGCCGATTGTGCCTGCGTGCCAAATTGTCTGCGGCACACGTTTAGAAAGGTTTCCACTGCAGGGTGAATGTGCCGACGCTTCATCATGTGCAGAATAAGAACCAGTGAAAGCAGTTCCTGGAGTTTTGTTTTTGACAAAAGCGAAATTAATTATTTGGCTAAATATTGTAATTATAAACTTTTTGGACCTTGGACGCCGTATAGTGCTACATTATTTTTTGGTTAGCACGGCTACCTTGCACTGTTTTAGGAGATGAATAATGTAGCCCTGTAAATACCGAATCACATCACTTCATTTCATTCACACCGCCTCCCTTTCTTCCTCCAATCTTGGCAATTGCCTTCATTGGCTTGGAGGGCCCTAATATTCGCACCATCATACTTGCATACGCGCCTCACTCTCTGATCATATTTATGTTTTATTCTACTTACCATAGTAGTCAAGCACATATAATATTTTTTCTGTTTTTACGAGCGTACTGCACCCAAACCTTTGTGCAATCTTGTGCCATTTTCTGCTCTGTTTCTTTCTGTAATTTGAATAGCTTTGGTAGGTTGCTACGCCTAATACGCTCGTAATAATAACAACGTTATCATTTGAGGCGTTATCTTACAAAATGATTATGAATCATCTTGACTATTTTAGCTTAGCGACATGTTTCGCCACACATGTGGCATCGTCAGGCGATGAGTTCTGATAGGCTAAAAGCAGGCCTAGAAAAAAATAAGTGGATGAAATAGAAGGGGTGAAATTCTAACAAAAGTTGTGGTAGGTGAACGCACGGTAAATGACGTTCACCTGACTTTTCTTATCTTGTACTGTCTGTCCAGACGCGCCCTGCTCTCACTGTGACTTTGCATGCGGGGCTGCGTACTTTGTTGTTGTTGTTGTTATTCAATACATATAGGGGAAAAATAACGCGTGAAACCGGCATGCCCACGCGTTCACATTTTACGGGAACACGCGTGTTTCTCTGGCGGGATTTCGCATGATTTGCCATGCCACACGAAGGAAAACGCCGGGTTTTTTCATGTGTCATGGCAAGTCATGCGAAATCCCGGAGGGATTCCCGCGTGAATCGCCCGTGCTGGGCGCATAGTGAAGGAGGTGGTGAGTCGTTTTCGAGAAATGGGTGCACCGACGGTCATACTAGCTACGGACTTGATGATGAGTAAAAATACTCGGTGACGTCTGGACACCGGTGGCCAATCGAAGAGAGACTGTGAGGGCAACAATCTTTGGAGTGCATCACGCGACCGACCTTGGGACTCCACAGGCAAATCTCCTATGGGAAAATATCGGCTGACGATTCGTCTGCAAGCAGTTCTTGTGCTCCCGGGATTTTAATGTTTGAGAACCAGTATGTGATGAATATAATTAAATAAATAGCATGCACGATAAGCAATAGGATAGTTTAGGCCCTAGACAAACATACTTTGGAGCGTACAGAGATTTTAAAACTATTGGCCCTATTGCCTATCGCCGGTCAGCGAGTTCTACCAATCTTTCTCCAATAGTCGCAGTACGGTACAAGAAAAGGAAGAACACAGGTGAAAACGATCCGAATGGATTTAGAGAGTGATAATCCTAGTAAGAATAGCTAATGAGTAATGGACTCAGACGATTTAATTAAATGACTTCAAGTTGATTAAAATCCTTAATACAAATTCGCAACGCAATTAAATTTCGAGCACTGATAAACGAACAATAACGATAATAATAATTTATTAGTTAGATAACGCACTGGCGAGCGGATCTAAGCTTGAAGAAGAAGAAACCGAACACGAAACCACGGAGAAAGACTCCTAATCACACTGGCCTAACCCAGAACCTACTCTCAACGAGAGCCCTGACGAATCGACTTGTGACGTTGCCACTTTTAAGTGGTCCCGCAAAAGGGCCGTTGGACTACAATTTCCCTACAATTTCTTATTTAAATTTTCCAATCCCGTATTCTCACGTTTACTTGTAGTAGCGCGCAACGAACCTGTATCAATTGCTAAATCACTGCGTACTTTGTAATCCTTGCGTACGCTTGCAGGGTCTCGCGCGATCAATAATTTCAGTTTCTTGTTTTTCTCTCGCCAGCCAATGAAAACTCTCCGCATACATTATGCTAACCTTTCTGCGCTCCTTTATTAACCCCCGCCTGGCGGCGGCCTGGGGGTCTTCACTTGGTTTTTCTTCCCTCGCGGCCTCTGTTTTCCTTCTCTCTCCTGGCTGCCTCGAGCCTCCTTATCTCTCGACACGGCTCCTCTGTCTGGGCCAGCCTGTTTACGCACTGTTACTCCACTGTGTACTGCCCCGGGCTAACGCCCAATCTCGCCACTACCTATCTGCCTGTCTACTTGCTACTCACTGCCTGCACTGTGCTCATCGCCATCGCTTACCACGTTGCGTCGCCATTGCATCCTTCGTCTGCTACTTGACTTCATATTCTAATCACATCAACCATTGTTGCAGCCGCCAGTGCCCAGAGCGCTATAAGTTTTGTATTGACATTAACCATTTCCAATATTGATCTCGACAATAAATTAGCTACGGCAGTTCCCTGCCTTTATACGCCAAGTGCTCCGCTACACAATCCGCTTCGCAAGAATTGACTTCGGTTCATTTTGGGACTACAACCACTTAACGACAATTCTCGTCAAAACGGCCCTTTTAAGGGTTATAGTCACTACGTCAATAACGTGACAGACTGTTCAGCGGAGCACTGACTAAGTTCTATCAGCGCTGCCCTTCAGTGTGACACTGAGGCCCTCTGGGTCGAGGCCACGTACTTTGTCGAATCCGTCAGTCTCTATCTAGACCGCGCTTAATAGCGACGACTTCAGACACTGATGCCGTATCGTTACGCTATAAGCTGACTGAAGCGGTCGGGCAGGGGGTAAAACACGGACCGGGGTGAAGAAATCGGGCGCCTCAAGCGCGAACCAAAAATAGGGCAAAACGGCCGGGAAGTTGGAACAAAACCAAAAGCCGGGGAGGGAAGGTGCATGAGATCCGACCGCCAAACAAACTTTCATTTAAAGTCACTGTCAGACCCCTCACAACCCCCCTCAAGCCGGGTGGTGGTCGTCTTGCCGGCCGCTCGCTAAGCTGACTTGCACTGTGCCCGCGGCGCCGGGTAGAGTTGGATTTTGCCGCGTGCCAGGGTCCAGGCCGATCTTGATTGGCTGGCCGCGCAAAGCTGGGGTTTGCAAAAACTTCAACCCTCCGCTGAGTCACGAAATTGGCGTCTGACTTCTACCCTGTTTACGCAAAATAAACTCAAACTAACAAGAAAAAAAGTACATTGAAAACGTGACTAAATTAAAGCAGAATACAATAATTATCAACAATAATACAGAAGCTAACTAACTAATAGAATTCAGAAATTACACAAAAGATGCTCACACTACAAGTATTACTGGCAAATCCCTACCGCCATGGGTAGCCGTTTAGCCCCTACTCTTGCCAACTTGTGCATGGCTCATTGGGAAGAGAAGTGGTCGAAACTGCCCTGTGCCTCGTGGTTTTACAGGCGCTACGTGGATGACAGGTATGCCGTGTTTGACAAAGGACCAATTCTGAATTTTTCAATGTAATCAATTCCACCCACTCAAATTGTGTCCATTACTCTGCTACGTTTATTGTCTTGCCAAAACTGTTCTTGTCAAAAGTGGAGTTTAAACTGTGTGGGTGGTTGCCTGCGTATTTATGCCGCCGCGCGGCCTTTTCTATTGCCAATTAATCTTTGCACTCAATTTCGCGCTCCGCTCCATAAACAATCCGATGTTTAGCAATGAGATGCTGTGGTAACTCGATCCTGTACTAATGTTTGCTTGTCTCTTGTTGACTTCGAGAAAAACTCGAAACAGCTTATCTCTAAATGGCTATATAATGCCGAGTTCGTATTGTGTTCCGTACTGAAAAGTTGGTCGGTTTGCTACGAGTAGCAGGCTAAAGTCAGTTGTTCGTCTTCCTCTCAAGGCAGGTGTTGGCTATCAATTCCGTTGCTCTGATCGATTGTTGATCAGAGCGTGTCCTACATAAGAAAAACTAAGCGATACGACCTGGACACAAGAGCAATTAGGAGAACACTACTAGCTAAAAAGTTTTGCGATTCAATATCACTTGTTAGGTTGCACTGCGTGTTTCGTGACAACGATCCCATGCAGCTGATCAAGGTGTTAGATGGTTGCAAAATATATTCCAAACCAGGAATTATTCAAGCTTCGTACATTAAATTACACCAGCCTAGTTTGACCACGCAGTTTTTTTAACGGTGGAGTGGATGAAGGAGCACCAACTCAGAGTTGGCACTGTGGCTTCTTTGGGAATACTTTGCAGGCATTTTCGTCGTCATGGCCCTTCTGATGGTATCAACATCAGGAAATTGAGTACCTTTGAGAACCTCCTTGAGCTTGGGAAACAGGAAAAGATCGCACAGAGCTAGATCGGGTGAATATGGAAGCTGGTCTAGCACTGCGACATTCCTATTCGCAAGATACTCCCTGACACTCAGAGCATTGTGAGCTAGCGCATTGTCCTGATGAAGGAACCACGAGTTGGCTACCCACAAATCGCGTCTCTTGTCTCGTTCTGAGGGAAGCAGTTGCTGCAGGATCCCTTTGTACTCATACACATGCTGATTGATGGCCAGAAACGGCCTGATTTTTTTTCTTGGCAACGACTGCCTCGAAATCCGATCGAAGAAAGGAGTGACACATTACATTATGTGTACAAGTTAGAATTGTACATCGCAGAAAACAACCTGCTGATGAAAGAGAGCGGTGGCGTCGGCAAATACTGCAGTGGCGAGCAAGTACTGCTTCGTCTATCCAACACTTTCGAAGGCTTTCGGGTAAACATTACCGCTGATCGTTTTTTACTAGCCCAAGGGTGGCAGCAGCGCTCTACGATAAGAAAATAACACTTCTGGGAACCGTGAAGCGCGATCGCAAGTCCTGCTACCTGGGGGGCCGTAGCCCAGCGGTCTAGCGCAGGCTCTGGTGTGCCAGCGACCCAGGCTCGATTCCAAGTGCAGTTACATTAATTTGGGGCTGAATTGGAATCTCAGCTTGGCTCTGCTCGTGCAATTAACGGCCTTGAGAGCCAACCCCCCAAGGCGCAGTGAAGTGTACATGCCTAACGATAAAATAAAGTTAGGGCCGCTGTACACTCCTGTGTGAGTGTGTGCCTGCGTACGTATCCGCGCGCTTGTATGCCTGCTCAGGGGAATCGGCAGAACGGGCAGTAATGCCTCTCGCCGGTTGTGTGCCTATGTCGCTTAAAGTGCGCTAGGGTGCACACAACCCCCCTGCCTCTAAAAAAAGTCCTTCTACCTCAATTCAAGGACAACAAGAGACCAAGTCAGCCGGAGTTCTTGTATGACGGGCCTTTAACAGTCGTGCGTGCTTCAAGCAAGCAGAGGACTGTAATTCTGTTATCCACTAATCACAATGACAGCCGACGTGTGCTTCCAAAGAACAAACCAGAGCTGATCCAGCACTTCAACGCAACGAAGGCTGGCACCGACAGGATCAACAGAATGGTCAGCAATATGAACTGCCATCGCATATCGCGCTGTCTTGAAAAGACCATTTTCACTGGACACATGCTCAATGTGGCATGGATCAATGACCACAGAGTTTACCGTCTTTCAGGTCACACGGGCCTAACTCGCAAAGAATTTCTCCTTCAAGCTGCTTCCAGGTTGCTTCAACCGCAGATTGAACGCCGTGCGAATGACCTAACCGGCATGTCTAGTCATCTACGTAGTCTTTTCAACACGGTGTTGAAAATCCAACCAAATTATCAGCCCCCTGAATGCGTTACTACCGATCGGTCAGCAGGCGAGCGAGGGCGATGCCGACTGTGCATGGCGGAAAGGAGCACAAGTGCGGAGAAGTACTCGCTGAACACGCGAAACAAAAAGTGTGCCAATTGCGCCATTTTTGTGTGCAAGAGGCATCGAACGATGTTTACGTCAAATAAAATATGTATGTATTGCGGCGGCCCAATCAGCACGCAGCCAGCGATTGCGTGTACATCTGCACTGAAACCCTCTGTCCGCCAAGCTGGTGGTGGGTGTACTCGGACAGACACTCAATATGCTAAGTCGGGGGGGGGGCGGTTCGTGCCACCTTTTTGGCGCACCTCCCCATGTGATCGCGTGCTTATTTATACCTGACGCGTAAAGCTAATAAACTTTTTCCTTTCTCACTTGAAACTTACTTCGTTTTTCCGCAAGCCGCTAAATTGGTGAGCCCGACATAGCCATTTCGTACAATGGCTTCCAACACAGAGGCAGCTGTCTCTCTCAAACTGCCTATGTTTTGGGCAGCTCAACCTCGCGCGTGGTCCATTCCTCTGCGCGGAATCATGCAAGATGCGACCAAGTACAACTACTTGGTGGCAGCGCTCGACCAGCAAACGGCTGAACGCCTTCTCGACATTTTAGAGGCTTTCGAGCTGACTGCCGCCTTCGAAGGAGCCAAGCGGGCGCTGGCTTCCGCCGCACTGTTGGCGCACCCGCGGGCGGACGCGCCCATCGCCCTCACTGTCGACGCCTCGAACACCGCCGTCGGCGCAGCGCTTGAGCAGCGAGTGGGCGGCGCGTGGCAGCCGCTTGCCTTCTTCAGCCGGCAGCTCCGCCCGCCCGAGCAGAAGTACAGCGCGTTCGACCGCGAGCTGCTCGCCCTGTACCTGGCGGTACGGCATTTCCGCTACGTGCTCGAGGGCTGGGCCTTCACCGCCTTCACGGACAACAAGCCGCTGGTCGCGGCCATGTCCAAGATGTCCGACCCGTGGTCCGCCCGGCAGCAGCGGCGCCTGGCCTACGTGTCTGAGTTCACCACTGATGTCGGTGGCGGGCAAGGACGACCCGGTGCCGGACGCGCTGTCCCGCTGCACGATTGCCTCGGTGCAGCACCGGCTTCTCCCCGGTGTGGATTTCGCGGCCATGGCGCAGGCGCAGACAGGCAGACAGCCGACTCGGCTGCCCAAGAGGATGCTAGCCTTCAGCTCGAGCCGCTGCAGCTCAGCTCTGGCGTCGTCCTGCTGTGCGACATCTCCACGAGCCGACCGCGCCCTCTGGTGTCGCCTGATTTTCGCCGTGCCGTCTTCGACGCCATCCACGGCCTCGCCCACCCGTCGGTCCGCAGCACGCGGCGCCTCGTGGCCGCCAAGTTCGTGTGGGTTGGCATGAACCGGGACGTCAGCCGGTGGGCGCGCGCTTGCGTAGCCTGCCAGACGGCCAAGGTGCATCGGCACGTCACCGCCCGGTGGAGAGCATTCGCGTCCCAGACCAGCGCTTCGCCCACGTGCATGTCGACTTGCTGGGGCCGCTGCCGTCGTCTTAAGGGTTTACGCACCTGCTGACGATCGTCGACCGATTCACCAGGTGGCCGGAGGCGATCCCGATGACTGACACTTCCGCCGCAGCCTGTGCCTCCGCCTTCATTGCCCACTGGGTTGCCCGATTTGGCGTGCCGGGTGACCTCACCTCGGACCGCGGCTCGCAGTTCACGTCGCAGCTCTGGTCCAACGTCTCCCGGCTGCTGGGCATGCAGCTGCACTGGACTACGGCCTTCCATCCGCAGGCGAACGGGCTGGTCAAGTGGTTCCATCGGCAGTTGAAGGCCGCCCTCAGGGCGCGGCTGACGGGACCGGCCTGGGTTAGCGAGCTGCCCTGGGTGCTGCTCGGCATCCGGAGGACGGCCAAGGAGGACCTGCCGGCATCATCGGCTGAGCTGGTCTACGGAGCGCCCCTCTGCGTGCCCGTGAGTGCCTGCAGCCAGGCCCGCCAACCGAAGGCCACGACCAGTTTCTCGTTCGGCTCCGCAATGCGTCCAGGCGTTCCGGCCGACACCCACGGCGCATCACGGCT
>NIVC01001061.1:195000-287626 GCA_002269645.1 Macrostomum lignano | reverse complement strand
TATTACTTTTTGTAAATTTGTAAGTCTGTTTGCTATGCGCTAATAAGTTCTTTAAGCCAGGTGTTTTAATTTTGTTCCTTTACTTTTCTACTTGTGAAATGGGAACGTGTAAGTTGCTTCTGTTGCCGGTTTTGTTATAGAATCTAATTATTTCTTGTTTCAATACCGAAACTGTTCTGTTAGTATTTTCTCTTATTAAGAAGTCTCTGCTTTGATCTCGGTGTGGAAATATAGTTTACTGACTTACAGGTTTTATTAAAACGTACTAATGCTTTTGATTTTTTCGTATTTTTTCATTTGATTGTAGCAATTTATTGCTGTAAAAACAAAACAATTACATGTAGCTTAAATTATATCTACTTTTGTATCAAATAACAACTACATTTTAAATTACTACAGCATGCTTCGGTTTGTATTTTAGAATATAAGAAAATGTTATAAATCCGCTTGATAAAATTCGACGAGTCGCAAAATGAATGTAGGTCAGCAGGTCCTTGCACACTTTCACAATCGTAAGGTTTAACAAGTACACATTATGGCCAGAAAGAAACGTATATTTGGCCGTCAAAATACTAATTTTAATGATAATTGTCACTCATTTTAGTGTTAACCTTCCACAAGTCTATTATTAAAAATTAAAGTTCGCACGGTACAGTAATATTTTTTAACATTAAAACAAAATATACAAATAATATAAAACAAAAGCCTTTTCTTGCTGTTAAACACGCCATTTGAAAAATAGACTTAGTTGTTAAAATACATCTGATGTGTTTTACAAATTGCGCTTATTGCGATAATTTGTGGTCATTTTTAAGAATAAACGGAGGGATTTGACAGTCAGCCAGCTCCTGCCGCCTGATATCCTGATCTACATGTACACTTGCTAGCCATTTTCAAGTTGACGCTGCCTGACTAATTCGCAGTGTTAGCACTCATTTACAAGCACTCATCGCAGTTTTCTTTAAAATGTTTGGAAATCCGTTTGGAGAGTTCCAGCAGGATCCCTTCTTTGACTTTGGGTAAGAAAAATTACACAATTTTTAAATGAATTTCGTACATGCATTTTAATTTTCACCACCCAGCCATTCTCTTATATATATTGACTGCTGCTGTCTGCTCATATATTCATACCATGTGATTTAAACTTGATTATATTTATCGAAGTTTTGTTTTGATACTATATATATTACCACTATTTAGTTCAATATCAGTATGGGAAACATACAATTTAACAAATATCAATCCAATTGAAAGGAAGAAATTAATTGAAGAAACTCATTGTTTTATTAATTCTTTCTAGGCTTCACCTATTGCCTCTTTGTATTGATATTATATATTATTATAGTATAATTTAGGCTAATTAAATCATTAGGTTTTTTAATTTTTTTAGGCAGTAATCTTTGTTCTAGCCTAAATATTAAATGTTTCTTGAAAAAATCTTAAAGATAAAGAGCTGTTTGGTTTTAATAACTGTAGAATTCTTTAATTGATACTATAATGATAGGTTATCATTGTTTCTTTAATTAATATACTTTCTCTTGGATGGTTATCAACTTTAATATTTTATCATATGCTTGTATGATAAAAGTTTCAGATAGTATACTAGTAAACTTTTTGTGTTTATAATTACAAGTAGAAGCATTTTAAAGTAGTATCAAATTGTAAAGTAAATTTCTTTTAGAAAAATTATATTTGCCACTTCGTTTTTTATGCTAATAAGGTATCCTAAATGGCTCTCTTAATGTATTAGCTGACTATTATATATGTATGCTTTTTTACTGAATTGTTTATTGTTTCTCTATAGCTCTATAGATAAAAGAATGACAAAAAACTTTCTGGTATGCTTAGATTAGGTTTACTAATAAATCATATTATCCACATGCAATTACCAGTATGCCAATTGCCCTGGGGCTGGGTTTGGGGGGGGCAGCCTCTAAGATGGAGAAATCTGGAGAATGTGTACATGCGTGATGAAAAACACTCTGTGTGAGTGCAGTGTACACTCTCTACTATGTACGTATCCGTGTGCCCTGCGAACTGAATAAGTAACTGACTAAACGCTTGAGCACATTATTCTCTTTGAAGTGCCGCCTCGCCGTTTGGCAATCCGCGTCGCCATCACCAGCACGCCCTGCGATTTGACAGCCACGCCGCCGGCCGGCCCGCTCAGTTCCCGGCCACGGTGGCGCCTTCGCCGAGGACTTGCAGCACCAGCAGCGCCGCCATCAGCACCGGTCGCAGCGCCGCAACGGCGGCGACGGTGGGCGAATGGCCACCAGCGACGAGCTCCGCCCTGGTGCCGCGTGGCCCGTCCACCGGTCGCGGAGGCGGTCTCGCCCTGCCCGGCTATTCGTTCGGCCTGCCGCAGTTCGATCGAGTGTTTGAAGGCGTTGAACGGATGATGTCGGACGCTGGAGAACGAATGCTGGCCCAAGAGGCGTCTCAGCGGCCAGACTTCAATGGCCGGGTCTACAGCCATGCCTCGGTGTACGCCTACCGCAGCGATGGGTCTGGGGAGCCGCAGGTGTACCAGGTATGGCATTGGCTGGCTTGTACGGCTTTGATGTGCCGCCTCAGCCCCGATTCTTTGATGTGCCGCCTCACTCCTTCCTTCCTCGACTCTTTGATGTGCCGCCTCACCCCTTCCTTCCTCGACTCTTTGATGTGCCGCCTCACCCCTTCCTTCCTCGACTCTTTGATGTGCCGGCTCACCTTTCCCTCTCCGATTCTTTGATGTGCCGCCTCACCCTTCCCTCTCCGACTCTTTAATACACCACGCCACTCCCTCCCTCCTCGACTTTTTGATGAGCCGCACACCCCTTCCTTTCCCGACTCTAATGTACCGCCTGAGTCTCGACTCTGATGTACTGCCTCACCCTTCCCTCTCCGACTCTTTGATGTGCAGCCTCAGCCCCGACTTTTTGATGTTGATTTTCATTCCAACCAAATTACATTATCAATCAAATTACCGCCGCAGGCCGTGTCCGAGTCGCGCGCCGGCCCTGGCGGAGTGCGTGAGACGCGCAAGGCCTTGAAGGACAGCCGCAGCCGGGAGGAGCGAATCGCCGTTGGCACCACATCGGCGGCCGCGGGCACACGGTTGAGAGGCGGCGAAACACCGGCACGGGCCAGCAGCAGGAGGACCATCACTATGATGGCATTGACGAGAGTGAGTGTTTTTGCCTTCATGTATTCCTTCAATTTAGATTAAAGTAGCGCATAACAGATATAGACAGGAAAGGGATGAAGCGGCACATCAAAGAGTCGGGGAGGGAAGGGTTAGGCGGCACATGAAAGAGTCAAAGCTGAGGACACATCAAAGAGTCAGGGAGGGAAGGGTGAGGTGGTACATCAAAGAGTCGGAGAGGGAAGGGTGAGGAGGCTCATTAAAAAATGAGGGAGTGAAGCGTTAGTCGGAACATCAAAGAGTCAGGGAGGGAAGGGTGAGGCGGGACATCAAAGAGTCTGGTCTGAGGCGGCACATCAAAGAGTCAGGGAGGGAAGGGGTGAGGCGGCTCATCAAAGAGTCTGGTCTGAGGCAGCACATCAAAGAGTCGAGGAAGGAAGGGGTGAGCGGCATATCAAAGAATCGGGGCTGAGGCGGCACATCAAAGAGTCAGGGAGGGAAGTGTGAGGCGGGACATCAAAGAGTCAGGGAGGGAAGGGTTGAGGCGGCTCATCAAAGAGCCATCACCACATCCGCCTACTGAAATCCGCACCCGAATTCCCAAGGCGAGGGCCAGCAGTTTGACCGCGAATGGGACAGGCGTGCTGCTCGCATCGCCTTTAAAGGCGGCGCCGGCGGAGGCGGCCTCCGAGACGGTCGCTCTCGGCACCATCGGGCCATCACGGACGGCAGGCATTGAAAGTATCAAGACTGTGCGGCATCTGCTGAACCTGAGGTCCTCTGGATGGATAAAATACCCTCTGCCTGCTTAGTTTTAGCAGCAATACATTTAATATTAATATTAGTGCAATATTATTTATTAAAAATAAATAGTTGTCTAGCGGATTTTCGCTTCTTCGTCCATTTCCGTTTGGTCTTTATATCGATACGTCAGCCGAAACGCACCAGAAAGAACTGCTTTCTGGCCTCAACCGCAGTGCTTGCTTCTAGAGCATTCTTTGAATACGCCGGCGTTCTACTATGCTCTGCTATAAAAGCAAATCAATAACTTTCTACGTCTTTTCTGGCTTATTTTTGTTAGCCTGCTTCTTGTTTTGAATTGCTGATTTTCATTTGTGACGAGCAGTTTTTCATCAGCTTTGTTTATTTAATTGGGGTTTCATGATCCTTCAGTGAGTGCATCCCATACCCCCACTGATCCTTCAGTGAGTGCATCCCATACCCCCACTGATCCTTCAGTGAGTGCATCCCATACCCCCCACTGATCCTTCAGTGAGTGCATCCCATACCCCCACTGATCCTTCAGTGAGTACATCCCATACCCCCCACTGATCCTTCAGTGAGTGCATCCCATACCCCCACTGATCCTTCAGTGAGAGCATCCCATACCCCCCACTGATCCTTCAGTGAGTGCATCCCATACCCCCACTGATCCTTCAGTGAGAGCATCCCATACCCCCCACTGATCCTTCAGTGAGTGCATCCCATACCCCCACTGATCCTTCAGTGAGAGCATCCCATACCCCCACTGATCCTTCAGTGAGTGCATCCCATACCCCCCACTGATCCTTCAGTGAGTGCATCCAATACCCCCACTGATCCTTCAGTGAGAGCATCCCGTACCCCCACTGATCCTTCAGTGAGAGCATCCCATACCCCCACTGATCCTTCAGTGAGAGCATCCCATACCCCACTGATCCTTCAGTGAGAGCATCCCATACCCCCACTGATCCTTCAGTGAGAGCATCCCATACCCCCACTGATCCTTCAGTGAGTGCATCCAATACCCCCACTGATCCTTCAGTGAGTGCATCCCATACCCCCCACTGATCCTTCAGTGAGTGCATCCCATACCCCCACTGATCCTTCAGTGAGAGCATCCCATACCCCCACTGATCCTTCAGTGAGTGCATCTCATACCCCCACTGATCCTTCAGTGAGAGCATCCAATACCCTCACTGATCCTTCAGTGAGAGCATCCCATACCCCCACTGACCCTTCAGTGATTGCATCCCATACCCCCACTGATCCTTCAGTGAGAGCATCCCATACCCCCACTGATCCTTCAGTGAGTGCATCCCATACCCCCACTGATCCTTCAGTGAGAGCATCCCATACCCCCACTGATCCTTCAGTGAGAGCATCCAATACCCCCACTGATCCTTCAGTGAGAGCATCCCATACCCCCACTGATCCTTCAGTGAGTGCATCCCATACCCCCACTGATCCTTCAGTGAGAGCATCCCATACCCCACTGATCCTTCAGTGAGTGCATCCAATACCCCACTGATCCTTCAGTGAGTGCATCCCATACCCCCACTGATCCTTCAGTGAGAGCATCCCATACCCCCACTGATCCTTCAGTGAGTGCATCCCATACCCCCACTGATCCTTCAGTGAGAGCATCCCATACCCCCACTGATCCTTCAGTGAGAGCATCCCATACCCCCACTGATCCTTCAGTGAGTGCATCCAATACCCCCACTGATCCTTCAGTGAGAGCATCCCATACCCCCACTGATCCTTCAGTGAGTGCATCCAATACCCCCACTGATCCTTCAGTGAGAGCATCCCATACCCCACTGATCCTTCAGTGAGTGCATCCCATACCCCCACTGATCCTTCAGTGAGAGCATCCCATACCCCCACTGATCCTTCAGTGAGTGCATCCAATACCCCCACTGATCCTTCAGTGAGTGCATCCCATACCCCCACTGATCCTTCAGTGAGAGCATCCCATACCCCCACTGATCCTTCAGTGAGTGCATCCCATACCCCACTGATCCTTCAGTGAGAGCATCCCATACCCCCACTGATCCTTCAGTGAGAGCATCCCATACCCCCACTGATCCTTCAGTGCATCCAATACCCCCACTAATCCTTCAGTGAGTGCATCCAATACCCCCCACTGATCCTTCAGTGAGAGCATCCCATACCCCCACTGATCCTTCAGTGAGTGCATCCAATACCCCCACTGATCCTTCAGTGAGAGCATCCCATACCCCACTGACCCTTCAGTGATTGCATCCCATACCCCCACTGATCCTTCAGTGAGAGCATCCCATACCCCCACTGATCCTTCAGTGAGTGCATCCAATACCCCCACTGATCCTTCAGTGAGTGCATCCAATACCCCCACTGATCCTTCAGTGAGAGCATCCCATACCCCCACTGATCCTTCAGTGCATCCAATACCCCCACTGATCCTTCAGTGAGTGCATCCAATACCCCCACTGATCCTTCAGTGAGTGCATCCCATACCCCCACTGATCCTTCAGTGAGTGCATCCAATACCCCCCACTGATCCTTCAGTGAGAGCATCCCATACCCCCACTGATCCTTCAGTGAGAGCATCCCATACCCCCACTGATCCTTCAGTGAGAGCATCCAATACCCCCACTGATCCTTCAGTGAGTGCATCCCATACCCCCACTGATCCTTCAGTGAGAGCATCCAATACCCCCACTGATCCTTCAGTGAGAGCATCCCATACCCCCACTGATCCTTCAGTGAGAGCATCCCATACCCCCACTGATCCTTCAGTGAGTGCATCCCATACCCCCACTGATCCTTCAGTGAGTGCATCCCATACCCCCACTGATCCTTCAGTGAGTGCATCCCATACCCCCCACTGATCCTTCAGTGAGTGCATCCCATACCCTCACTGATCCTTCAGTGCATCCCATACCCCCACTGATCCTTCAGTGCATCCCATACCCTCACTGATCCTTCAGTGCATCCAATCCCGCAATTTCGTTCGCAACTCCGCAGCGTACAGTTCTGCCTTTACCACGCATGAAGCCACTGATGCGCGCTTCTTAGGGCTGTCCCTCCTCTCTCCTAGTAGAAGAAAAGCCTGCTGCCTGCCTGCTCTGGTCGATTTCGAATTTGCGTGGGTGGCTGGGCCGGAATGGGGAGCCGCTTCCTGCCCCTTTCCCGGGATGCTTTTAGGCATAATCCTCTGTTTCCCCCGTCAGTTTTGGAGATCCTCTACCTCTCCGCCTTCAGTTCGGTAATGCCCCAAACGGTAGGGAGGTGCAGTCGCAGGCTTCAGCCAACTGCAAGCACCTGTTTCATTTTTATGATATGGTAATGTCAAATTTCTTTCCACCTCAACTTATGAGGCTGGGTTTTATTGCCGTCAGTATATAAACCACTTCTGTACATATAGGTGCACATGTAGCAGGTTAATAGTAAAATGCATATGTATGTCATATACTTTTTTGGACAAATAAGTTACCGTCTACTGGTAAGTATTTTAGTAGTGTGTGCAGCATGTTTTGGATTTTTTCAAGAAATTATGTTGATGGTTGTTGAATCGATGAACTCGATCCTCAATCTCTCTCAGTACTCTCTCTCCATCTCTCTCAATACTCTCTCTCCATCTCTCTCAGTACTCTCTCTCCATCTCTCTCAATACTCTCTCCATCTCTCTCAGTACTCTCTCTCCATCTCTCTCAGTACTCTCTCTCTCCATCTCTCTCAGTACTCTCTCTCCATCTCTCTCAGTACTCTCTCTCCATCTCTCTCAGTACTCTCTCTCTCCATCTCTCTCAGTACTCTCTCTCCATCTCTCTCAGTACTCTCTCTCCATCTCTCTCAGTACTCTCTCTCCATCTCTCTCAGTACTCTCTCTCCATCTCTCTCAGTACTCTCTCTCCATCTCTCTCAGTACTCTCTCTCTCCATCTCTCTCAGTACTCTCTCTCCATCTCTCTCAGTACTCTCTCTCCATCTCTCTCAGTACTCTCTCTCTCCATCTCTCTCAGTACTCTCTCCCCATCTCTCTCAATACTCTCTCTCCATCTCTCTCAGTACTCTCTCTCCATCTCTCTCAATACTCTCTCTCCATCTCTCTCAGTACTCTCTCTCCATCTCTCTCAATACTCTCTCTCCATCTCTCTCAGTACTCTCTCTCCATCTCTCTCAGTACTCTCTCTCTCCATCTCTCTCAGTACTCTCTCTCTCCATCTCTCTCAATACTCTCTCTCCATCTCTCTCAGTACTCTCTCTCCATCTCTCTCAGTACTCTCTCTCCATCTCTCTCAGTACTCTCTCTCCATCTCTCTCAGTACTCTCTCTCTCCATCTCTCTCAGTACTCTCTCTCCATCTCTCTCAGTACTCTCTCTCCATCTCTCTCAGTACTCTCTCTCCATCTCTCTCAGTACTCTCTCTCCATCTCTCTCAGTACTCTCTCTCTCCATCTCTCTCAGTACTCTCTCTCCATCTCTCTCAGTACTCTCTCTCTCCATCTCTCTCAATACTCTCTCTCCATCTCTCTCAGTACTCTCTCTCTCCATCTCTCTCAGTACTCTCTCTCCATCTCTCTCAGTACTCTCTCTCCATCTCTCTCAGTACTCTCTCTCCATCTCTCTCAGTACTCTCTCTCCATCTCTCTCAGTACTCTCTCTCTCCATCTCTCTCAGTACTCTCTCCCCATCTCTCTCAATACTCTCTCTCCATCTCTCTCAGTACTCTCTCTCCATCTCTCTCAGTACTCTCTCTCCATCTCTCTCGGTACTCTCTCTCCATCTCTCTCAGTACTCTCTCCATCTCTCTCAGTACTCTCTCTCTCCATCTCTCTCAGTACTCTCTCTCCATCTCTCTCAGTACTCTCTCTCCATCTCTCTCAGTACTCTCTCCCCATCTCTCTCAGTACTCTCTCTCCATCTCTCTCAGTACTCTCTCTCCATCTCTCTCGGTACTCTCTCTCCATCTCTCTCAGTACTCTCTCCATCTCTCTCAGTACTCTCTCCATCTCTCTCAGTACTCTCTCTCTCTCCATCTCTCTCAGTACTCTCTCTCCATCTCTCTCAGTACTCTCTCTCCATCTCTCTCAGTACTCTCTCTCCATCTCTGTCAGTACTCTCTCTCCCTTTCTCTCTCAGTACTCTCTCTCCATCTCTCTCAGTACTCTCTCTCCCTTTCTCTCTCAATACTCTCTCTCCATCTCTCTCAGTACTCTCTCCATCTCTCTCAGTACTCTCTCTCCATCTCTCTCAATACTCTCTCCATCTCTCTCAGTACTCTCTCTCTCCATCTCTCTCAGTACTCTCTCTCTATCTCTCTCAATACTCTCTCCATCTCTCTCAGTACTCTCTCCATCTCTCAACTCTCCCCATCTCTGTCTCCCCTCTCTCTCCCCCTCTCTCTCTCTTTCCATCTCTCCCTCTCTTTCAACTCTCTCTACCTCTATCCTCTCTTCACCTCTCCACATCCCCTCTCTATCTCCCTCTATCCATTTCTTTGTCTATCCCCATATCAATCCCCAATCTTTTACCTCCTTCTCCCATTTCCTTTTTACTCTTTTCTCTCTCTCTCTGGCTCCATCTCTCTCCTCAAGCATCCATGGCACAAACAAATAGTGTAGAAATGTCACATCGGAAAGACGCCCCCCCCCCAAGGGCGCAGTCGACCTTCTCTCCCTGCAGGAGAGAAAAGTGCCTGGCCTAATGCCCTGTTTCTGCCCCATTCGCGTACGCAAGCTTCTGGGCAGCACTGGGCGCAGAGGCAGAGAGGTCAGTCAGCTGTACAGCTCTCCGGTACTGGAGCTGGGGTTGGCACCCTATAGGTTGGCAGCCTGTAAAAATGAATTGCAACTCTGGCGGCATGTCGCCTATAGGAGACTGCATGGCTGCATGTATTTAGACACTGTTTTTAAATCTTAGTATTCTGAAATAAAGATTAATTTTTCTCCTAAATCTGCCAACAAATATTATACAAAACTTGTAATGGGATATTTATCCCCAACAGTGGAAAGTTACCTGCAGTCGGCAGGGCTGCACCTGGCCCTGTTTGTGGTGTGCTGCCTGGTGTGCTACTACTGGACCGAGATTTCCGCAGCACCTGGCCGCCTGCTGGAGTCGCTGCTGCAGCGGGGACTGCGCAAGACTGTGCTGGGGCCGCTGTACTTCTATCTGCACATGTTGCAGCATTTCGGCAGCGAGTGCCCGCACAACAGAGCTGAGCAGCCCGTCAATTCAAATTGACTGTTTTGGAGTCTCCCCAGTCTGCATGACTGTGTAATTGTGGCGACCGACTCACAAACATCCACAAAAATATTTTTCACAACTATACTGCCAAATTATAAAGCAATACTTTTAATTTATTTCGTTTCACTAATCATCAATATTATTTTGCTTGTATTTGGTCAGGTTCTGTTTACATTTTCCCATTCCCAGCTTTCATTTCTCTATCTGAGGTCTACAAACACTTCACTGCCGATCCTAACCCTAAATCAGAAACCGCAACCCTCCTGAAACTTTGTGCAGAAACTCTAAATATACATTGCGCTTATTCTACCTATATTGACTTTATCACCTGGTCACTCAACAGTAAAAATGCTGCAAACTATTTATGTTCGTAAACTATTTTAGAAACTGTCCATTCATTTATGAAAGAAAATTTGATGAATTTTGTAAAACGAGGCTATTTTGACGGGTCTAGCTTTCTCGGATCGAGCAGCGATATTTTGTCACACACTGAAAACTTAAAACAGACATAGCTGGATGTACTCCACTATGTACATGCTTGGGATGAAAGCGGGATAATGTGCTTCTCCCCTAACCAACCACACATGCAGTTGCTAAACGTGCAGTGCGGACAGGATTAGAAGAGAGAGAGAGGGAGAGGGAGAGACAGGGAACAGCGAGGAAGAACGGAGATTAAGGGCGTGCCAGGCCTCCCAGTTAAACGCTTGTGGAATCCATAAACTCTCCATGCAGCTACGGCCCCGGGGCACAAAGCGTGCCTCCCGCGCTGCCCCTGCCCGGCTATTCATTTTGGTTCCGCTTATCGCCCACCGCGTCCCCAATTTTAATCCATACCGCGTTGTCCCCCCCCAAAAAATCAATAAAATAGAGGGGGAACTGCAAGCATTAGCGACCTGTTTTAATCTGGCTATTAACTGTACAGGTGAGTGTTTGTCTCCTTTTGTGACTTTTAGTAGTTTTAACACTTCGAAAATTATGAATAACTTAATCATTTGTAGGCTGAATTCCAATTATAACTACAATACATTAACTAGATAGGACTGTCCAGATATTCCACCACGAACTTTGGTCGAATTCAATTTCTTAGAAATTCTTGAAATTGGATAGAAGTGCATTTTATCACCCAGGTGAGTGGAAGCCATGACGTCTTCAGCCGCTGCGACCTCCGCTAAGCCCGAAGAAATTCTCGCAGCCGTTCGTTCGGACAATCCGGACAGATTGGCCGAGCTCCTGGACGTTGCTGATGCTGGTTCGACTCGTCTCAAACTTCTGAATGCAGCCGTTGAAGCCTCGGCCGCCGGTGCCGCTCGCCTCCTACTGGAGGACGAGCTCGAGCGGTGCCAGCAGTTGCCGGAGCCGCTGGTCTCCCTGGCGGTGCAGAGCCCCAGCCTGGCCACCTGGGCTCTCCTGGCCGCGGCCAGGGCCGGCCGGCTGGACGCTCTTGAGCAGCTGCTCAGCGCCGAGCTGCCCGAACAGGCTGATGCCTCGCTGTGGCGCCAGCTGTCCGGCTGTCTGGCCAAGCGCCACCCGGCCACGATGCTCGACGCCATCGCCGGCGGCCGGTGCCCGCGGCTGCTCGGCCGGCTGCTGCCGGAAGCCATCGAGGCGGACGACGCCGACCTGCCGCTGCTGTCCGCCGCTGAACGGCAGGCGTTGGAGGCGGACGCGTCCGAGTTGCTTCCAGCCCGACTCCGGCCGCTGCTGCTCCGAGTCGAGCCGACGCAATCGGACAGCCGGGCTCTGGCCAGAGCGGCCGTGGCTTCGGGCAGCGCGGAACTCGTCCGTCACCTGCTGCGCTTCGGGCAGCTCCGTCCGGAGCACCTGGTCGAGCACCGGCCGGACGAACTGGTGCCGTTCGGCCACCTGGAGCTGGCTGGCGAGATGCTGCTGCTGCCACGTCCAGACCTTCTGCACTGCTGCCTGGACCTCCGGGCCGCCTGTGAGAATCAGCTGAAGCGCCTCCCGCCAGCTGCCTCGCCGCTGCTGTCGCAGTCTCGTCATCAGGATGACAGCAGGCATCGCCAAGTTGTCGCCATGTCGCCCGAAAGTCTCTGTGAGCTGCGCGACTTCGCCGAGCTGGTCTGCCTGAACGCCGTGGACCAGATCTACGCCACCTGCCCGCCGTCCTGCCAGCCGCTCGTCCACCACCACCTGCTGCGGCCGCCACCGTCAGGAGTCGGCGCCTGCCTCGCCAAGAAGTCGCCGGAGAGCTTCTTTGCCACGCGCTGCTTCGTTGAGCTGGTTGACCGGCGCTGGCGCCGAGGCGCCTACCCCAGCTCGCCGGGGCGCCGGTGCTCGAACCTGGCCTCGCCCAGGGAGAAGTTCCTGCTGCACGCCGCCGCCCTGCTGGTCTTCATGGCTCTGCACGCCTTCTACATCATCCAGCTGGACTCGCGATGGCGGTGGACCGACTCCCTCATGGTTGTCTACTTCATCAGCTACAGCCTGCAGGAGCTGCACGAGCTGCTCAGGACTGGCAAACAGTACTTCAACATCTGGAACCTCATCGACCAGCTGCAGTTGCTGTTCCACCTGCTGGGTCTGGCCTTCAAGACCGCCTTGGTAGCCGGGGCAGCCGATGCAGGCCAGCTGCTGTACGTCTGCAGGCTCCTGCTAGGCGTATCGTTCATGTTCTGCGGCCTGAAATTTGTGCTGAAACTGCGCGCCTATCAAAAATTCGGCCCGTTCATCAACATGATGAAGGCGCTGTTCTGGGCGGATCTGCTGCCTTTCCTTGTTGCCATGTTCTTCTTTCTAGTGGTCTGCAGCGGGGTCTTCTTTCACGCTCTGCTGACGCCGGGAAATCAGGTGGGATGCCATTTTCTGACCAGTGGTGCGATGCTCTACTACAGAAATTTGGGTTGTATTACCGCAGACAGCGGAGTTTTCCACTATAGACAGTGGAATTTTACTACAGACAGTGGGGGTTTTACTAGACAGTGGAGGTATTACTGTGGATTGTGTGGTTTTGCCATAGACAGTGAGGTTTTACTGCAGATAGTGTGGTTTTTGCCATAGACAGTGAGGTTTTACTGCAGATAGTGTGGTTTTTACTAGATACAGTAGGGTTTGACTACAGACAGTGGGGTTTGACTACAGACAGTGGGGTTTGACTACAGACAGTGGAGTTTGACTACAGACAGTGGGGTTTGACTACAGACAGTGGAGTTTGACTACAGACAGTGGGGTTTGACTACAGACAGTGGGGTTTGACTACAGACAGTGGGGTTTGACTACAGACAGTGGGGTTTGACTACAGACAGTAGGGTTTATATTGTTTACAGTGTTTACAGTGGTTATAGTATCTGTGGTCGAGACTATCGAAATGAATCTATCCATTTAGACTAAATTTGTACAAATTTAGGGCATTTAGGGCGTCGTGCGTCAAGTTTGGTCTAAAAAATCAATGAGAATTCTTTTTGAGTGTCGCTTCCTGAGCGCCCAACTTAAGGCGCCATTTTTGAGAGATTCAACGTTGTCTATGGTCCAAACTGATACACTTCTTGAAGAGGAGAAAGATAATCAGAAAGAAACTCCAAGATGATAAGCCGCACCATGAAGAGAGCCGTAGAGATCACTGTTGCAGAAAATCCTCGAGTCATGAACGGACCCAGTCCACTGCACAGTTTACGTCAAGAAAGGTGCTTGTGGCAGCACAAATGGCCTGGACGTTAATCGAATGGTTATACTCGTAGTTTCTTTGGTTGACAAATTCGTCCGGAAATTACCCAATTGGTGGGCCCCTTGAATTCTCACATACATGTAGGTTGACAAATTTTGTGAAACCCCGTTGGGATGCGTGTCCAGTGGCTTCAGTCAATCACGGAATATGCGTTGTTGACGGAAGGTCTCCCTTAACTAAATCAATAGTTTCGTCTATGGTAGTCTGTGGCTTTGCCTTTCTGCCTTTCGTATGGTTTTGCCATAGACTGTAAATCACATTCTCCTCCCCCGACCTTCCAGTTGTACACCGCCTCCGGCAGCGTGCTCCGGGTCAACCAGACCCAGCTCTACTGGGACATTTATCTTCGCCCGCTGCTCTTGGCCTTCGGCGAGCTGCGCTACGACAGCCTGGCTGGCTGTCTGGACGGCGAGGACAACTCGCAGGGCTGCCCGCACCCGAATGGCCTCCGGGCGTACACTGGCGGTCTCATGCACGTCTACCTGATCGTGGTGAACCTGCTGCTCATCAACCTACTCATCGCCAAGTTCAGTCTCACCGTGTCAGTCAAGGACGCCAATGGCTTTGTGACCTGGAGGCGCTATCGCTACCAGCTGCTGCTGGAGTTCGAGGTCATCAACACGCTGCCGCCGCCGGTCAACGTGCCGAGCATCCTGCTGGACTGGCTGCTCCGCTGCCTGGCCGCCCGGCCTGCCGCAGCTGCCGGCCGCTCCAATGCCACCGCCGACGAGGATGACGGCGTCGAACTGCGCGCCACCGCGGCTGGCGCTGACGGGCCCCGTTACCTTCAGGACGCGGCCGCCTCCGCCTTCAAGTTGGTGCAGGCGGTGGCGCTGCGGACTCCACAGCGTCGACGCGAGACGCTCAGACGCGAACGAGGCGCCGGAGTTTTCACCGAAGAATGAATTTTGTGTGTTCCGTCTGAGCTACTCGTGTGCTGATTCTACTACTGATAGAAAAAGAGCAGTAGAGTAGTGCGAACAGGTGACACTTAAAGTAAAGAAGAAAATCAAGTAGAGAATTTCAAACCAAGTTTTCTGGCCACGGAACTGTAGACTTTCAATGGAATTCTATGGGACCATTAATTTCGAATTAATAATACTTATATTATTTATTTACATTGGAATGACATTAAAGTACAGCTTGACTTGACTTGACACAATATATATAAACCACCAAAGATTTTTATTGCTTTCAATTTTTTCTTACAACAGTTTTATTACAAATTTTATCGCTTAAATGTTTTAGCACTGCATAAGCCCGGCTCATCAGATTTCTGCGACAATTTTATAAACAAAATCAATTATTTATTTATTTAGTTATTTACTACAATTATTTATATGCTGATTTTTATTGCTTTCAATTTTATCGCTTAAATGTTTTAGCACTGCATTAGCCCGCCTCATCAGATTTCTGCGACAATTTATAAACAAAATCAATTATTTATTTAGTTATTACTACTACTAATTACAACATAATTATTTATATGCTTATTTAACACAAATAATTAAGACAAAATGATTGCTGCTAGTCACTGTTTTCCTGCAATATTTTTTAACCAAACTTTCATATTAAACGGACGATTTTTTATCGGATTTTATTTAAATTATTTGTTTACCGCCTTGATTTTAATTCCCAAAGGAGCAGTCATACATACTTGAGATCTTTAGTTCGAGTTTTTCAGAGTGAAATTGTGAAAAGAGGCTCTGTAAAGATAAACAGATTTTTTAAATAATTTGTCCTTGCAGAAGCTTGTTAGGTTGTATATTTATAATTTAGCATTTGATTGTTAATTACTTGTTACAGAATTTCGGTAGTACCCGTACCAAGATAATTTTACCTTTCCACTCTTCAAATTTTTTATTGAAGAAAAAAGTTAATTAAAACAAATAATTTCCCATACTCGAACGGCTTCATATTATATAAACAAAAACTAGAGTTAGTATTTCACAGCTAAGCAGTTTTTTCAATCAGTTTAGCGACATTTTTCTATAACATTCTCGGCACCGTCTACTAAAAGTAGAGATAAGCAGACGGCAGAAGTTTTTTAGGAGTCTGAAGAAGCGGTCGGGGTTCGCTCCTGCACGGTGTACTTGGCTGTGTATTCTGAGTACTCGGGGTACTTTTCCTCGTCACGCCGAGTGGCAGCCAGACTGCGTGACTCGCTGGAGATCTGCTCGTACTCGGCCAGGGTTTTGGGCCGAATGTTCTGCAGAATTCGCTGCTCATTGAGCCGGTGGCTGGATGCGAACCAGGTGTTCGACTCTGCGAGTTCAAGTAAGCGTTTATCCAGTCTGTTTCGGCTTTAATTATGCCACTTAGGCTAAGAATACATTTATCTAACCATCAGACAGGATGCTACTCTACTAGCTTGTACTTTTATCAACTCAAACAGGAGGGGGTACCAGTCTACCAGAGTGTAATTTTGGGGTACCAGTCTGCCAGAATGTACTTTTAAGTTACCAGTCTGCCAGAATGTACTTTTGGGGTACCAGTCTGCCAGAATGTACTTTTGAGGTACCAGTCTGCCAGAATGTACTTTTGGGGTACCAGTCTGCCAAAATGTACTTTTGGGGTACCAGTCTGCCAGAATGTACTTTTAAGTTACCAGTCTGCCAGAATGTACTTTTGGGGTACCAGTCTGCCAGAATGTACTTTTGAGGTACCAGTCTGCCAGAATGTACTTTTGGGGTACCAGTCTGCCAAAATGTACTTTTGGGGTACCAGTCTGCCAGAATGTACTTTTGGAGTACCAGTCTGCCAGAATGTACTTTTGAGGTACCAGTCTGCCAGAATGTACTTTTGGGGTACCAGTCTACCAGAATTTAATTTTGGGATTCCACTCGAACAGGAGAGAGGCGCCAGTCTGCCAGAATGTACTTTTGGGGTGCCACTCTACCAGTTTGTGCTTTTATCAACTCTAACAATTAATATCTCCAGAGCAAATCAAGCAACTAACGCGGATTCCTCTGAGCATAGTAGCCATCGCCCGGCCGGCCATACTTGAAGGTGATCTCGCCTGGCAAGTTGGTCGGCGGCCGGTGGTAGGTGTCCACCGGCAGGAAGGCCACGGGAGATTCGCCGTCAAAGTGGCCGAGGGTCTTCTCGCCTAAAATCAACAGATTCATTTTTATTTAATTCTACAGAATCAAATGTAAAAAAACATTATTGTATGTGAAAAAGCGGCCGAAATCCAATTTAAATTTGCCCCATGAAAAGACAAAACTTTACTGACAATTAAATATGTTTATTAATGAGTGCATCTTCAGCAATGTTCTGGTTAAAACTCAATGTGGCCTAGGTCAAGTTTTCTCTATCTAAAAATTATAATGCATTTCTACGAAAAACTTAATTCCGTCTGATAATTAAAACTAAATTCAATTTTGCTTATGAGATTTACAATGTTACTTATTTGCAACTAGCCGATTTCTAGCCACTGCTCTCGGTTTTGGTGCGATAAATAAGTTGAGTTTAGATTAACAAATTATAAAGTAATAATTCCGGATTGACGATCACTGCTATATAATTACCGGCGCGATTCGGTCCCCAGGAGAAATATGCTCCCGGCCTCGAGGCGCTGTGATCCGGCGGCAGCTCCCGGTCCAGCCGATCGCCGATGTAGCAGTGCGGATTCGATGGCGTCGGCTGGTCTCTGAACAGGTGCTGCGACATCGAATTGGCGTACCTGTCTATGTAGTACCGGCCGCCCTCACGGGGATCCGGGATGCAGCCGGGCTCTCGCGGCTCCTCCTTGGACTCGTGAAAAAATGCGTGCGGATTCTGGGAAAAGAATGATTGGAGGGGATTTAAGTGAATCCAAAAAGGAAACAGATGTCATTTTGTTTTTCTTTAATTGGTTCATTTAATTTCTTTGGAATTTGCCAGAACAATTTTGCATTGAGCTCACAGGTTTTTTAAAATATCATTTTTTAGGATTCAATTTCAAACTTTTTTGTGAAAGTGTGATCTCTTAAAAGGCAATTAAATTTTTAAAAATATCTATCTATCTATTTAAATTATTGTATCTTTGTAATTTGCATTTTTTATAAGTTGCGCAATGTTTTCGATTTTCGAGCAAAAAACCTTATTAACAGTAAAAAACAGCAACGAGCAGCACTTCAGCATAAGTCCATGAGGAGTTTTTAAAAAATAAAATCCTTATCTTTTATTGTATTTTGTGAAATTTAGTGAATGTTGTATTTCATTTGATATTTTAAAAAACAGTTTCAATTTTAAAAGTTATTTGATCCAAAATATCTTTTTCGCTCACCTTTTTGATAGACTTTTCCTGCTCACTTGTCATGTTGGAGTATGGGACATTTGGCGTTTTTGGCAGACCAGTATAAGGATCAGTAGACTCATCGCAGCTGTATTCCAGATTTTTGGTGCGTTTAAGCTCTACGTTAGAAGCCATGACTAAAAATAAATCTAATCAGTAAAATTTGGGAAATTTTATGTATTTTAACTGTTGGTAAGACGTAGGAGCCTTACAATTGCAATAACAGAACCCAGGATTGAATCACAATTGAATTTTTCGATGCAAGCAAGAGGTTCTCTTGGTGCTCTAAATAAAATGCGCTGTGTGATAAAGTCTCTAATACTAAAAATGATTTTTTAAAATTTTTGTCTAAAATTAGCTTTTATATTTTATGAATTCTGTTTTAAAGTGACAATAAATACTACTTTGTTTTAGCCAGCAGACTTTTAAAAACCGTCAGCAAACGGCATATTTTCTATAGTTCGTAAGGTTGAGTGTGACGAATAAGGCGAATAAGACGGTTTTGTGTAGCGGTTAATTTAGATAGTTCACGATTAGTTAGCAGATCGGTAAGCCGCTTACACCCTTAGACTTTTACTATCGCTACTTAAAATTGCTGGATCAGTTAATTAACTAATTAATTGGTGGGCCAAGGTAGACGGCGGAAGAGTTGGTGTAAGGAGACCAGATAGCGTCACAGCTAAGGGTTAGCGAGCCTAGGTCGAGAAGCGAAGCAAGGGGGAAGGGCGAGAGCGGCTGCTGACTGTAGTGTAAGCATATATTTAAAGGTAAACAGATAACAACAACACCCTTAATCCAAAACCCAGACAAACAACCCCCACGCGGCGCGCAATGTACATGTACAAATTAATCGATAAAATATATCGTGCAAGAATAACATACGTCAGTACATGTACATAGTTAGAACTACTTTACGAGAAATAATAACGATGTGAAAGAAATACAAATAATAGAATAAATACATACGAGGCTACAAAAACAAAGCAATTAACAGTAAAAATAGCGCGATAATAATACGTACGAATATTGTTAAAATAAATGAAAGAATACAGTAGTAGTACCGTATGCATATGAAAATAAAGAAATACGATACACGCTTCTACGAATCACACTGTCACATAAGCATTAAAGAAGAGAAAAAAGATATCGTTAATCTTTAATTAAGAAACGTTTCATTGGGCAAGCAAAGGTAAATGTCTGGTTCATAACGTCAGTTATCAGAGTACATGTACAAAAGCTCTTATGGACAGAACTTAGTAGGCTATAGTAGCCTATACAAGCTAGTACTTATCAACCATGTACTGTTTATTAATAGCTTGTGCTATTATTTGTAAAGTAATATCTCGTTGTGCATTTCCTTATTTTCTTACTTAAAATGGTTAATTAGTTAATACGAGTATAGTGCATAAAATGACAAATTGCCCAGGACCAGGTTGGGAAAGAAATGATTGAATCAAATAATAACAATAATTGCATTCGGTCAACGAACGAACAGAATCTAAAAAGCTCGGCTTGACGTAGGTTGAAGTCTGACTGAGACGGACTCCGACTCCCGTCAGCTGGGAGCGTTCACTAGATCCGACAGTTGGCAGGCACGTACGTTTTCTCAGACGGTCTCTCAGAGAGCAGACTTCTTGAGCTGCTTCGAGTCGGGCGCTGGCAGCAGCACCCATACTGATCCAGTATTCCAGCGTCAAGAGTACGAGCTGTGTGGGTTACTCAGCGGTGGAAATCAATCCCGAGCTTCTACATGCATACACTGAAGACACTGAAGCTAGCCATTAATATCTTGGCTCTATTCGCTCATTAAAAACTATAATTTGACACTGCCGCAAATCAAGGGGAGAGTATATACAGTAGACCGCTTCCGGTTGACCCTGAGCAGGAACATGGATGTACGTGCAGGAACAAGCTCATACAAGGTGTACAGTGACTCTGATTTTCTCAATAGCAGCTCCGATTGCTGCCTGTACAGAATCCAGATTCATTGCTTTTTGATAATTTTTTAACTACCGTAACGTCTTCATTGCATAATGAGATCGGAACTGGTTTTATAATCGTTAAAAAAGTATTCGGATTTGAAATGAGAAAAACTTTGCATTTTAAACTTAATTTTGGCTCGAGTTGCTTGTCGCAGTTTAGAAATTTTTGGTGAGATTTGACAATATTTTTTGTGATTTCGAGAGATTAAGGTAAGATTTTGGTGAGATTTAATAAGATTTAATGAGTTTCAGTGAGATTTGATGAAATTCGGTCGGAGATATTTGGTGAAATTTAGAGAGATTTCAGTGGCGCAACCAGGGGGGGGGGCTGGGGGGGAGCAGTCGCCCCCCCTTTAGGTGGAGACCAGAAAAAAATCAAAGGGGGGACCAAGCGAATTTTTTCCAAAATACAGAGCCGCACCCCCTCTGCCCCTTGAGTCTTTACCCTCCAGAATCCGCCCCCTTAACAAATTTCTGGTTTCGCTATTGAGAGAATTACTGAGATTATAAGATTTGATGAGATTTAATAACATTTTAAAAGATTTGGTGAGATTTGGTGAGATTTAATGAGATCGAAAGAGATTTAGTGAGATTTAGTGAGATTTAATGAGATTCGGTGAGATTTAGTGAGATTTAGTGAGATTTAGTGAGATTTGGTGAGATTTAGTGAGATTTGGTGAGATTTAATAAGATTTAGTGAAATTTGGTGAGATCTGGTGTGAGATTTGGTAAGATTAAATTTAGATTTGGAGATTTTTTAATAGTTACTAATCAAATAATGTTCGATACCTTTTCTTTGCGTTTTCTTATTGCAACTATAGTTATTGAACTAATTGGTAGCTGCGTCGCATTTGCGCGCCGATTCAAACCGGCTGGAACTGAACTTATTCAGATTCGGTGTCAGACCTTCTGGGCCCGCAGAAATGCTGAAGCTCTGGCGGGTTTTGGCGGACCGCCCCCCCCCCCTCTGACAGGGCAATTCGCGGCAAACACAGCAGTCAAGACTGTCAAATTTATCGATCGCGTGTCTCCCTCCTTCAAAAGCTTTTTTTTCAACAAAAAGAATTCCGACACCCCTCTCAGGCTGCTTCACTCCAGCTCAGCTGGCCCCTGTTTTGAAGTGATCGCAACTTACTGGATGAAATGCTGCTCTGCAAGTGAGAAGACTGACTGCATAGTCGAGTCGAGTGTTTCGATACGCTAGACCGGTTGGGTGGCGGTTTTGCGCGAGGACCATTGTAATTTTCTCGCCCACACACCTTTCCCGACCCTCCCAGCGCAAGCCCTCCACGGATCGCAGATGGTATTCGGGACGGAGAGGTAGAGTGGTAGCGGCAGGGGGAGATGCGAGGGGCAGCAGACGGTAGGCGGCCGAGGAGCGCCCCTCCCCGCCAGCAGTGCCGAATGGCGTCTCCTGAACGGCGGCGAGAGGTGGCGGAAGCGCAGCGTGCTCAATAGACTTTATAACGACGCCAGATCGTTCAAAGCGGCGGAATAAAGTGGAGAAGTAAGGAAATAAAGTCATTGCTGATAACCGGAGACCAACTCGCTTCATCTCCAACGATGCGTCCGTTCCTGCTGCTGACGGCTCTTCTGGTGGCCTGCGTTCAGGCCTCGATGGCTAAGAGTAAGTTTTCTAATTAATAGAATTACGACTGCTTCGGGAAATTACCGTCCATCACGCTTTTCCACTGTGTCTTCGTTGCAGAAATGTGCCCAAATGCGGTGATCTTCAACTCGTACAACTTCCCAACTTACTACCTGACCCAGAGGGGCAACGGCGAGATGGGCATCGCCATTGGCAACGGGACCAGGTTTGTTGAGCGGGACGCTCTTGATGGAACAAAGGACGGCATTTCGCTGGAGTCGCTGTCTCAGCCGGGCTACTTCCTGTGCAACGTCGACAACATCATCAAGTTGGTGAAAACCGACAAGAGCGCGCTGTTCAACCGGGAGGCCTCGTTCCTGCTTGAGAAGGCTGGGGAAGGCTACTATCGATTCAAGAGTACGACGCACTCCAAGCATTACCTGAGACATCAGTCAATGAAGCTGAAGCTCATGAGCTGGACAGATACCAACCTGTTCAAGGCTGATTCATCGTTCGGAGTTGTCTGCGCAAGCGGTAAGTCGCTTGTTTCTTGTATGCCTCCCAGGGACAGAAAGTTTTCGTTGGTTTTTTTCTGGATAGAAAACTACAAAGACTTGAATTTGTTACAGACAAACTGTTCAAGCTGGACGTTTGCGACGGCGAGTTCCATCTGATCTCGAAGAATTATCCCAAATACTCCGTCAAGGCCGGTATCGACGTGATCTCCACCATCAGCACCACCAACGGCACCAGACTGAAGTTCGTCACGCCAGCTCTGAACGGCAATCCTCGAGCCGTGTCCATCGAGTCAGCTGAGAAGCCTGGCCACTTCCTCAACACGGTTGCCGACCACTTCGTCATGATGACAAAGTTCGAAAACACGGCAGAGTTTAGGAACGCCTCCACCTTTAAGGTAGTCATCATGAGCAACGGATACGTGCGACTGCAGTCCCTGAGGAACCCTCGCCATTACATCCGGCACAGTGAGTTCAAGCTGCGGCTGGAACGCTGGGCCGAGACCAAGCTGTACGATCAGGACTCGTCGTGGAAGATCGACTGTGCCCGTAAGGCTTCTAGACGTATCTGTCACTAACCAATTAACCATGCATAGCACGAGCGCAATGGGAGCTAACTCACTTTTTATCTGAGCCCAACGACAGTGTACTCGATGTAATAATGAAAGCTAACTCTTCTTTTTTCTTGAGTAAAGCAAACTGACTTGATTAATGCTCGTTCACACCGCATAAATAAAGCCCGATCTCATTTTGACATCAATTAGTAGCTCATTTTCATATGATCTCACATTTGAAACTTCTACTTTGCCAGTACTTCTCTCTTCAACCTCTCCCTCCGTCGCTTTCTCAGTCTTTCTCTTTGTCTCTTTGTCTCTCTCTCGTCTCTTTCTATCTCTCCGTCTCTCCGTCTCTCTCTACATCTCTCTACGTCCTTCTTTGTCCCTGCGTCTCTCCCTGGCTCTCAATGTGTCTCTTATTCTCTGACTTTCTTACTCACTCAGTCTACCCTACTCTATGTACATGTAGCTCAGTTACAGTCTTGTGTCACTATCACACAGTCACCACAGAATCTATATACTCGTATGTTGACATCTTCTCAAACCCGCCTTTTTGACTTACAAACATGCACTACTAACACTGTGCCTCAACCCACCTAACGCAGTCATTCCCTGCGAGACCAAAGCTTTCGTGTACAACCCCGCCTACGAGAACGCGCGCGGTCCTCACTGCGAGTTCGGTAAGACCGAGTGGTGTTTTGTTGCCATGAAAACTGCAAACTGCTAAACTTTGCTAAATTATTGTTGCCAAGAGGAGGCAAGTCGTCTTATACCTCTGACCACCCCGCAGCCCCGCCCAAGTGGTGGCAGATTAGCCCATTCTGCAAGGACCTCCCGGCCAACCGGCCCTCGCCCATCAACATCGAGATGGGACTCTGCAAGAACAAGTCGGCCAAGGTGAAGAAAATCGGACTGGGCAAGGGCTGGCACGATGAGAGAAAGTTCATCGTGAAGAACAACGGACACTCCAGTGAGTTGATGGTCTGTAGGAAGGCAGGGCACTACCTTAAAAAGCACATTAGCTGCTGAGGTCAGAACACACCTGCAAAATCTGAGAAGACATTTGTACCATAGGACATCAGACAAGTGCCTGTTAGAGTCTATAAGGCACCTATTAAAGCTAAGAAATCACATGCTACAGCTTAGAAATCACATGCTACAGCTAACAAATCACATGCTACAGCTTAGAAATCACATGCTACAGCTTAGAAATCACATGCTACAGCTTAGAAATCACATGCTACAGCTTAGAAATCACATGCTACAGCTTAGAAATCACATACTACAGCTTAGAAATCACATGCTACAGCTTAGAAATCACATGCTACAGCTTAGAAATCACATGCCAGAGCCAGTGCTACTCGCCACTAACCAAAAAGAGCCAATTAGAACTCATGAAGAACATTCAACATCCTGAGAATCACCTGTCCGATCCTTAGCCTGTGCATCCTCTCCTCTCCAGTCCAAGCTGACGCGGTGAACAGCGCCGACCTGACGGTGACCGGAGGCCACCTCAACGGCACCTACAACTGCTTCCAGTTCCACTTCCACTGGGGCAGCGCCGCCAACGTCGAGAAGGGCATCGGCAGCGAGCACCGGCTGTTTGACGCCACCGGCAAGGCGCTCCCGACGCCCATGGAGGTGCACATCGTGTGCAAGAGGCAGGAGCTGAGCATGTCGAAGGCCATCAACACCACCGACGCCATCACTGTGCTGGGCGGCTTCATCCACCAGATGAACGTGAGTACTTGAAGTCTGCGTGTGGGAGACAGCGTTTCCGCCCCCAGTCAGCTGCGTTTCCGCCCCCAGTCAGCTGCGTTTCCGCCCCCCAGTCAGCTGCGTTTCCGCCCCCAGTCAGCTGCATTTCCGCCCCCAGTCAGCTGCATTTCCGCCCCCAGTCAGCTGCGTTTCCGCCCCAGTCAGCTGCGTTTCCGCCCCCCAGTCAGCTGCGTTTCCGCCCCCAGTCAGCTGCGTTTCCGCCCCCAGTCAGCTGCGTTTCCGCCCCCCAGTCAGCTGCGTTTCCGCCCCAGTCAGCTGCGTTTCCGCCCCCAGTCAGCTGCGTTTCCGCCCCCAGTCAGCTGCGTTTCCGCCCCCCAGTCAGCTGCATTTCCGCCCCCAGTCAGCTGCGGTTCCACCCCCCCCCCCCAGTCAGCTGCGGTTCCACCCCCCCCCCAGTCAGCTGCGGTTCCACCCCCCCAGTCAGCTGCGGTTCCACCCCCCCCCCCCCCAGTCAGGCTGGCCCTTCGCCCCTTCATCACGCTGCAGTCTCGCACTGACTGACAAACCTCAATCAATTTCAGCCTAAAGACCACGACGGCTGGGCCGGTCACGTGATCGCGCAGGTGCTATCCAACATGACAGAACTTTTCAAACCCGTGGGACACGGAGCTGTTGTGTCAGCCAAGGGTATGTTTACCAGAAAATGACTATTATACTTTTTTTATATATGTGGTAGCCAGAAAACACACTACATGTATTGACTTCCTCAGGTAGCTGTATCAAATGTATGAAAATCTGCTTTTCCTCCTACGTAAAAGCTTGTTAGGAGGGCAGGAGCATCCTGCGTTCTAACTTGTAGTTCACGTAGATACCTGACTACCTGCATCTACTTAGAAAAATGTCATGTTTTGTTACATTAGATTAATCAGAAACCAATACATGACCCAACTGAGCACTCCATTACCCAGTTGAGCACTCCATTACCCAGTTGAGCACTCCATTACCCACTTGAGCACTTCAAGACCCAGTTGAGCACTCCAAGACCCAGTTGAGCACTCTATGACCCAGTTGAGCACTTCAAGATTCAGTTGAGCACTTCAAGACCCAGTTGAGCACTCCATTACCCAGTTGAGCACTACAAGACTCAGTTGAGCACTCCATTACCCAGTTGAGCACTCCAAGATTCGGTTGAGCACTCCAAGACCCAGTTGAGCACTTCATGACCCAGTTGAGCACTCCAAGACCCAGTTGAGCACTCCAAGACCCAGTTGAGAAATCCAAGACCCAGTTGAGCACTCTATGACCCAGTTGAGCACTCCAAGATTCGGTTGAGCACTCCAAGACCCAGTTGAGCACTCCAAGACCCAGTTGAGCACTCCAAGACCCAGTTGAGCACTCCATTATCCAGTTGAGCACTCCAAGACCCAGTTGAGCACTCCAAGACTCAGTTGAGCACTCCATTACCCAGTTGAGCACTCCAAGATTCGGTTGAGCACTCCAAGACCCAGTTGAGCACTCCAAGACCCAGTTGAGCACTCCAAGACCCAGTTGAGCACTTCAAGACCCAGTTGAGCACTCTATGACCCAGTTGAGCACTCCAAGATTCAGTTGAGCACTTCAAGACCCAGTTGAGCACTCCAAGACTCAGTTGAGCACTCTATGACCCAGTTGAGCACTCCAAGACTCAGTTGAGCACTCTATGACCCAGTTGAGCACTCTATGACCCAGTTGAGCACTCCAAGATTCAGTTGAGCACTTCAAGACCCAGTTGAGCACTCCATTACCCAGTTGAGCACTCCAAGATCCGATTGAGCACTTCAAGACCCAGTTGAGCACTCCAAGACCCAGTTGAGCACTCCAAGACCCAGTTGAGCACTCCAAGATCCAGTTTAGCACTCCAAGACCCAGTGGAGCATCCATACGCACTCCATGAGCAGCCCGTCTCAAAGCAGCCACCTGCACTCCTCAGACGTGGAGACGGTCGAGCTGCAGCTCCGTGACCTGCTGCCGGAGAGCCTGCACCGGTTCGTGAACTACGACGGCGCCTTCACTACCCCAAGCTGCAACCCGGTGGCGCAGTGGCATCTCTTCACCGACTCCATGAAGATCCGGAAGGAGCTGGTGAGCGGTTTGGTCGTTTTTGATGAGGATTCTCAGCCTTGTTGAGCAGTCGCAAAACAGTTCTTCCTATTGTAGGCTATAGATGAAGCTATAGATGAAGCTAATAGATCAGCTGTAGATCAGCTGTAGATCAGGTTTGTAGATCAGGCTGTAGATCAGGCTGTAGATCAGGCTGTAGATCAGGCTATAGATCAGGCTATAGATCAGGCTATAGATCAGCTGTAGACCAGGCTGTAGATCAGGCTGTAGATCAGCTGTAGACCAGGCTTTATAGTGCATATCAGGCTATAGATCAGGGTATAAATCAGGCTGTAGATCAGGCTGTACATCAGACTGTAGATCAGGTTGTAGATCAGGCTGTAGATCAGGCTGTACATCAGGCTGTACATCAGACTGTAGATCAGGTTGTAGATCAGGCTGTAGATCAGGCTGTACATCAGACTGTAGATCAGGCTGTAGATCAGGCTGTACATCAGACTGTAGATCAGGTTGTAGATCAGGCTGTAGATCAGGCTGTACATCAGACTGTAGATCAGGATTGTAGATCAGGCTGTAGATCAGGCTGTACATCAGACTGTAGATCAGGTTGTAGATCAGGCTGTAGATCAGGCTGTAGATCAGGCTGTAGATCAGGCTATAGATCAGGCTATAGATCAGGCTATAGATCAGCTGTAGACCAGGCTGTAGATCAGGCTGTAGATCAGCTGTAGACCAGGCTTTATAGTGCATATCAGGCTATAGATCAGGGTATAAATCAGGCTGTAGATCAGGCTGTACATCAGACTGTAGATCAGGCTGTAGATCAGGCTGTACATCAGACTGTAGATCAGGTTGTAGATCAGGCTGTAGATCAGGCTGTACATCAGACTGTAGATCAGGATTGTAGATCAGGCTGTAGATCAGGCTGTACATCAGACTGTAGATCAGGTTGTAGATCAGGCTGTAGATCAGGCTGTAGATCAGGCTGTAGATCAGGCTATAGATCAGGCTATAGATCAGGCTATAGATCAGCTGTAGACCAGGCTGTAGATCAGGCTGTAGATCAGCTGTAGACCAGGCTTTATAGTGCATATCAGGCTATAGATCAGGGTATAAATCAGGCTGTAGATCAGGCTGTACATCAGACTGTAGATCAGGTTGTAGATCAGGCTGTAGATCAGGCTGTACATCAGACTGTAGATCAGGCTGTAGATCAGGCTGTACATCAGACTGTAGATCAGGTTGTAGATCAGGCTGTAGATCAGGCTGTACATCAGACTGTAGATCAGGATTGTAGATCAGGCTGTAGATCAGGCTGTACATCAGACTGTAGATCAGGTTGTAGATCAGGCTGTAGATCAGGCTGTACATCAGACTGTAGATCAGGATTGTAGATCAGGCTGTAGATCAGGCTGTACATCAGACTGTAGATCAGGTTGTAGATCAGGCTGTAGATCAGGCTGTACATCAGACTGTAGATCAGGTTGTAGATCAGGCTGTACATCAGGCTGTAGATCAGGCTGTAGATCAGGCTATAGATCAGGCTATAGATCAGGCTATAGATCAGCTGTAGACCAGGCTGTAGATCAAGCTGTAGATCAGCTGTAGATCAGCTGTAGATCAGCTGTAGACCAGGCTATGTAGATCAGGCTTGTAGATCAGGCTGTAGATCAGGCTGTAGATCAGGCTGTAGATCAAGCTATAGATCAGCTGTAGATCAGCTGTAGACCAGGCTTTATAGTGCATATCAGGCTATAGATCTGGGTATGAATCAGGCTGTAGATCAGGCTGTACATCAGGCTGTAGATCAGGCTGTACATCAGGCTGTAGATCAGGCTGTAGATCAGGCTATAGATCAGGCTGTAGTTCAGGCTGTAGTAGATCAGGCTGTAGATCAAGCTATAGATCAGGCTGTAGATCAAGCTGTAGATCAGGCTGTAGATCAGGCTATAGATCAGGCTGTAGTTCAGGCTGTAGTAGATCAGGCTGTAGATCAAGCTATAGATCAGGCTGTACATCAGGCTGTAGATCAGGCTGTAGATCAAGCTGTAGATCAGGCTGTAGATTAGGCTGTAGATCAGGCTGTAGATCAGGCTATAGATCAGGCTGTAGATCAAGCTGTAGATCAAGCTGTACATCAGGCTGTAGATCAGGCTGTAGATCAGGCTGTAGATCAGGCTGTAGATCAGGCTGTAGATCAGGCTGTAGATCAGGCTGTAGATCAAGCTGTAGATCAGGCTGTACATCAGGCTGTAGATCAGGATGCATACAATTGTACAACACACCCAATGTACAATTAGCTACAGCTAACGAACCCCTGACCCCTCGATGCGCCTCCTCCAGCTGCTGAAGTTCACCAAGACCTTTTTCGACAAAGCCAAGAAGCGCCCAATGGTGGACAACTTCCGGCCTGTGATGAGCCGGCACGGCCGGGAGATCCGCTGCAGCTTCAGCAACAAGGAGGCCTCGCCAGAGGAGGTCAAGAAGGTGGCCAGCGAGACGCGGGTCGTGTCGTAGACTTGACAGTTTGAAGTTACATTAGCAGAGCATGTAGGGAGTGATTACTGCAGACTGAATAGTTAGACTTGCTCCTGTGGTTTATGGTTTATTATCTTCAAAATTTCCTTAGCAATTGTTGAGACGCGAGTTTCTTTTAAGAAAAAATTCAACTATATATTGGTCCTTTCGTGTGCTATCTAAAGTTTAAAATAACAGCGTAATTGTGATTTTAAACTGCAAAAAGTTTTGTTTAAATTAAAAACCAAGCGTATACCTTGTTGTTGAAAAATAAATTGGTAAAAGGTGCGTTTAAATAAGAAATGCTAAATGCTAAATCTTCCAGTTCACAATGAGAAATCAGACGCTCCACAAGCTCGAATCTCGCGATTTCATCGCAAAAATATTTGATGTTTTGAAGTAGCGAAAGTGATCTCGCAAAACTTCGATTATTTAAATCTTTGACAATTTCTGAATGCGACCACGAGGGCGAGGAAAGGGTATAGACGATGCACCCATAAAGACGATACCCGTCCACATCGTGAGAGCTGGTGTTAATTTTTTTTGCACATTGTTTCAGTGAGCTGGAACAATTCACAAATACAAGTCGGAAACATCATGCGCTTTTTTGCTGTCGTTAAGAAACAATAACATTTGAGTAGCTAAGCTAGTAAGGCGCCGGTCACAGTGGACCATGGTGGCAAGACGGTTCTCAGTCGATCAATCTATCAAATCAGTTAGCGAAACTGCCAATAGTGCAAAATCGGCGCTAGAGATGTACTCTGTGCACTCTAGATTCGCCAGGCGGCTCGGGTAATGAATCATGCGGTCTCCGATGTTCGAGTTAGCCTATCATCAGCGCTATGAGAGGCTAGTTG
This sequence comes from Macrostomum lignano, assembly GCA_002269645.1. Classification (NCBI taxonomy): domain Eukaryota; kingdom Metazoa; phylum Platyhelminthes; family Macrostomidae; genus Macrostomum; species Macrostomum lignano. Next base: position 257,711 of record NIVC01001061.1, on the reverse strand, counting down.
GCGCGTTGAAGGCCAAAAGTACATATCTTCGTATTTAGCAATGTAATAGTACATGCAGCTACCCCATAGACTCGCCACCGCAAGAATCCCCTGCACAAGTCCCCTCTGTACCTGCATGGCCAACGCGATCTAGTCCCAGCAGTGTCCCTTATCATCGGCTATGACTTCGAGATTGACAGCAAAAAGACACTAGTTGGCAGGTAAGTGCAAAGCCCCTTCTAGTCGGAAGCCCGATTTCGAGAGTCCCGGTGTGGTGAGCCAGGGCGCACGGGCTGGTGGCAGCAAGTTAGTTGATCTGCGGATTAGCTAATTTCTACATTCAAAATTCTCCCTGCTCGTCTCTCGCTGTCCCTCTCTTAGCTATAGGACCTAGACTGCTCGCCACACGATCAAGCTACCATGGGTTGATGGCTTGACCATCTGACAGGAGTGGGGGGCAGGACTCTAATTGATTTATTTCTGAGACCTGAGGCCCGAAGGCTTCCACGAAAGGGGCCGAAAGCCATCAAGTACATGTACGTACAATATACAACAAGTACATGATGGCATGCATCATCCATACTTTTTTGTCGCGATTAGCGCATGGTACGCCATACGAGCGTAATTAACGTTAAAATCTTGTTAATCGACGAAATTTTACTCATGTGTACAATTGTATCATTACACTTACATGTACAACTGTCGGGAGAGGAGAGGGAATATTCTATTCCACAAGCTATAGCCATATAAAGCCAGCCCTCAAACTTACATTTTCTAGGATACGAAGTTAGGCTTGTAGGGTTAGTGTTTCTAGCCTTTACGGTTTTCGTCTCATTATAAGTCGTCCTTCGGTTTTATTAAGATAATGCATTGAAGCCCTAAGAGGATAAGACTTAGTTTTATGTTATGTTATGTTATGTTTTACTTTTATGATATGGTTTTCTTACCAGAACTGAAAATTAAGGAAAAAATTAAAATTGGTATTAATCCAAAACAGTATCTAATATGTGATTTTTTCTGTTTTTGCGTTTCGGGTTACGATATTTTTAGCATGTTAGATCCATTAGTCCATTAGTCCATCGCTTTTCATAGGGCCTTTTCATATTACCAATTCCAGAACCAGAATCGGTTCGGAATTCCAAGAAAAAGCGCAGTATAACTATTAAACTCTGTTAATATTCCTTTTTACGTTCTATTTGATAAAAACTGCAACCAATTTGGCCACGGCTCAGCCTGACGTAGCCGCAGCAATTTTCCATAGACAGCCACCGCTAGCGGCAACCAATTTGGTAAAAACTGCGAGCTATTTTGCCAGCTTGAAGATAGCAGCTCAATAGCATAACAATAACGATAAAGAATGTTAACAATACATGCACGAAGTCAGAACATTATGTCCTCAGCATTCAAGCACCGATTGAAGTACGTCTGGGAATGGTTGATCCAGCGCAGGCACTTGAGAGGCGTGATGCAGTTCAGTGCTTGCTGCACTTCTCTCTTCAGAATGCGTATCCTGTGCTGATGCAGTGTCGCACCTGCTGCAGCAGCCAGTCCAGTATCTGCAACCTCGCGCTGAATGGCAGGTGATTGCAATTGCGTTTTCAGCTTGGCCTTCAGCGCTGAGCCTGCGTACTCCGCCGGGTTGATGAACGGCGAGTATGGAGGCAGGAATCGGTGAGCATGACCTTCAGACATCCCAGGGACAACTAGGTGAGCGCGAGCCCCATCGGACAGTAGCACAAACTCCTCTTCCATCAGAACATCGATCTCAGAGAGGAATTCCATGAAGTGCTCGTTCGAATTGAACAATGGTGTCCACCATAGCCTCCGTCAGCGCCATCCTCTTCACTCCTCCTTTTGGCAGAGTGCCAACTCTACCAGTTCGTTCATACGTGGTCACGATGTTCCTCACTGTCGGTTTCTTCATCCCCATCATTCTGCCAAGCTCTCCCCAGTCGTCGCCACTCCTGTACGCTCTCACGATTCGCTCTCGATCCAGCTGACTTATCTTTTGGTACGGCCCACGATTCGCCATCAGAGCAGCTGCTATCTTCAAGCTGGCAAAATAGCTCGCAGTTTTTACCAAATTGGTTGCCGCTAGCGGTGGCTGTCTATGGAAAATTCTATGTCTATGGTCAGGCTGAGCCGTGGCCAAATTGGTTGCAGTTTTTATCAAATAGAACGTAAAAAGGTATATTTGACTGCCTTAACAACCTAACTTAGCACAATTTTTCACTTTCTTCTTGGCGATTGTCATTCAATAATAAAAACTTTATAGCACGTATCTCCCTCTAGTTATGGAGACAAAAAGTTATACTTCACAAATTGGTTCTGGTTCTGGAACCAGAGCAAGCAATATGAAAAGGCCCATAGTTGAAAAGGGGCCTTTTCATATTGCTTGCTCTGGTTCCAGAACCAGAACCAATTTGTGAAGTATAACTTTTTGTCTCCATAACTAGAGGGAGATACGTGCTATAAAGTTTTTATTATTGAATGACAATCGCCAAGAAGAAAGTGAAAAATTGTGCTAAGTTAGGTTGTTAAGGCAGTCAAATATTAACAGAGTTTAATAGTTATATTGCTGTTTTTCTTGGAATTCCGAACCGATTCTGGTTCTGGAATTGGTAATATGAAAAGGCCCAAGCTCATCATTACGTATAAAAAAATTGAATTTTCGAATAAGTTTAAAATGTTGTTTCCAAGAAAACTTAAAAATTATTAACTTCTGTCTCTTCTTTTGAAAGCATCAGAAGTCAGAACAGAAATTGTAATTATTCGCTTGTAGTTATCATGTTTTTTATGGTTCGTACTCCAATAACGTTGCATCATGACATTTAAATATTTTAGCAATTTTAGTAAATTATATATTTTATTATACAGGCAAAATCAAGTTTTTATCAGCCTATAGCTATTAGGGCCTAAATATAGTCATATAGATGAGATAGGCCTATCCTTCATAAAATTGACCGACCATTTACTAACCAAAAGACGAATCTAGTGCTACTGTTTGGCTGTTATAATTTTACTTGCCCTAGGCCTTAATAGTTACTTGATTTGGTCTGGTGTTAATTACTTGATATATTTCATTTCAATGTAGCCCAACTATTAAGTTTAACTGTTTAAGTCTACCATATAAAGCTGTAAAGGTTTATTGCTAGCCAATGCTAGTCCTAAATTCATCTTAATCAACAATTAGCATTAATAACACAATTTCTCTAGTTTTTCTTCAAGTTTTAAGCCTACCAATTTCTGTTGCCACTTTGTTAAATTATTAGCATAATTAATGACAATAAATATTGGTTATTATTATGCAATTTATGGGATAAGTTTTATGGTCAACAGATTGTGCAAGAATTATTAATGCTTGATTATAAAAGAGCTGCTACCAACAATTGAGATAAAATCCAATGTACCAGGGTGTAGAATAAATAATTAAATTGGTATTATTAGGTTTCGTAGACTAGGGCCTAATGAACTGCACAGATAGGCCCCTAAGAAACAAAGGTAAGACAAAGTAGAAAAGTAGGCCAATTAGCAAGGTTATTACAACAGAAAAGTGGGAAGTTTTAATAAAACACTAAAGCAAAAGTCCAAGCAAAGAAAACCAAAGTCCAAAGAACATGCAAATTATGCATCTTTTCGCAGGGTTAAATATTCATGCATAGAAGTTGAAACACCAGTTGGGGCATACCAACCAAACCTAGGAGAGAAAAATGTTATAGCCCCACCTACCACAATATGAATGTTCTTATTAGTAGCATATTTATTTATCTATTTGTAGTATATATAGCAGCCTAAGCAGTTTTTTGGCACTGAACCCTTTTTTATTCCTAGATTTTATTTATTATTATAAAGGGAAATTCTTTCATCCAGGATTTCCCAGGATCAGAGGGTCACAGCATCTAGGCATTTGTACTATTTTAAGATGATTATTTCAGAATACTAAGATAATTCTTGCTTTTAGCAGTTTTCAATTCTCCCAGTGTTGGGATTTTCTTATAGGCCTAGTCTAGAAGTGATTTAAGCCTTTTTAAGGAATGCAGTGCAAATTTGGTTAACTTTTCAAATGTTGGAAGATTTAAGCTTATAGTTTCTAGTTTAAAAACGAATATATACATAAGTTGTCTGCTCCTCTCCAATTTGCATTCTATTTATACTATTTTTGGAAACACATTTTGAACAAAATATTTGGAAAATATTATTTTATATCATAAATTAAAATAGAATTTTTAGCAATAATTCAAATACAGTATTTTCTATGAACTGGCAGGCTACAACCATAGCATTATAAAAGTATACTATATTGTTAATGAGTATTACATTTTAGAAAAAGAGCACTATTTTAGATGTTGCCACTTGTTAAATTTATTTCGCTGCAAAGCTTGTTGCTTTATGCTAACAACATGTAAACATGCAATTAATTCACTTACTTTATTGACAAGACCAAATTAGAAAACTTTGGATTGCCACTTCTAATGGACAATGTATATATAACATACCAAAGTCAACACAATCTGGTCAACCAACTCTTGGAATATAAGTGTTCTAGGTTTCCTGAATTAGTTTAAAGCCTTTTCAAAAGTGGGTGGCCATAAACAGCATGAGTCCAGTTATTAATTTGACTTTTCCCCATTCTAAACTGTAATTGTAGATTGCAATAATTAGTTTAGTGGGTATGTTTATTATGCGTGTGTCATTTTTATATATACACAATAAAGTGCATATTGAATATACATTTATATATAGGACTACACATATAATTGAGCATATTCTGAAGCATAGTAGACAAAATCACTATTCTAAAAGGTGTTGTACAAACTTGTGCACAGATTTTTATAACTTCTATTGAAACTAATAAATTAAATATTTTTATTTTACTTCACTCAAGTACATCTGCCATAAACTAATGTGGCTTGCCTTACATTCTATTTGTCTACTAGAAAAAGTTGTTTCATCTGGCACTAGACAAAATGGTGACAGACAAGATCACTGCACACTATTTATATAGGTTTACTTATATCATTGTTGCTAGTCTTTTTGGCATAGGCAATAGTTCATTTTGGTATCAAGAAGTTATTTACTTTAGCCACACACTATAATCTAGCAATTGTCAAGTTTCATTTGTTAAATTATTTTGACTCCAAGAATTTAATCTATGAACTATTTTGAGTAAAAATAACTTCTTTGAATGGACTTACCTAAGCCTAAGTAAGCACTAATTCTATGCTTTAAAACTTGTAATATTTTTCATATTGTTAATTTTTTTTTAGTATAATAGATGTCATATTGCACATTTTTGCAAAGAACTATTTTTTTAATCAAACAGCATTGTTATTAAATATAATACTCATCAATGGAATTTTGTTCTTAACTATTAAATGTTTTTTACTATTCTAGTTTTTGTTAATTTTAATTATTGCAATAAGTCTTATGGTCCTAAAGCTAATTGTAAAGCATAGAAATCTATGTGGAACAATGAGTATCTTGCTCATTGTTCCACATATTGCATTGGAGCTATTGCTTGTCATAACCAGTTTATCTTCTTTAAACTCAACTTCTCTATGACTAGCCAGAGAAAGAAAAAAGGCATGCTTCTAGGCATCATTCTCATTGTATTTATTGATTCAGCTGCATTCATAATTCAAGTGCAAATGTTGACTTTTTGTAAGAGCATAAAAAGTTCCTTTAATTAAAGATAAAGAATATTTTTTTAATGTTGCAAGTTAATTCAATGCATATTGCAAATCAATTTATTCAATACTTGGATTAGAACCAGTATATTCACATTTATCAGCAAATTCTTGCAAGAGTTGCCCATAAAACTACCAACCAATTAGTGGGTTGATGGCCGCATAGCTTTCATAGCTGTATGGATGATTTGCACTACACCTACACCTGTCATAGAATAGCATTCAGTACTGCCATACTCAATGGCCTGCTCTTGAGGAGGCAAGGATGGGCCTTCGCCTAGCTATGAAGAGTGACAGGCTAACATAAGTGGGCAATGGCTGTCTAATCAAAGACCTGTCTCTTGATATTTGTGCCGCTAGCCAAGACTTACTAGATTAGCGGACTGATGAAACCTGGTCTCTTGTCACTTATGCAGCGGCCATGAACAGCGACGATTTAATATGGCAGATTATAAACAACAGCTTCTGCAGTTTTATGACCAAGACTAAAACGTCAAAGTTTTGTCGAAATGAGTACAACTTGACCGGCTTGTGCAATCGGCACTCTTGCCCGCTGGCCAACTCCCAGTATGCCACCGTCCGAGAGGAGGACGGCGTCATCTATCTCTACATGAAGGTGGCCGAGCGGGCCCACCTGCCGGCCAAGATGTGGGAGCGAGTTAAACTGCATCGAAACTACGAGCGGGCCATTGGCCAGATTAAAGAGAAGCTTATCTATTGGAACAATTGGATTCGACGGAGGGTTATTGCCAGGTGGGTGCCCTGTCTGTATTGCCCTGTCTGCGGTGCACTGTCTGCGGTGCACTGTATGTGGGTGCCCTGTCTGTGGGTGCACTGTCTGTGGGTGCACTGTCTGTGGGTGCACTGTCTGCGTACACTGTCTATGGGTGCACTGTATGTGGGTGCCCTGTCTGTGGGTGCACTGTCTGTGGGTGCACTGTCTGTGGTTGCACTGTCTGCGTACACTGTCTATGGGTGCACTGTATGTGGGTGCCCTGTCTGTGGGTGCACTGTCTGTGGGTGCACTGTCTGTGGTTGCACTGTCTGCGTACACTGTCTATGGGTGCACTGTCTGTGGGTGCACTGTCTGTGCGTACACTGTCTATGGGTGCACTGTCTGTGGGTGCACTGTCTGGTGCCGTCTGTGGTGCCCTGTCTGGTCCACTGTCTGTGGTGCATTGTCTGTATTTCCCTGTCTGTGGGTGCACTGTCTGTGGGTGCTGCACTGTCTGTGGGTGCCCTGTCTGTGGGTGCTTCACTGTCTGTGGGTGCACTGTCTGTAGGTGCTGCACTGTCTGTTGGTGCCCTGTGTGTAGGTGCTGCACTGTCTGTAGGTGCTGCACTGTCTGTATGTGCATTGTCTGTGGGTGCCCTGTCTGTGGTGCACTGTTTGTGGGTGCCCTGTCTGTGGGTGCACTGTCTGTGGGTGAACTGTCTGTGGTAGCCCTGTCTGTATTGCCCTGTCTGTGGGTGCACTGTCTGTCGTGCCCTGCCTGTAGGTGCAGCACTGTCTGTGGGTGCACTGTCTGTAGGTGCTGCACTGTCTATGGGTGCCCTGTCTGTAGGTGCACTGCATTGTAAACAACTTTGCAAAAAGCCCGCTACCTCGCGATCCTTGTCCCGTCCCCTTTTTTAGATTCGACCGCCTACTTGAGGTGCAGAAGCGCAGCCGCAGGCTGGTGCTCACCTCCGAGACGAAGCTCGTGCCGCTGTCGCGCAAAGTTGAACGTCGCGAACGTCGACGAGAGGATAAGGCTCTGGTTCGGGCCGGCCTGGAGACCGCCATCGAGAAGGAGATGCTGGATAGGCTGCGGGCCGCCAACCCCGAGGAGTTCGTCAACGTAGACCGGGCCGCCTACGAGAAAGCGTTGCAGGCCGTTGAAGTTGAAGATGAGGAGGACGACGAGGAGTCTGAAGAAGAAGAAGAGGACGAGTCCGAAAGCGAAACCGAATACGTGGAAGATTTTGACGAATCTGAAGAGGAGATCGAAGACATCCAGGAGCAGCAGGAGGAGGGCGAGGAAGAGGAGCCGCCGGTGCGCCAGAAACTGACCCTCAGCAGTAGAGGAGCGGCTGCCATCGCGCCGCCGAGGAAGCGAGCAAAGGTGACAGTTGAGTACGACTCAGACTGATTGATGTTTCGAGCGCACACATTTAGCAGGCTGTCTGTGTCAAATAAATTTGAGCCACAATCATTGGCGGTAAATGAGTCCTCAAAAAACATCTGTTTCTCTCGGACAAGATAATTGCATTTTGCTGCCGACAAAAGTATTCGTTGATAGTAAACTCTGTTGTTTAGCATCTTGGTTCTTTTCTGCTTGATTGCAAATTTCTGTTTCTGTTTCATCCCCAATATCCCTCAGTGTGAGCTGCTGCCTCATCCCCAATATCCCTCAGTGTGAGCTGCTGCCTCATCCCCAATATCCCTCAGTGTGAGCTGCTGCCTCATCCCCAGTATCCCTCAGTGTGAGCTGCTGCCTCATCCCCAATATCCCTCAGTGTGAGCTGCTGCCTCATCCCCAATATCCCTCAGTGTGAGCTGCTGCCTCATCCCCAATATCCCTCAGTGTGAGCTGCTGCCTCATCCCCAATATCCCTCAGTGTGAGCTGCTGCCTCATCCCCAATATCCCTCAGTGTGAGCTGCTGCCTCATCCCCAATATCCCTCAGTGTGAGCTGCTGCCTCATCCCCAATATCCCTCAGTGTGAGCTGCTGCCTCACCCCCAGTATCCCTCAGTGTGAGCTGCTGCCTCATCCCCAGTATCCCTCAGTGTGAGCTGCTGCCTCATCCCCAGTATCCCTCAGTGTGAGCTGCTGCCTCATCCCCAGTATCCCTCAGTGTGAGCTGCTGCCTCATCCCCAATATCCCTCAGTGTGAGCTGCTGCCTCATCCCCAATATCCCTCAGTGTGAGCTGCTGCCTCATCCCCAGTATCCCTCAGTGTGAGCTGCTGCCTCATCCCCAATATCCCTCAGTGTGAGCTGCTGCCTCATCCCCAATATCCCTCAGTGTGAGCTGCTGCCTCATTCCCAATATCCCTCAGTGTGAGCTGCTGCCTCATCCCCAGTATCCCTCAGTGTGAGCTGCTGCCTCATCCCCAATATCCCTCAGTGTGAGCTGCTGCCTCATCCCCAATATCCCTCAGTGTGAGCTGCTGCCTCATCCCCAATATCCCTCAGTGTGAGCTACTGCCTCATCCCCAATATCCCTCAGTGTGAGCTGCTGCCTCACCCCCAGTATCCCTCAGTGTGAGCTGCTGCCTCACCCCCAGTATCCCTCAGTGTGAGCTGCTGCCTCATCCCCAATATCCCTCAGTGTGAGCTGCTGCCTCATCCCCAATATCCCTCAGTGTGAGCTGCTGCCTCATCCCCAATATCCCTCAGTGTGAGCTGCTGCCTCATCCCCAATATCCCTCAGTGTGAGCTGCTGCCTCATCCCCAATATCCCTCAGTGTGAGCTGCTGCCTCATCCCCAATATCCCTCAGTGTGAGCTACTGCCTCATCCCCAATATCCCTCAGTGTGAGCTGCTGCCTCACCCCCAGTATCCCTCAGTGTGAGCTGCTGCCTCATCCCCAATATCCCTCAGTGTGAGCTGCTGCCTCATCCCCAATATCCCTCAGTGTGAGCTGCTGCCTCATCCCCAGTATCCCTCAGTGTGAGCTGCTGCCTCATCCTCAATATCCCTCAGTGTGAGCTGCTGCCTCATCCCCAATATCCCTCAGTGTGAGCTGCTGCCTCATCCCCAATATCCCTCAGCTGTTGTCCTCTCCACAATATCCCTCAGTGTGATCTTTTTGTGCTATGCAGGAACATTCTGAGAGTAACTTTATCTAGCATAAATTGCTAGAAAAATCATTCCTGAAGTTTTTTTATTTGTCAGTTATATTTACTCATTTTTTCGATAAACTACTTCGTGGAAGTAGTATTGTGGGAGAGTATTAGAGATTATCATTGTTTTTATTGTTATCATTAATACATAAAGATTAACAGCGAGTAACAACATCCATGCTTTTGTGCGAGCTTTGTGCAAACTATATAGGGAAATTTCGTGTCGAGAATATTACTAGGAATAGTAGTATTGTTGTTTCTGTCGGCCAGGTTGATAATTAAAGCCAATCAAGTGGGGAATCCCCATTCACTGCAGCAGCAGCCACTGTTGCAGAACTGCACTCGGCCATAGACAATAAAGCCAATCAAGTGGGGAATCCCCATTCACTGCAGCAGCAGCCACTGTTGCAGAACTGCACTCGGCCATAGACAATAAAGCCAATCAAGTGGGGAATCCCCATTCACTGCAGCAGCAGCCACTGTTGCAGAACTGCACTCGGCCATAGACAATAAAGCCAATCAAGTGGGGAATCCCCATTCACTGCAGCAGCAGCCACTGTTGCAGAACTGCACTCGGCCATAGACAATAAAGCCAATCAAGTGGGGAATCCCCATTCACTGCAGCAGCAGCCACTGTTGCAGAACTGCACTCGGCCATAGACAATAAAGCCAATCAAGTGGGGAATCCCCATTCACTGCAGCAGCAGCCACTGTTGCAGAACTGCACTCGGCCATAGACAACAAAGCCAATCAAGTGGGGAATCCCCATTCACTGCAGCAGCAGCCACTCTTGCAGAACTGCACTCGGCCATAAAGTCAGTCAAATGAAGAATTCCATTAAAAATCTGCTTTGAAATTCTCTTCTTGACTGACAACAGCGTCAGGATTTTGTGCTGATCGACAAAATCAGAAAGAGACAACAGCACAGCACACGGGTTGGTGGTATTTTGTGACAGGGCCAAAGCTCTGTAGCTATTATACACATAGGCATTTGTTCTTCGGGTATGGGTCATAAATCATTGCAGTGAATGTCTCTCAGTTCGAATGTGTTCAGTGAGCTCTTAAGCCAGCTCGGTGAAGGTTGCAGCTTCCTCTTGTTGCTGCTGCTGCTGCTGCTGCTGCTGTTGTTGCGGCTGCGTGAGTCCCGAATACGTTTCGAATTGAGATGAGCGACCTGACACGTCGTCACTCCTGTAAAAAGGCGAGTTGACTGAAGCATTCATTCTGAATGTTAGAGAAGCCATAAATGTAGTTTGTTGGAGAAGCTGAAATCTGTCTACTGTAATAACAATAATTAATAACTGATTGCACCTGCCCCAATTGGGCCAGATGTGCAGCGACAGCTCAGCCGCAGCTATTGCGCGGCGCATCTGAAGGCAGAGTACGGCTGTTCAGTCCATGGACTGGGGGGTCGCCACACACCCTCAATTACCCCAGCTAATGCTGGCACCCATTTTACAGCTGGGTGAACTGAAGCAATGCAGAGTTTAGCGCGTTGCTCAAGGACACAAATTATTCCAGTGGGATAGAATCGAACCCCGACCTTCAAGTCGTGAGTCTGACGGCTATAACCAATGACTAATGTCTACTGTAGTTTGGTAGAGAATCTGCAATCTGCCTACTGTAGTTTGGTAGAGAATCTGCAATCCGCCTACTGTAGTTTGGTAGAGAATCTGCCATCCGCCTACTGTAGTTTGGTAGAGAATCTGCCATCCGCCTACTGTAGTTTGGTAGAGAATCTGCAATCCGCCTACTGTAGTTTGGTAGAGAATCTGCAATCCGCCTACTGTAGTTTGGTAGAGAATCTGCAATCCGCCTACTGTAGTTTGGTAGAGAATCTGCAATCCGCCTACTGTAGTTTGGTAGAGAATCTGCAATCCGCCTACTGTAGTTTGGTAGAGAATCTGCAATCTGCCTACTGTAGTTTGGTTCGCTCACCCGCTCATTCGGTATTCGGTTTTCACGTGACCACTCAGGTAGCTGGCGTACCCGGCCATGTCAGCAAAGCTGGCCACAGCGGCTGCGGTGTCAATGGAATTACCGATCATTGCCTTCCGCACCGTCTCTGAGTCATGCTGGAGCCGATGCTGCTGTTGCTGCTGCTGCTGCTGCTGCTGCTGCTGCTGCTGCTGCTGCTGTCGCTGTTGCTGTTGCTGCTGCAAAAGCAGCTCCCCCGAAGTCGGCCGCCTCTTTTTTGTCGCCTTCTTCTTGGCAGCCAACTGGGCCGCGTAGTTGTCTCTGGCGCTCCAGCCGGGGTGCATCCGCATGTGAAGCTCCTTCTCTTTGCGGGCCAGCTCGTAGTATCTGGCCTGCTCGTCTCTGGACAGAGCGTGCCACTGCGGGTTGTTGGGGAGGAATTAGAGTATATGCCTGTCTTTTGGCATTTATTCAGGCAACTGCATAGTGATTGTTTAGTCACCTGTTTAGTGAGTGTTTAGACACCTGTTTAGTGAGTGTTTAGACACCTGTCTAGTGAGTGTTTTAGACACCTGTCTACTGAGTGTTTAAACCCCTGTTTAGTGAGTGTTTGGACACCTGTTTAGTGAGTGTTTAGACACCTGTTTAGTGAGTGTTTAGACACCTGTCTAGTGAGTGTTTTAGACACCTGTCTACTGAGTGTTTAAACCCCTGTTTAGTGAGTGTTTAGACACCTGTTTAGTGAGTGTTTAGACACCTGTTTAGTGAGTGTTTAGACACCTGTTTAGTGAGTGTTTATACACCTGTTTAGTGAGTGTTTAGACACGTGTTTAGTGAGTGTTTAGACACCTGTTTAGTGAGTGTTTAGACACCTGTCTAGTGAGTGTTTTAGACACCTGTCTACTGAGTGTTTAAACCCCTGTTTAGTGAGTGTTTAGACACCTGTTTAGTGAGTGTTTAGACACCTGTTTAGTGAGTGTTTAGACACCTGTTTAGTAAGTGTTTAGACACCTGTTTAGTGAGTGTTTAGACACCTGTTTAGTGAGTGTTTAGACACCTGTTTAGTGAGTGTTTATACACCTGTTTAGTGAGTGTTTAGACACCTGTTTAGTGAGTGTTTAGACACCTGTTTAGTGAGTGTTTAGACACCTGTTTAGTAAGTGTTTAGACACCTGTTTAGTGAGTGTTTAGACACCTGTTTAGTGAGTGTTTAGACACCTCTTTAGTAAGTATGAGCGTATTCAGACCCCCGTCTTGCTCAACTGCTATTAATTTTGCGCAATGCATGTCATTCAGTCTGCTGCAATTGCTGGCACAGCCCTCACCTTCCGTCCCAGAATCTGGTTGATAGCCGCCGACTCCTTGAGAGTGCACTCAGCCACCACCTTGGCTCGCATCTCCTTCATGAACAGCATGAATGCGTTCAGTGGCTTCTTGACGTGCGGCACCTTCTTGATGCCGCCGCTGTTGCCGCTGGCACCGCCGCTGCCGCTTGGCATCTTGCTGACGCCGGCGAGGCCTCCGGATTGACCGCCTCTGCTGCCCATTGCAGACGAAGAGGCTGCACCGCCTATGGCGGCTTCGTAGGCGTCGCAGCTGCCGCCCAGCTGATGCTGGACAGGAAGGCCGGTGTGGTATTGATGATGCTGCATAGCTCGCGGCTGCTGCTGCTGCTGCGGCGGCGGCGGCGTTGTGTACATCGCATGGTGATGAAAGCTTCCGTATCCGACTGCGCCATTGCTGCCACCGCTGACCATCCCGAATCTGCTGCCGCTGCCAACGCTGCTGCTGGCCGAGTACGCAGCAGCAGCGGCCGCAGCTGCCGCCGCCGCCGCAGCCGAGTGGTCCACCATGCCGCCGCCGCTGCCGCCGCCGTTGCCACCGGCGGCCCAGCAGCTGCCAAAGTCCACCGGGCTGCTGCCGTAGAATGCGGCAGCTGCTGCGGCACTCGGCGGCAGCGATGAAGGTGGCGGCGGCGGCGGTTGCGGAGCCAGCAGAGACTCCGCAGCGGCTGCCGCGGACGCTGAGCTGCAGTGCTGCAGGCTGTTGTAGACGGGCCGGCCGTAGCCTGCAAGCGCGTGGGATTTGCGGACTGCAGAGGAGCCTCTGGTGAAATTTGTCTGCTATTTATCAGCAAAAAATGCAGAGCCTGAAGGGAGTCAAGGCCTATAGACATGCATAAATAGGGGGGGGGGGGTTTGACGTTCGTGGGGAGGGGGGACAAAGGAGCAGCGCTTTCAAAGAGGGACCAGACTGAATACACAGAGGCTGCCGCATCGCTCTCACCGTGCGAGTCCTGCACTTGATGCTCGTAGCCGGACATTGCCTTGCTTTGCGCCGCTTTTTGCTTTTATTCACTCGCTTTTGCCCTTTTGCCCCTCTGTCTTTCTCTCTGTCGTCTGCTTCTTTTGTCAACTTTCCGTCTCTCCTGTGTGCTCTTCTGTCTCTAGAGCGTCTTCTTTTTCTTCTGATTCTTTCTGCTTCTAATTCCCGCTTTTGTGAAATTTGATTACCGCCGTTTGATCTGGCGGAGGGTTGGACGGCGCTGAGAGGGGAGGGCGATCCTTTTATTTTATCCTGTATGCTACGTCCTATTGACTTTGGTTACAGAAGGCCAGGGCTAGAAAATGAAACGCGCCTTTGTCCCTTCAAACGATTCAAAAAGATAAAAGTCGCGCACAGAGACGGTGCAGGGTTGCATTCGCCTCGGAATGAAAGGGGATTTCGGGGATTCGGCCGTTTTGAGGAAGGAGGGAGGGTTGAAATTATCTTTTTTAGCATCAAAGCCGGAGTCCCTGCGGGCCGCCCACCCCGCTCCGCACCGGCGGAAGAGACCTGCTGCTCAGGGGTCTCCCTTCAGTCAGTCTGTAATTCGCCATTGGCAACAGCAACCTTACGGGCGGACGTCGGGGTGGGGGCGAGTGGGGAACCCGCTTCCCATTGGCTGCTGCAGGCGCGCCGAGAATATTTCCATTTTGCAGCCTAAAATTCTTGCAAAATAATGCCGCCTTCATGGCGATATTGTATCAGGGTTTTCGTCCAGCTTGTTTGTTGAACTTTCAAATTTTCGACTAAGAGAAAGAATTGTTCAGCTTCAGCTGCTTCTGCTCTTCAACTGGAACTCGATGAAGAGTAGAGACGACAGAACTGGGTTCGGCTGGTTCGGTCAGGAGACGGCTCCACCCCGATTCACCTTCGATGTTGCTTTTCCAATTCGTCATGCAGTCGATGCCGTGCCTGGCACAGACGCCGGGGACCCCAGCCGGCAAAGGAAGCCCCTCTGTGTGCCGCTGCTGCCAGTGAGGCACAAAGGCGGCTCGCGACCATAATTAACTATGCAGGCAGGCATCAAAGGAAAACAGCGGAGCCTTTGGCCAGCGGGCTGCGCTCGGAGGGGGGGTTCAGCAGAGACGTCTTTGATCTTCTCCTCTCCTTTGCCATGTCCGCCTTCCTTTGAGTCGCTTTCATCTTTGAGCCGTCGAGCTTCAACGTGGCGTAGCCCGCCCACCCCTTAAGCTCCTTAATCCCCGGCCCCGTGGCGAAAACAGGGACGAGTGCCGAGATAATGTCTTTTCAGAAATCCCATTTGCGGCAGCTCGTTCGAGACTGATGGAACAAAAAGTCTGCATGGCAAGTTCCCAGTCGGCAACATTCGAGAATGTCAAGATGTTTAACGATTCCTTCAGGTGAAGGTCCGGATTCTTCTCTGCCGTATATATTCTGTGGTGCACACTAGGGAAAGTCAGGGCCGCTGTACACCCTGTGTGATTGTGCGCTGACTAACTAACTAACTAACTAACTAACTAACTAAAAAACTAAACTTCTACTGTAAAACATCTTCCTGCAGCCTCCCACTGATACAGCGCAGCTGATTTCATCGAATGGTGAAGTAATTTGATGCGTTGTTTCTCTTTTTGAAGTAGTGTGCACGAGGCTCAGCTAGTAGAGCACGGCACACCTTGGCCAAACTGTGATCTGCCTATCATTACCGATATTGTCATTCAGTCGAACGTGCGATCGCATTAGTAACTTTCTAAATGAGATGAAGCATGGTAACTCCCACTGGGTGCTAGCATTATATTAATTAGCTAACTATCCCGAGTTCGGCGGTCCAGTTTCCGCGAAAGTCGCTTGACCGGCAACTCTACACTGCTCAATGATCTTGGCTCGCATGAATGGCTCCAGCTATAGCAGGCGCTTGTAGGCAGGCATAGGCTGGCTTTGATGTCCAGCTATTACTCTCCACGCATCGCCACAAAGGGTAGAAGGATGGTTAGGAAATTGTATTTCTACCATCCGTAAAATTAAAGGTTGTCCGGGATGTGGGACACGGCCGCTCTGCTGGGGCTATCGCTGGCGCCTCTGGTGCTGGCGCCTCTGGTGCTGGCGCCTCTGGTGCTGGCGCCTCTGGTGCTGGCGCCTCTGGTGCTGGCGCCTCTGGTGCTGGCGCCTCTGGTGCTGGCGCCTCTGGTGCTGGCGCCTCTGGTGCTGGCGCCTCTGGTGCTGGCGCCTCTGGTGCTGGCGCCTCTGGTGCTGGCGCCTCTGGTGCTGGCGCCTCTGGTGCTGGCGCCTCTGGTGCTGGCGCCTCTGGTGCTGGCGCCTCTGGTGCTCAATAAAATAAGCTACACCTCTTTCCCAAGCTCATTGCTAAGTCACTAAATGTAATTTTTCGTTCTCATCTGTTCGTAACTCATTTCGAATCATCCACTCAGAGACGAAAGCTTGGCCATTTATTCACCCAACTGGAAAAGTTACGCAAAATTTACGTTAAAATTACGTTAAATATCAACAAAACTTTGGTAGAATATACGTAGATATTTTACGTAGATTTCACGTTGAAAGTGTCGCGTGAAAATGCTTTAAATCTACGTATCTGATTTTACGAATAATGTACGTATTATCTACGCAGGAGATTAACGTCCTAAAACAGCTTAATTAGCTCGTATAGTAATATAATCGTCAGGTTCTAATTAGATTTTAAGCCACAAACCATTGGTGCATATTTTTCTCACCACTTAACTTCTTCGGGCAAGCAATTTACAGTTTAATTTTTCTTAAATAGTAATTAAGTAATGGAACACAGAACGCGAAGATTAAAATATACTCTTAATTATATGTTTCTTCACTACATTTGACTGAATTAACGGTATTTTTTACCGTTCTGTTTCAAGTCGCACCCATAGTATGTTTTATTATTGGCATTATGAAATATATATATAACACCCAAGTATACAAAACTATAGAACATGAAAAAGTAAAGACTGCAATGTTTGCACCTAATTTCAGCATGCAAAAAAGATTACTTAATTAAAAAATAGGAGCGAAAATAAATATTGAGAAAAGACACAAGAAAAAGTTAAAGGCTGAATTCAAATTTGCAAGATTCAAGGCAGGAAGAGAAACGGCACGCTTTTAGAGCAGGTGGCATCTGCAAGAATTAAGGTAGGAAGAGAAACGGAAGAGGCAAAAGTAACATTACGGGCTCGGCACGAGGATTCTATTTAGAAAATTGCCTTTCTACTCATATCTTGAATATATTTGTAACTGTTGTAGATTAGCTACCATTAGTAGTGGATTAGTCTAAAAAGCAAGTCAAATCTCAAAGGCAAAGGAGCAATCAATTATTCCTAAAGTGCTCGTGAAAATTATTTTCCTAGATTGAAGATTTCTAGCATTGTAGTTTATTTCCCCCAAATAATTTTTTTAATGGGTAGAACTAATTTAGGAGTAGCTCTAGGTCTAGGTAATTGAGTTGGGTAGGGTAGGTAATAGGTGGAAAGTGACCTATCTTACGCTATTTTGTGATTTGGAGATGTTTTTTATACTTTTAAGTAAATAAGTAACTACTAACTGCATGGATTGATTGTATACCACTGATTTCTTCACCATGTGTAGTTACTTCTGCATATAAGACTAAAATGCAACTGACTGAAATAATTCCGTCGCGGATTGTGGATCTCTATAACTACTAGCTTTCAAGTTTCAACAAACAAATAAGAACTAGTGCAAGGGAGCCAGCTAGGTCGCCTTAAGGCGGGCAGGCGCCTGACGGAGCCAGTCGGCAATGGCTGTTTTAACTATATTTGATTCGCACTTGCCCGACTTGCTACCCTGGGCTACCAGTCGCCTAACCAAGGAAATTGTGTTAGCAAAATCCTTGAAGGCAGCCTTTCCACCTCTTTTGCCTTCGTAATTAAAAGACGCAGCCAATTGCGTAGTGATAAACTTTGGCATTAACATAAAAACGGCTTTGCGCTGAGAATCAGAAACCATGCAGCCGATATAGGAGGCCAGCATGGTTGATTGTTTAGGAATCCTTAAGTACTGTTCCAGCTGATCCAATTCGTCCTTTGTGCTTACTGGCAGCACAAAGGGCAAATTTAGCTTTGCAAGCTGGGGCATTTGACGACTAGCCGCCAGTTGTTTTAGCAGCTGGTTATTTTCCTTCGCTAAAGAAAATGTGGAGCAAACTAAACGCATTAAAGTCGTCTCGTCATCTCCCGTGTAACGAAAGTTTTCCTCTGCGCAAAATTGCGACAAAAAACTTGTACCCAATGGAGCAGCATTATCCGCCCGTCGCGATGGGCTTGGAGTCAAATGACTGTCCAGTGGGCCTGGTCCAATGGTGTCGTCATCATCACTGGTGTATTCAAGCGAGCAGCCAGCTGCCGATTGTACCGGTGTAGCAGGACTGAATGGATGAGGTTAAAGAGCATGACAATTAAGCTTTCAAAAGCGAATATTTTAGTGGTTTGGATTATACATTGAAATCACCCAGGCCCGCACTTACACCGACCGACCAGAGAAATTCATGCTAGCGGCTGTTTCTTGTCGTTGAACCGAGCTGCAGGCGCTTGCAGACCGTCCAGCTGCTGAGTGATTTGAGCTAGCGACGCTAGCACTAGCAGCAGATGCTTGCTTCTGTCGTTGAACAGAGTTGTAGGCGCTTGCAGACCGTCCAGCTGCTGAGTGATTTGAGCTAGCGACGCTAGCACTAGCAGCAGATGCTTGCTTCTGTCGTTGAACCGAGTTGTAGGCGCTTGCAGACCGTCCAGCTGCTGAGTGATTTGAGCTAGCGACGCTAGCACTAGCAGCAGATGCTTGCTTCTGTCGTTGAACCGAGTTGCAGGCGCTTGCAGACTGTCCAACTGCTGAGTGATTTGAGCTAGCGAAGCTAGCAGCAGATGCTTGCTTCTGTCGTTGAACCGAGTTGTAGGCGCTTGCAGACTGTCCAGCTGTTGATGGATTTGAGCTAGCGACGCTAGCAGCAGACGTCTCGTCATCTTGTCGATGCGAACTGGCACTGGCAGAACAACCATGGAGCGAAAATAGCGAGCCAATATCACCAACGTCCTCTTGCTGCAGCATATCAGTTTCGGATTCAGTCTCCGAATCGGATTTAGACTTCGACGACTCGTCATCACTTGATACATATTTATTCTTCTTACGCTTTTTCTGTGTTGGTTCCATATCGATAAGTCGATGAACTGGTTTTCTTTGCCTAGGTGCTTCTGAGTCAGTAGTCTCCAGACCAGGTGTATCCTCGCCCGCAGCAGCAGCAGCTTCTAGCTTCTTTAGCTTTTCGCGTGCTTTTCGTTCAGTTGATGCCATACCTAAGACTCTAATAGAGCATGAACGCCATAGTGGCTCAAGTGTAGCTGTAGGCTTTTCCATTTTTGAACGTAAAGAGGCGACTCGACTAGTTGATTGCGAAGTGGGGTAGGCAACACTGTCCGAAGCTAATAGCCAAATCGATGGTACATAATCAACTGACTTGTCCTCCAGAAACTCGACTATTGTGAAAGCCTGGTTGCTCGAATGCACTGAAAGTGGTGTAATAAGAGTAACAATCTTTTTACTTGGGATTGGAATGATTATCGAAATCAGAGAAATCTTCAAGTATTTCAAGTATATTTCAGGAATTATATTTCAAATGAATTAATAATATATCTTGAAAAACATTTACCTAGTTAAGCTTGTAATCCTAGCTGTTCCAGCTAAATCATTGGAACAATGAGCACTGACTCCTCGTCATAATCCTCACCAAGAGGCATAGCAAAAAGCTTTGTAACTGGATCTGTAAGCTCAAACATTACAAAAGTATCTGAGAGCTTTGAGGCAATGAAAATTCCAAGTGACTTGCTATTGCATGGAAAATTAAAATAGTCTTCTTTTTGTTTGAAGCATCTTGCAATGACATAGATGGATGAACAATCAGCTCGAGTAAAAATCTTTGATAGCTTAGTAGCTACACCATTAAAACTAAAATAGCTGTCTCTCTGATGTTTGACAGATAGTTGCAGTCCTTGAAATTTAGCTTGGGCAAAAAAAATTGGTTGGAAATCAATTTGCAGTGCAATGTTTCTTGGAAGGCAGTCACTCACTTTTTCAAAAAATTCAATGTTTTTCTGTTGAGAGCCTTGCAGATTTACAGTTGTAACTTGTGTTACTTCTCTAATTCGGTTTACAAGCTGCATGAATGGCAAGTTACCACTTCTAACACGCCGCCTCAAGAAGCCAAGAGCATTTTCAAACCGAAAAGCACTAAAAGAGTCAAGACAACCATATAACTCACAATCATCTGGAAGATGCAGCAGTGCATGCAAATTATAAACTAAGAAGATTCTAGAATAACTTTGCTTGCAACTTTGTAAATAAACTCTAATAAGACGAGCAACCATGTTCTTCCTATGCCCTTCAATACTACTAGAGCACATAATTCGAGCAATAATGAAAAGTAGACAGAAGTTCCGAAAAATTTGACGTGGAATCCAGTTATTCTTTAATGCACATATTCCAGTGTACAACAAGAAAGTACGAAACTCAGTTGCTTTCCATAATTTATACTGGGCAAGAGGTCTAGTCTTTCTATTGAACTCAGAAGGCATAAATGTCCGTATTAACTCTAGCCTCTCTGAGATTGCTACTCGAGCCCTACTAGTCAGTCTAGAAATTCCAAGTGGACCACAATGCCAAAAAGAAATCATGCGCTTAACTACTCCAAGGCAAAGTAAATGCATGAAGTCATAGGGAAGCTGAGATATCATGTTGAATGTTGCAAGAGCCAATAGTGGAGATGTTCCTGAATGATGATGATGATCAATCTTTGAACGAAAAGACTGGTTACTTCTAAGTGGCACTACAGAAAAGTCATCAAACACAATTCGACCTTCAACTCTTTGTCCACGGATAACGCAACGATCACAGGAATAAAAAGCAGTATGTCCTTTAATACACTTGATAAGTGCTCGAGCAGGTGTATCAGCCAGAATATACTTCAAATTTAAACGTGTTTGACTTGGGTCTGACATAAGCTCATTGATTTCATTAATTAAAGGTGACATCAATTCTGAAGCTGTTGGTTTTACATGTCCTTGATAGATAGCAATGACAAAAGGTGTTTCATTAGATCCTAATAGTCCTAAGACTGCCCAGCAAGATGAAGTTGAAGACTTAGCAAGTGAGAAACCATCAACAAAAACAACCAAATCAGCCTGATTACAGAAGGAAAAGTCCTTATTGTTAAGAAAACACCTCAGACCAAAGTATGCTATTTGGCCAGTTGAAATAGCCTGGATAATTGGCTGAGGAAGATTTGCTTTCAAAAGTGTTTTACCACACTTGGGTAAAGTAGGATATTTCTCTTGTAGCCGTGGTAGTAGTACATCTAGACTATAGATAGGAATGTTGAATTTGATTACCCATTGTTTAATAAATTGATTTATGCTATCATCAGGAATACTATTTTCACTAGTAGAGCTTGCTTCTGGCCAAACATCAATAGATGTACTGCTTGCAATTGAACTTTGATCTATCTGATCTATAATTTCAGAACTGTTAGATCTAGATTGAAGATTTGGTCCATCAGTTGAACAAGCCTCTAAGAACAAAGATGCCTCTAATTCAGTTGATGCTGATTCCAAACAATTAGAATTAGACCTTGCTGTTCTTACTTGATATTTGCTATGAATAATCTTTTTCATAAGTTTTTTAACATTTCGTTCATGTTTTTTTGGTTATTAGGAACCATAGATATGATATTACTGAAAGAAAGAGAAATTGTAAAATAAATTAATAGGGTAAAAGTAAATATCAAAATTTAAAATATTCATAATTAAAGTTAAAATTATATTTCTCAGTACCACAGAATAACTATGGCAGATTAATGTGTTAGAGGATGCTCTAGTGCAATACGCAGCAATAGGTATTATTTATATATAAGACTTTTTTATTACTTTAGTTATAATATAAGAATAATCAGCAAGGCTATCTAGTCTTTGCCAATAAAGCAAAACTATAAGATATATTTATTTTAAACTTTATTTAAAAATTTTGTTTATTTAGCCTATTAACATTGGTAGAATGGTAAATTTAATGATCTGGTTCATTATAAATTAGCAATAAATGTCAATTAGCAATAAATTAGCAATAAATGTCGAACCTAGCAATAAATATCATTATAAAAAAGGAAAATATTTTGCTACCTACCAGTCTACCACCCACAACCAAATCTTGGCAAAAGCATAAAAAGTTATTATACTATAGTTAGCAACTAGCAAAAATAAAATATATAAGTACAATACAATTGACCAACAATTCTAGTTATTAGCTAAGCTAGTAGTCTGGTGAAACAATAGGTCAACAGCTACATATAGGCCAATAGACCTACTCAATAGCTAAATATTGACATTGTCAATGTCTAAGATTTCAGCATTTCAAGTAAAATTTGTAGGCCTGTGTAAATAGAAGGATAAGAAGGATGAGATGTAAGTAACCATCTGTTCTAGAACTTAATGCAATACAACAGATCTGCAGATTCCAGTTTAAATTATTGGGGCCAAACGGTTTCACAATGTGTTTATGAGTATGACTAGCAATCAAAATCAGCCAGAGACAGTGAGACTTTTAACTGCATGTTATAGTCGTGAAATCAAACAACAGCGACAAGAAATCTTATCACCATTATACACTGTAACTATTAGAGTAATTCGCAATTGGAGTTACGTTTACATGTGTTAATTAATCCACCTCTCACTAACTAAACACTTCCATGTTTAGTCCAGTCCATGCATGTTTCCGGCCTGGGCGCGAACGCGAATGGAAGAGTAAATCAGTTTGAAATTTAGATTTTAAAACAACACGTTAAAACAAATATAACTCTAATTTTTTGTTGTATGCTCAGGAAAAAAATTGTGAATTATCCCATTAAAAGAAACACTTAATCTAATTTAATAAAACACTAATTGCATAAGGCAAATCATTGACCACAATCGTTATTGCTGCCTTTACGCTTCTGCTCAAAGAGAAGACCTTCGCGAAAGTATATGATGAACCTGTTCAAATATGCAGACAATATTCAAAAATAAAATACTGTGGAGCAAATTTTAGTTAAAAGTTGTTTGTTATATATATCCATGGAACACGAAAATTATACGTAATACCCACGAACAACATTCACGTAAAATTTACGTTAAAAAAATCTACGTATATTTACGTAGATAAACCAAGCTTTCCAATTGGGTCACGCAGGAAATTACAGGTAACTCGCCGGTAACTCCTGGGGCCATGCAATTGCATGATTGCTCGTTCGAAAAATGTAGGACTGTAAACAGCCGGCTTAGTTTTTTATTTGCCGGTCCATCAGAAAAAAAGTTGCGCCCAATTTCAGCACGATTAATGCCATCTGGTGCTGAGGCAGGTGCTGTGAGTGGAAACAATTATCCCTAATAATTCGGGACTAAATTGGCTGCAGAATTTAAAATCCCGCAGCTGACAGCTGAGAGATTGCCGCAGTCGTTGGCCAACTCACTCTTGCATCAGGCAGTTTCATATGCAGACCTGCGTGAATTGGCTGCACTTGGAAACGTGATCCAAGGCCCACTGCAGAATAACAAGACGAAAAACGCCATGACCTCGTGTAATTTTTTAGGAGGCCAGTTCCGGAAAATACACTTCGGAGATAGGAAATAATCATTTTTTCATCTCATATTAAACGATGTTTATGGACAATGAACAAATAAACAAAACAATATGAAAATGAAACTTTCACTACACTCGTATATAAAATACCATGCTGTGTGTTCTAAGTAAATGAAACGGCAATCGTCACTTTCCCAGATCAAAGTAATCACTAAGGATCATGTGATGCAAAAATGATTATTTCCTATCTCCGCAGTGTATTTTTCCAGGAAATTGGCCTCCTAAAAATTACACGGTTTGTGAGTTTTTCGTCCTGCTATACTATATATATAGTCGTCCTAAGCAAAATTCTTTGCAGGATCTACCTTTATTCAAAGCCCCAATTGTTATAGTCTATTGTAGCTGCATGTGATTATAATACAAATGAAGAAATTTGCGTGTATTGCGTGTATAACGAAATCTGCGGATGTCAGCCAGTGGTGGTCTGTGCGCCAGCAGTATGATGCTCTCGACAAATCGGATTTTCCCAGCGCAATTTTTTTACGAATTTGTCGATGGTTCGATATAGTTCTCAATAAAGCATAAAATGCACTGATGATCAACAGCGCCGGCCTCCAGATCATTTCTAAGAATATCAAGTGAAGCGCTCAGCTTAGTTAGTTAGTATAGTTAGTTAGCTAGTTAGTTAGTTAGCTAGTTAGTTAGTTGGTTAGTTAGTTAGTTAGTTAGAACTTAGGCACAGATTACGGGTGTGGGTTATAACAAACATTCCTAAATTATATGGTGCTTAACGTTTTTTGATAAAAATGTGAATACGTGTTTTTGACGTATATACAAAGCTAGCTATAATTTAATAGACCTGTCGGTATAATGATTTTTTGACAGGACAGGAGTTACAAATTTCACTGTTGCCAAGCTTAACATGCTAAATGCTAAAATGTCGAGTGACTCAGTATAGTGACCCAGGTCATCTTTTGTGTCAATATTCTGTTTTCTTTCTATAAACCACTCAGTTAGTTACCCTCTAATTGCTTGCCCTGATTATTATTCAAGTGATAGTGATAGGCGTAGGACTATTTCGTCTATTTTCACATTGTACTTAATTTTTTAATCATCTGTTTTACATCTTTTTTGAGTCTTGGAATTAAGAGGCCAATTGTTAAAGGCCTAAATCTTGCCTCTTCATTATTGAAAGGTTAAAATCGGCAAATTAAAACCCAATAGGATGTTTTCAAGAAGAAGACATTCAGCGCGGCTAAAGCTTCTGATCGGAGTGTCATTCATTGTTGCCTTCTTTTTTGTTTACTATGTCAGTACAATGTCACAACAAAGTACCAATCAGCACGAACCAGAAAATGTCGCTCATAGTCATATTGATGATAAGGAAGATAAGCAAGTTGCTGAGCAAATAAAACGAGTAAGTTTATTTACCAATCTAAATTGTTTTGTACAGAGAAGAACTAGTTCTTTCTTCCCATTGGCTATTTAATGAATCATGCTTGAGTGTGTGCTAGTCAGGATTCTCCATGAAGTATTTTATCCATTGTATAGGTCAACTAGTTATTAATGTCAAATTTACACTTATAAGTTATTGTGATGTCAAAGGTAAATTGTATTTAATAAATTTAAAGTAGGATATTGTCATAGGATCCTTATGAATTCTAGACTCTAGAAGGTTATATATATATAAAAATTCTGGCATCCAAATGCCCCTTTCAAGTTGGTGTACTAATTTTAGTATAAAAATTCATGCCATTTTTTGGCTTATAGGCCTATAAATTAGTGTGCAGTCATTTTGTTTACTATATTTTTGTCTGCTGGCAGACAACATAACTTTTTGAGAAGAAAAATTATAGTATAGCTACATAGCTAGTAAAGCTTATTTTTCATAAATAAATATTGCAAGTCTTGCAAAAAGAGTTAAAATGGGTTGTCATTTTTTCTAAAGGTAATTTTGTATATAGCAATATTTTAAAGAAATATGATATAAATTTTAAATATCTAAAGAAAAAAGAACTTATATTGATAAGAAGGGATGCTACAGTTACAAATATTAAAGGCAGAGACAGTTTGCTATTAAATATGATTGGCTGGCTATTATGAGCATTATTATGATCCCATTCAATGATAATAATGCATTTTCATTTATAAACAATTGTTTAGCTTACAAAATTTATATACAAAAAGTTAGTGTACATATATACTATGGGTCCCTTGGGGAAAATATTTTTAGATTGTATGCTTGTGCTTCAGGGAGGGCCATAGCCCAGCGGTAATGCAGCTACTCTGGTATGCCAACAACCCAAGCTTGATTCTAAGTGTAGTCATATTAATTTGGGGCTAAATTAGAATCTTGGCTTGGCTCTACTCGCACAATTAATGGCCTTGAGAGCCAACCCCCAAGGTGCAGTAAAGTGTACATGCCTAATGATAACATAAAGTTAGGGCCACTATTCACTCCTATGTGAGTATGTGCTTGTGTATGTATCCGCATGCTTATATGCCTGCTTAGGGAAGTTGGTAGAATGGGTAGTAATGCCTCTTGCCAGTTATGCGCCTATGTTGCTCTAAGTGTGCCAGGGTGCATACAACTCCCCTGCCTCTAATAAAAAATGCTTCTGCTTCTAGTTTTAAAATAATATACTTTTTAAGATATATAAATATTTATTTTCATTATTATATGTACTGGCATTGTACTTAGTCTTAATCTTAACACATGTCTCAAAGCCATCTAAAGGTGAAAATAGAATCAGCCTGAAATGACAATGATTTACACACTCATCTAGACCTTAGCATAGCATATGTGCAATATCAAAAAATCTGCCAAGCTATCTCTGATCTACAGCACTTTATTACCATATGACCTAATTACTATTAGTTTTCAATATGCGTGATGCAAAAAATGAATGTCTACATGAGTTTGTGAAATTTGAAAAATATGATCTTAAGAAACTTTTCATTATAATTCATAGGTATTCCATTGCCCTTCAAAATCCAAAGTATAAAGTATAAATTGAAATATCAATGAATAATTGTGACTAAATATAACAAAAAACACTCATAAAGTACAGAGAATGCTAAATAAAAGCAGACAAAGAAGCAATGCACAAAATTGTGCTTGAGTGATGCAAGGCATGGAAGGCATATTATCCCAGATATTTTTCTATCACTTGCTTTTGAGTTGTAGCTATTATTCCCTCCTCATACATAGCTACCATCTCATTGGCTGTGAGCCTGTAAATTTGCTGCATATGCTCTCGTATTCATGCGATTTTGGCCCTTGGAACCATAGGCATATCCTATTAAATTCTACTGAGTTTTCAAAGGAAGCTATTCCCTTTCCATGATGATGGGTAAGAACAAGGACTTCTGTAATATAAGTTTACCATAGAAATAATTCTAGTAGCTAGTAGAAAACTTAATTAAATTCTTTTTGCTTTTTACCATTGACTTTTGCAATATAAGTTTTTAAATTAGAAAGAAAGAAAGAATTTAAATTAAGGTTTCCACCAGCTACCTAGTGTATTCCTGTCATTAATTCAATAATAAATAAAAGAAAAAATAACTAGGGTCCTATCGGGATAAGACAATAGCTAGCTTATCTTGTCTTTTTTAGATTTCATTTTATAGTGAACCAACAATCTCTATGCATGCATTGCAAAGCTGGAATAGAATTTTAAAATGGTCTAAAGGGTCTGACTAAAAACTATTTGTTCATTCCAATAAAGAGAAATGTATAATCCTAATTTGCAGTCTAGTTCACATTTTGTTTAGGCATGACAAGAGCAGTATGCAACAACACACTTGCCCAATCAATCTGGATACAATGGATGATGAAAATTAATCTGAAAGTCTTGCCACATGCTGTTGAAATTGTGGTGTGCAGTCTTAACCACTTGCTGAGACCAGAAGCCAAGTCCCTTCTTTAGTTCTCCAGCTAGATTGGACATGTTCAAAACTGGACAATGTGGTCAATAATAGCGTGGACTTTTGGGGTGACGCAGATTCCAAGATCAATATAGGCTTCTTCGAATGCCCGGACTTGATTCTCAAAGTCTCCACACACACACTCATACCAAAGCATGAGGCCTTTACATTGTGGAAGCAGCATAGGGCATGAGCTATAGGCATTGCCAAAAACACATTGTGCTGAGCCAGCATTGCAATCAAAATGTTGACACCATTTAGAAGACACTCGCAGGCATTTCTGGCAAAGTTCCCACTGTTCTGCAATGGTTGTCGAAGGCCAAGCTGCTATAGCCAGTCATCTGTGCTTATCTGACAGTCTTTGAGTCCTTGCAGTTGAGTGTCCAGTTCTTCGAATAGTCAATTGGTCACGCCAAGCAAGAGATGCAGCCCCATTGGTGGAATGGCCTGGAGCACCATCGTGCTATCTGGAACTTCGAGCAGAGGAGGATGCACATAGCTTTTGAAAGCAGCAGCAGACACATTGCGCGGCGCTTTTTCTTCTACAGTGTGCTGGTACTCAAATGCCTGTAGCCAAATATTGCCAATCAATCTCAACACATTCATGTGGTCTGGATTAGAAAAATCAATCTTGGCAGTCTTACACCAAGGGCAGGGATGGGTGCTGCTGCAGCACTGAAGTCCCAGGATCGCATTTAAAATTTTCATATCAACTGACTGTACAGAATGAAAATCCTTGAAAATTAAAAAGATTCAGGATCTGCTGCAGATTATTGTTGGACTCAGAAACAGTTTCAGCAATGCCAAGCAGGAGCAGTTTACAGACTCCTATCCTCAAAATGGAAATGGCATGTGCCTTCTGTGTATGTGCTGCAATTCCAGTAGGTTGATCTTTTAAACCTTGAGCAGGCACAATGCTAACACAAAACTTCAAGAAGCTGCCTCTGCTGTCTATGCCAACTTTTATCAATGCGCTGTCATCCACACTGACCTGACAACGTGTTATCACTCTGCCAATCAGAGCTAGAAGATTAGTGCAGAATATAATGCTGTGCATTTCCCTTTTTCCTTTGGCACAGTCCATTTCTAGATTAGTCAACTCAAACAAATCATCTAGAGCAGAGTCAATGGTGCTCAGTTTGCTGCGCAAATTTGGCTCAATGCTTTTGTGTCCTTTCCATGCTCGAAAAAATTGGGTGGCCAACTTAGTCTGCCAACCAGTCAAATACAGCATCTGCTAGAATTGGCTGAATTCCTCTGCTGGTACGGCGCAGCCACCTCTCATTGATGTAGAACTACTAGCCCATTGCCCAACATACACTATAAGATCACAACCTCTAGTTGCCATTTAAAAGCTAGAGTTTGAGTTGGTAAAAGCAGCCTTAGCTTTAATCATGTCACCTGCATAGATTTTGGCACCTCGTCGGTCTAGCGACAACTTACTGAATAGATTTTCTCATTGCTGTGTTGCATGCAGTAGTGAAGCAAACCTCTGCCGACCATTGAGTGGCAGTGCTGGCAGATGACAACAGGTTATGCCGGTGGCAGACCATGATCTGGATCTGAACACTTGGGATACAGCTTGGGGTTGTCCAAGCAAATGTGGCTCTGGTTTCCATGTTCCCAGGCCTTTCCTAATCATGTTGAACTGGGCAGTCTCACATATTTTGCAAGCACAACTGCTGGACTGTTGTGTAATCTTTGTTGGGCTCACCTTTATGACCTCAGATGAGTTCATCAAAACATTTAGCACTTTAATGCCCTTGTCAATGTCAGCCAGAAGCTTGTTGCATCAGGCACAGAGTGCTGCAAGTAGCTGCTTATCATTCGCATTGTAGTTTGACAAAAAGTGTGCTTAAATATGTTTCAGTGAGGCATTACCTATTTGTTGCATTGATGAGCCCTTTTTGTAGCATAGCAAGCAGATCTTGAGACAATTTTCTTTGTGTGATAGTGCATGCGTTGCATGGCTCATTTCTTTATATCGCAAGGTGAGTAGAAATATTGAAAGTAGGCTTGAAGCTCATTATGGACTGCAAGTCAAGTCACTAACAAATACAGGTCAAGCTTGGTTTTTGAAAAGAAATCGTGCCTTGCAGAATTTATCATCAATTGATTTTATTATATAAGTAGGAAGCATACAACCAACATGCCTATAACAATCTAGAGTCAAGTACACAGGACAGAGCATACTCAAGCTCATGGGCCAGAGGGACCAAATTTGAGTACATGGCAAAGCCACACAATCCAAACCTTGCTGAGTTACATACAACTTTTATATTCATGTGTTGCATTATTGAAGTTGGTTTAATAATTGAAATTGGCTATCACTGGTTTAACTTACTTTGATCTATGGTTCTACCCATATGTACAATCAATGCAAATTATGCATATCACAAGCTATGGAATGAAGTACTTGTAGAATGGAGACATCACAGGTTGCCAGAGTCAAACCTATCGCCACATGCAGTTTTTATCCATAAGGTATGCCTTGAACTCATAGGAGTCCTTAATGAAAGTGGGTTGCGCTTGGGCAATCGGTTTAAAAAAGAAGTCTATGTATTTCTCTGTCATACCACAGCAGCCAGGTTGCAATAGACAATTCCTGTTCTGCCATTTACTCCCAACACTGAGACCATGGGGCGAGGGACGAGAGTATTCGTTTCAATTTTGCGGAAAAAGAAATGAAATTTAGAAACAAAAAACAGTAAAACAACAAAGGTACAACACTTAGAAAAACAGCGCACGCATTGTAACCAACAAGTAACATTTCTAAAAATTATATTTGAAGTATTAGTTACTTTACTGTCAAAATAAAAAAGAACAATTCAAGAACTAGTTATTATCAAACATGTTTGAACATTTAAATACTGGGAAACAACTGTGAAAATATTACAATGAAACACAGTTTGCGAGGTTTTGGCTATAGATCCAAGCCGCAATGTGACACATGACAACGCTAGCTGCCAAGTTGCCACATTGTTGTGTCGTGCTATGCGACGCATGACGACACCAGGTTTCCAGTGTCGCGCCACTTGACACATCACTTGACACCACTGTTGCGCAATGCAACACCAGGAGAATCCAAAAATGTGACGGACAGTTGTCCGCGTTTTGTCAACCTATTCCAATAGAGAGCAGAGACAAGAAAGAAGAGAAGAGAGGAGAGAGAAAAGAATAAGAGGGGAGAGGGAAAAGACAAAAGAAGAGGGGACAGAGGAGAGAAGAAAGAAGAGATGAGAGGAGAGAGAAGAGACAAGAGACAAGAGAGAAGTGAGAAAACAGAAAGGAAGATAGAAGTTTCAAAGGATACAAGGGACATAGGGAGAGGCAAAGGTAGAGGCCAGAGTTTTCCTAATATTCTGTGCAGCACCCCAGCCAACAATGTCAATGTTTGCCTCAAATCCTAATTTTGCATGAATGTACTCTACTTTATGTTTAACTCTATCCCAACTTATAAAAGTTTTTGTTTGAGTTTAATCTCAATATATGCAAAAATAGTTCCGGGGATTGGAATTCCCTGGGTTCAAAATCTGTGGGTTGTAACAGCTTGTATACTAGAAAATTCTTAGGTCTATATTGACATGAAAAATATGATTGGCTTAAAGTATCTAGCATATGGAACAATCTATTGTCACAATGTAGGAAATGTCCTTTATTGTTGCAATGCCTTTTTGATAATGTCCATTGTC
The DNA here is from genome assembly GCA_002269645.1 of Macrostomum lignano. Taxonomy (NCBI): domain Eukaryota; kingdom Metazoa; phylum Platyhelminthes; family Macrostomidae; genus Macrostomum; species Macrostomum lignano. Next base: position 226,761 of record NIVC01001061.1, on the reverse strand, counting down.
TAGTATATATTAATATGACAAATAAATTTGTTTTTTTATAGTATAAACTTACAGTTTTATATAAATTTATTGTGTAAGGGGTCATTTTTTCTGGCATACTGTGTAATAAATTTGAGAGTATGGGAACTAGCCTGCAAGCCAAAGTTTGCTAACCCCTGGCCTAGGCCATAGTTAATATTATGTCCACTGTATGCTAGAACATTTTTTGGACAAAATGTGTATTGTGCACTAGAAAAAAGTTTTATCATAATGCCAAAATTTAGTCAATTTTGTTAAGAACTATGTAGGACCTAAGCCAAAGTTTGTTTAAATATTATTTTTGTAATATAGCTAAATTTTTCTAACAATATTAAAAAATTTTATGATAAAATGTGGACCATAAAATATTTCAAAATTAAAAAATGTTATGTCTTATATAGATTATTTTTAAGAGATTTAAAGTGTAGTTTCAAATATAGTTAGATAGATTTCTAAAAAATAATATTTTATCTTTTTATATAAATTGATATGCTATATTTTAAACATTGCATAGCCTGCATTATGCCATGTTGCTACATTGCACCTATGTTATCTATCAGATTCACTAAGCTATTGACCTGAGAAGGTTTCTATGCATTGGAATTTTCTTGGCATAAATGTCATCTTAGGAGTAGGGCCTAAGGATATTAGTGAGGGTCCTATAACTTGCCACTATGCATACAAAAAGTAAAGTTAATAAAAAATTGTTTTTTTGCAAATAAATAACTTTGCAATGCAACCACATAGTATGAAAATCAAGTATAAACTAGAAAGAAGAGAAAAGTACTTAATAATAAGGAAAAAATAAATCTTTATTGGGCTTTCATTGGGATATTAACAAACTATATTATTATTTTTTTATAAAAATGGCTGTTAAAAAACTGTCACCCATAAAAATAGTTGCTTTTATATTTTTAAAATTGAAAAAAAAATTTAAGTTTTGAGTATAAAAAGTAAGTAGAAAATGCAAAGCAAAAATTATTTTTTTAATTTTTAACCAATTTTTTCTAGTAGATATACTTGAAATACTTCGGGTGTGTCATAAGTAATGTCACTGATGTGAAAACAGACAAACTTGCAATCGCAGATTAACAAAGCTGTACCACTCAACAACATAGAGTCCCCCAATATCAATCACCCTCTGGCGGTGCTCATACAGCTTGTCCACCTCAGCCTGCAGGTGTTTTTCCTTCAACTGCCATAACCAGTGCAACGCGGCCTGTTTGACCTCTTCATGGTTTGCAACTCTTCTTGGAAAAGTCAGCCTTCAGCCATTTGAACAGGAATCTCTTGCAAAAGTTGAAGTCTGGGCTGTAGGGACTGTCAGAGCATATTCACTCGCCGTACAGGCAGAAAATTCGAAACAGCCTTCAGATGTGCAGCCGTGCGGTGTCCATCTGCCACAGAACTTCGTCCCGGTGACATGGATTTGACCGGAGAGTGCGGCTCAGTGCGCCAGAGGTCTCCAGTGTGCCGGACAAAGTCGATAAAATACTGGCCATCGACCTTGGTGTTCGGTGGAGTTGTGCAGATGGAGACTCGTTTGTTTGGCGTGAAGGCTACCAGCAGCATGGTCTTCTTGTCCGAGATGGACTTCCTAGTCACCATCGGCCTGAAGTCCCCAGCTCCCAGCCAGCAGCGATTGTCTGCCTTGCTGCCCTTGCCATCCAGGTGGAGCCAGCTTTCATCCTCAGCAACCAGGCAGTTTAGGATGTCATTCAAGCCCCGGCTGCTAAACACCTTGCGGATCTGCTTGGTGCAGGCGTCATGTCGAGATTCATGGTGATTTTTGTTCGCTGCATAGATGGTTTTTCATCGCGTTGCACTTGCTAAATCTGCTTGGCGTATTCTTGCGATAGCTTGGGCCATAAACAACCTATGCACGTCTCAAATGCACTGCTATTGCTTCACTAAGTATACTTTGCAGCTACACTACCCACAAGTCCATGTGCCTACATATTTTAGACAGAGGCCTGCAGTGACATTACTTATGACACACCCGAAGTATTAACAACTTCTAATTGTTTTAATTTTTTAACAGATTAGCTTTGTCATCCCTAGTTAGGAAATAACTTTTAGTAATTTATGTCTGCTTTAAAGGGAAAAAAGAATTAAAGGCATTGGTAGTAGCAAAAATAGCTAAAAACATTTTTATATGATCCCTAGGCATTTTACGCCTAAGGCTAGCTTTTAAGCATATATTGTTTAGTACCATTATATTAAAATGATAGCCTCAATAATAACAATATATACATTGTCCTGAGTGCAGTTCCACTTAGACTAGGCTTTATTAAAATTAGAAGATCAAAAACATGATATGAACTCTAGTGAGATTTTGATAGTTATAGTTTTACTATTTTTTTGATTTGATAAATCTCATTTGCCTAAGTAAAAAGACACCTTACTTTGATAATTGGTTAAGTAAGAAAAATTATAAAACTTTTGGTGTTTTAAAATTTTCTACATTTTGCTTATTAGGCATTGTGATTGCATTTGCACAAAAACTTTTACTTAGTATGCTTAGTAAAAAATAAGTTAACCTTGTTATCTATAAATAGCATTGGAAAACAAAATTGGCTTGAATTTATAATGCTATATTTACCAAGAAATAAAACTAATTTAACTATTTGGCAAATACAGATTAAGTAAAGTATTATAGAGATTTCTAACATTACTATGTAAAATATTTATAATTCAAAATACAAGTCTTGCCAATTGTTCATGCCTTTAGCAAAATCATTGCTATGTTTCCCAGTCTTGAATAGCCATCTGAACCCTTCAATAACCCAGTCTGAACCCCTCCCCAACCTCTGACACTTGAGTAGCCCACTCTGAACCCCTTCCCAACCTCTGACACTTGAGTAGCCCAGTCTGAACCCCTCCCCAACCTCTGACACTTGAGTAGCCCAGTCTGAACCCCTCCCCAACCCCTGACACTTGAGTAGCCCAGTCTGAACCCCTCCCCAACCTCTGACACTTGAGTAGCCCAGTCTGAACCCCTCCCCAACCCCTGACACTTGAGTAGCCCAGTCTGAACCCCTCCCCAACCTCTGACACTTGAATAGCCCAGTCTGAACCCCTCCCCAACCTCTGACACTTGAGTAGCCCAGTCTGAACCCCTCCCCAACCTCTGACACTTGAGTAGCCCAGTCTGAACCCCTCCCCAACCCCTGACACTTGAGTAGCCCAGTCTGAACCCCTCCCCAACCTCTGACACTTGAATAGCCCAGTCTGAACCCCTCCCCAACCCCTGACACTTGAGTAGCCCAGTCTGAACCCCTCCCCAACCTCTGACACTTGAATAGCCCAGTCTGAACCCCTCCCCAACCTCTGACACTTGAATAGCCCAGTCTGAACCTCTCCACAACCCCTGACACTTGAGTAGCCCAGTCTGAACCCCTCCCCAACCCCTGACACTTGAGTAGCCCAGTCTGAACCCCTCCCCAACCTCTGACACTTGAATAGCCCAGTCTGAACCCCTCCCCAACCTCTGACACTTGAGTAGCCCAGTCTGAACCCCTCCCCAACCTCTGACACTTGAGTAGCCCAGTCTGAACCCCTCCCCAACCCCTGACACTTGAGTAGCCCAGTCTGAACCCCTCCCCAACCTCTGACACTTGAATAGCCCAGTCTGAACCCCTCCCCAACCCCTGACACTTGAGTAGCCCAGTCTGAACCCCTCCCCAACCTCTGACACTTGAATAGCCCAGTCTGAACCCCTCCCCAACCTCTGACACTTGAATAGCCCAGTCTGAACCTCTCCACAACCCCTGACACTTGAGTAGCCCAGTCTGAACCCCTCCCCAACCTCTGACACTTGAATAGCCCAGTCTGAACCCCTCCCCAACCCCTGACACTTGAGTAGCCCAGTCTGAACCCCTCCCCAACCTCTGACACTTGAATAGCCCAGTCTGAACCCCTCCCCAACCTCTGACACTTGAATAGCCCAGTCTGAACCTCTCCACAACCTCTGACACTTGAGTAGCCCAGTCTGAACCCCTCCCCAACCTCTGACACTTGAATAGCCCAGTCTGAACCCCTCCCCAACCCCTGACACTTGAGTAGCCCAGTCTGAACCCCTCCCCAACCTCTGACACTTGAATAGCCCAGTCTGAACCCCTCCCCAACCCCTGACACTTGAGTAGCCCAGTCTGAACCCCTCCCCAACCTCTGACACTTGAATAGCCCAGTCTGAACCCCTCCCCAACCTCTGACACTTGAATAGCCCAGTCTGAACCCCTCCCCAACCCCTGACACTTGAGTAGCCCAGTCTGAACCCCTCCCCAACCTCTGACACTTGAATAGCCCAGTCTGAACCCCTCCCCAACCTCTGACACTTGAATAGCCCAGTCTGAACCTCTCCACAACCTCTGACACTTGAGTAGCCCAGTCTGAACCCCTCCCCAACCTCTGACGCTTGAATAACCCAGTCTGAACCTCCCAACCTGAACCAGGCCAGCCTAACATTTCGAGACCGACAATTCTACCTGAATGGGGTGAAGTTTCAAATTCTATCTGGAGCAATTCATTACTTCCGCGTGCCACAGGATTATTGGCGTGATAGGCTGCTCAAGCTGAAGGCAGCCGGTTTCAATACTGTAGAGACGTGAGTTACTCTACCTGTAATCAATTCTGTTTATACCTATATTGTGTTTGTTTGTTTGAACACCTGTGTCTTTATTTGCGCATGAAATTGTTTCTTTTTTTCAATTAGCTACGCACCTTGGAATCTACACGAGGATACTAAAGGCAACTTCAATTTCAATGGCATGCTCAATGTCAGGTTAGTTAGTCCATTAATACTCTTGCGTAGCCATCTAATTGGTATATAACTATGATATTCACACTGGTGAAGAAGGACAGCACTAGTGAGGCAGGGTCTCAGAGGCTGATTGTGAGGTTGTGCCATAGCTCTATTCCTGTAGGGATGGTGGTAGAGTCGGAGAGAGAGAGAGTGGGGGAGTCATAGAATAGAGAGGGAGAGTTGTAGAGGGAGAGGTAGATTCATAGAATGGAAGGTATTGCTGTAGGAGGGAGAGGTAGAGCAGTAGGAGGGAGAGATAGAGCAGTAGGAGGGAGAGGTAGAGCAGTAGAAGGGAAAAGTAGAGCAGTAGGATGGAGAGGTAGAGCAGTAGGAGGGAGAGGTAGAGCAGTAGAAGGGAGAGGTAGAGCAGTAGAAGTGAGTGGCAGAGCAGTAGAAGGGAGAGGTAGAGCAGTAGAATGGAGAGGTAGAGCAGTAGAAGGGAGAGGTAGAGCAGTAGAAGGGAAAAGTAGAGCAGTAGGATGGAGAGGTAGAGCAGTAGGAGGGAGAGGTAGAGCAGTAGAAGGGAGAGGTAGAGCAGTAGAACGGAGTGGCAGAGCAGTAAAAGGGAGAGGTAGAGCAGTAGGAGGTATCGAGAGTTTAGGGGCCTGGCCGACGGGAACTGAGATCTGACGCAATGCATTTTGAAGGGCATTTTATCAAAGTTGAGCTAATGCACGCGTTCCGTTCGATAAAAAATTGTAGAAAATTTTTCAAGCTGGCCCAGGAGCTGGGGCTCTACGTAATTTTCAGGCCGGGCCCGTTTATCTGCTCCGAGTGGGAGTTCGGCGGCATGCCCGGGTCAGTAATTCTCTGCCTTTTGCTTGCATTCTATGTACTCTAGGGGTGAAATTTTGATTTCTATGCACTCTAGGGGCGAGATTTCGATTTCTATGTACTCTAGGGGTGAGATTTCGATTTCTATGTACTCTAGGGGTGATATTTATATTTCTATGTACTCTAGGGATGAGATTTCGATTTCTATGCACTCTAGGGGCGAGATTTCGATTTCTATGTACTCTAGGGGTGAGATTTCGATTTCTATGTACTCTAGGGGTGATATTTATATTTCTATGTACTCTAGGGATGAGATTTCGATTTCTATGTACTCTAGGGGTGAGATTTCGATTTCTATGTTCGCAAGGATGAGATTTCGATTTCTATGTACTCTAGGGGTGAGATTTCGATTTCTATGTTCGCAAGGATGAGATTTCGATTTCTATGTACTCTAGGGTGAGATTTCGATTTCTATGTACTCTAGGGGTGAGATTTCGATTTCTATGTACTCTAGGGGTGAGATTTCGATTTCTATGTACTCTAGGGGTGAGATTTCGATTTCTATGTACTCTAGGGGTGAGATTTCGATTTCTATGTTCGCAAGGATGAGATTTCATTTTATTTGTACTCATAAGGTAAGATTTAATTTTCTATGTACTCTAGGGATGAGATTTCGATTTCTATGTACTCTAGGGGTGAGATTTCGATTTCTATGTACTCTAGGGGTGAGATTTCGATTTCTATGTTCGCAAGGATGAGATTTCATTTTCTTTGTACTCATAAGGGTGAGATTTCGATTTATATGTACTCATAGGGATGAGATTTCATCTTCTATGTACTCTAGAGGTGAGATTTGGATTTCTATTTACTCAAGGGGTGAGATTTCGATTTCTATGTACTCTAGGGGTGAGATTTCGATTTCTATGTACTCTAGGGGTGAGATTTCGATTTCTATGTACTCTAGGGGTGAGATTTCGATTTCTATGTACTCTAGGGGTGGGATTTCGATTTCTATGTACTCATAGGGATGAGATTTCATCTTCTATGTACTCTAGAGGTGAGATTTGGATTTCTATTTACTCAAGGGGTGAGATTTCGATTTCTATGTACTCTAGGGGTGAGATTTCGATTTCTATGTACTCTAGGGGTGAGATTTCGATTTCTATGTACTCTAGGGGTGAGATTTCGATTTCTATGTACTCTAGGGGTGAGATTTCGATTTCTATGTACTCTAGGGGTGAGATTTCGATTTCTATGTACTCTAGGGGTGAGCTCTACCATAGGAGGCTGTGATAGTTTTTTTTCTCTAAGCATAGAGAGGCCAAAATTTTGATGCATTCTTATTGATATCATTCGACTCCATTCTCCTGCAACCGCAGGTGGCTCCTGTCCGATCCGAACATGCGAGTCCGCAGCATGTACATGGGATTCACGCAGGCCGCCGAGGACTACCTCAGAGTGGTCATCAACGAGGTTGCCGACCTGCAGATGAGCCGCGGCGGGCCAATCATTGCCTTTCAGGTTTGCTTTTAGTGTTGGCTTTTGCTCACCCGCTCACTCACTGACACTCATTCACTCACTCACTCACTCACTGACACTCATTCACTCGCTCACTCACTCACTGACACTCATTCACTCGCTCACTCACTCACTCACTAACTCACTCACTCACTCACTCACTCACTCACTCACTCACTGACACTCATTCACTCGCTCACTCACTCACTCACTCACTCAGTCAGTCGCTCACTCACTCACTCACTCACTCACTCACTCACTCACTCTTTCGCTCACTCACTCACTCACTCACTCACTCACTCACTCACTCACTCACTCACTCACTCACTCACTCACTCACTCTTTCGCTCACTCACTCACTCACTCACTCACTCACTCTTTCGCTCACTCACTCACTCACTCACTCACTCACTCACTCACTCACTCACTCACTCACTCACTCACTCACTCTTTCACTAACTCACTCACTCACTCACTCACTCACTCACTCACTCACTCACTCACTCACTCACTCACTCACTCACTCACTCACTCACTCTTTCACTAACTCACTCACTCACTAACTTACTCACTCACTCACTCACTCACTCACTCACTCACTCACTCACTCACTCACTCACTCACTCACTCACTGACATTCATTCACTCAGGTGGAGAACGAGTACGGCAGCTACGGCGACAACGGCCGCTACCTGCAGCACCTGGCAGACTCGATGCGCCGCAGCGGTGTAGTGGAAGCCCTGTTTACCAGCGACGGCGACGAAGGCATCCGGCACGCCAAGGCGTTGGCCGGGGCGTTCGCCGGCATCAACTACAACAGCAAGGCGCATGCCAAGTGGCTGCAGTCCATCGTCAAAGGCTGGAACCCCAATTTGCCAATATTTGCTGCCGAACTGTGGACTGGCTGGTTCTTGCCCTGGGGAGCCAAGGATAAGAATCAGGTTTGTCTTCTAAATTTGTTGCGTCGCAGATTTTTTGGCCATTTGAAGGTCGTTGGGTGTCACTGGGTGGTTAGTCCAAGGGTCACGTGATGGTTAGTTTAAAGGTCAAATGATGGTTAGTTTAAAGGTCATGGGAAGGTTAGTTTGAAGGTCACGTGATCGTTAGATTAAAGGTCAAGTGACGGTTATTTTGAATGTCGAGTGACGGTTAGTTTAAAGGTCACGTGAAGGTTTTTTTTATTAGAGGCAGCGGGGTTGTGTGCACCCTGGCGCACTTTAAGCGACATAGGCACACAACCGGCGAGAGGCATTACTGCCCATTCCGCCGACTCCCCTGAGCAGGCATACAAGCGCGCGGATACGTACGCAGGCACACGCTCACACAGGAGTGTACAGCGGCCCTAACTTTATATTATCGTTAGGCATGTACACTTCACTGCGCCTTGGGGGGTTGGCTCTCAAGGCCGTTAATTGCACGAGCAGAGCCAAGCCGAGATTCCAATTCAGCCCCAAATTAATGTGACTGCACTTGGAATCGAGCCTGGGTCGCTGGCACACCAGAGCAGCTGCGCTACCGCTGGGCTACGGCCCCCCTTCACGTGAAGGTTAGGTTGAAACCTACATGACGGTTGGTTTAGAGGACACGCGACAGTTAAAAGGTCTAGTGGCGGTTTTTCAGGATCGCTCTCCATATCACATGGCTGTCACTTAAAAGATCACATGCCGGTCATTGACTAATCACCAACATCGCACCCCATCATCGCAGGTGATCAGCCTGCCAGACCTGGTAGACTCGGTCACCAGCCTGCTAGACCAGGGCGCCAGCATCAATCTGTACATGTTCCACGGCGGCACCAATTTCGGTTTCATGAACGGCTACAACGGCATCACCGGATCGCCGCTAATCACCAGCTACGATTATGACGCCCCGCTGAGCGAGAACGGGCAGCCAACTGAAAAATATCACCGAATTCGCGAGCTCATGCTGGCCAGGCTGTCTAAAACTGCCGTGAAAAGCTTGCCGGATATACCGGCCCCGATTCCTACTAAAGACTACGGTGAGGCATATAGGGTCAATTGGGGCCAATAGGGGTCATTCTGGTCAATAATCAAACTAATGAACCTAAAATTGCTTTTATCTCAAAAAATGCTTCTTTTTAAAAAATCTTTGTTATAATGTTTCAAAATTTCCGGGTTTTTATTTTATATAACAAAAAACAAAAGTTATTAACAGGCGTAAAAATTATAATTGAAAAATCATTGAAAAATTATACAGGAAAAACTTGTCCGAAATAACACCTGACCGAAATTATACCTGACCGAAATTACATCTGACCGAAATTATACCTGACCGAAATTACACCTGACCGAGATCACACCTGACCGAAATTACCCCTGACCAAAATCACACCTGACCGAAATTACCCCTGACCCAAATTACACCTGACCGAGATCACACCTGACCGAAATTACATCTGACCGAAATTATACCTGACCGAAATTACACCTGACCGAGATCACACCTGACCGAAATTACCCCTGACCAAAATCACACCTGACCGAAATTACCCCTGACCCAAATTACACCTGACCGAGATCACACCTGACCGAATTTACATCTGACCGAAATTATACCTGACCGAAATTACACCTGACCGAGATCACACCTGACCGAAATTACCCCTGACCAAAATCACACCTGACCGAAATTACCCCTGACCAAAATTACCCCTGACCAAAATCACACCTGACCGAAATTACCCCTGACCCAAATTACACCTGACCGAGATCACACCTGACCGAAATTACCCCTGACCAAAATCACACCTGACCGAAATTACCCCTGACCCAAATTACACCTGACCGAGATCACACCTGACCGAAATTACCCCTGACCAAAATTATACCTGACCGAAATTACCCCTGACCCAAATTACACCTGACCGAGATCACACCTGACCGAAATTACCCCTGACCAAAATCACACCTGACCGAAATTACCCCTGACCCAAATTACACCTGACCGAGATCACACCTGACCGAAATTACACCTGACCGAGATCACACCTGACCGAAATTACACCTGACCGAAATTACACCTGACCGAAATTACATCTGACCGAGATCACACCTGACCGAAATTACACCTGACCGAGATCACACCTGACCGAAATTACACCTGACCGAAATTACACCTGACCCAAATTACACCTGACCGAGATCACACCTGACCGAAATTACCCCTGACCAAAATCACACCTGACCGAAATTACCCCTGACCCAAATTACACCTGACCGAGATCACACCTGACCGAAATTACCCCTGACCAAAATCACACCTGACCGAAATTACCCCTGACCCAAATTACACCTGACCGAGATCACACCTGACCGAAATTACCCCTGACCAAAATCACACCTGACCGAAATTACCCCTGACCCAAATTACACCTGACCGAGATCACACCTGACCGAAATTGCCCCTGACCAAATTAAACCTTACCGAAATCACACCTGACTGAAATTACACATGACGAAAATCACTCCTGACCGAAATTACAACTGACCGAAATCACTCCTGACTAAAGTTACTCCAAGTTTGGATAAAAATCTTCACTGCTTAATAAGATATCTGACATTTCAGGTAGTTGGCCAGTGAAATGGACCATGCACTGGGACAAACTTGTTGAAATGGTCGATGTAAGTTTGTCTATTGTGTACAAGTCACTTTTTTAATCCTATTGTGCGATTATACGTATTTATAAACTTGCCTTCTTTTAGAAGACAACAATGTCCGAGACTCTAAAGTTCATGGAGGAGGTGCACCAGAACTACGGCTTTATTCTGTACCGGTCCGCTTTTGAGTCCGCTAAGGACCTCACTATTTTTGGCCACGTTGCTGACAGGGCTCAGGTATGGCTGATTTATTATAGCTCTCTTTTGAATGTCCTGGGGGAATCTATTGAGAATCCTAGGGGAATCTATTGAGAATCCTGTGGGGATCTATTGAGAATCATGTGGGGACCTATTGATAATCCTGTGGGGATCTATTGATGATCCTGTGGGGATCTATTAAGAATCATGTGGGGAATCTACTGAGAATCCTGTGGTGATCCATTGATAATCCTGTGGGGATCTATTGATGATCCTGTGGGGATCTATTGGTAATCCTGTGGGGATCTATTGATGATCCTGTGGGGATCTATTGGTAATCCTGTGGGATCTATTGATAATCCTATGGGGATCTATTGATAATCCTGTGGAGATCTATGGCTAATCCTGTGGGGATCTATTGATAATCCTGTGGAGATCTATTGATAATCCTGTGGGGATCTATTGGTAATCCTGTGGGGATCTATTGATAATCCTGTGGGGATCTATTGATAATCCTGTGGAGATCTATGGCTAATCCTGTGGGGATCTATTGATAATCCTGTGGAGATCTATTGATAATCCTGTGGGGATCTATTGGTAATCCTGTGGGGATCTATTGATAATCCTGTGGGGATCTATTGATAATCCTGTGGGGATCTATTGAGAATCCTGTGGGGATCTATTGATAATCCTGTGAAGATCTATTGATAATCCTGTGGGGATCTATTGGTAATCCTGTAGGGATCTATTGATAATCCTGTGGGGATCTATTGATGATCCTGTGGGGATCTATTGGTAATCCTGAGGGGATCTATTGAGAATCCTGTGGGGATCTATTGATAATCCTATGGGGATCTATTGATAATCCTGTGGGGATCTATTGATGATCCTGTGGGGATCTATTGATAATCCTATGGGGATCTATTGGTAATCTTATAGAGATCTATTAAGAATCCTGTGGGGATCTATTAGTAATCCTAGGGGATCTATTGATAATCCTGTGGGGATCTATTGATAATCCTGTTGGGATCTATTGATAATCCTGTTGGGATCTATTGATAATCCTGTGGGGATCTATTGATAATCCTGTTGGGATCCATTAAGAATCCTGTGGGGAATCTATTGATAATCCTGTTGGGATCCATTGAGAATCCTGTGAGGGATCTATTGATAATCCTGGGACAGTTGAGGCCTCTACTTAAGTCTTTGGATTTGGAGTTATTAAAAAATGAAATACAGCAGCATCGCACTGGCATGTCTGTCAATCACACGCAGGTGCTCGTCAACGGTGCTCCTATCGACCCGGCCGACCCCATGTCCGGAGTGGTGTACCACCCGCTGCCTGAGGCCGCCCCGCCTGTCACCCACCTCAGCCTGGCCAAGTCGCTACCCAGCCGCAAAGCTGCTGCCGCCGCTGTCGCCGATCAAGCAGCATCCTCGTCTTCCAGCGTCCTCGACGTCCTTGTTGAAAACCTCGGCCGGGTGAACTACGCCACCTTCCAGTCAAGTTCGTTTAATCGCCAACGCAAAGGCGTGTCTGCGGCGGTGCCGGCGGCTTCGAGCAAGTCGTCGCCAGGCGTGCAATCGCCGGGCCAGCTGGCCCTGGACGGCCGGCCGCTTCGCAGCTACAAGATTGTCTCGTTGGACTTTCGCAAGCCGTTCCTGGCCAAACTGCTGGGTAGCAACGAGGCCTGGAAACCCGTGCGCAAGCCGCCCGTCCCGCCTAAGGTTCCAGTCGCCACTGCCAACGGCACAGCCGGAGCTCCCGCCACCGCGGCGCCCGCCGTCTCCCCGGCCCCAGTCTGCACCGTGTCCTGCTAGACATCGGCGCCGATGAGCTGCCGCGTGACACCTTCGTCGACATGTCGGACTGGGTCAAGGGCGTCGTGTTCGTCAACGGGGAGAACATCGGCCGGTACTGGAATGTCGGCCCGCAGAAGACTCTGTACCTGCCGGCTCCGTTTCTGCGCTCGGGACAGAACGAGGTGATTGATAACTTCTAGGAGAGGATTGGAATTCTCCTGCATTCTGTCCCAGATCCTTTTGTTTCCTCTTTGCTGCTTGTTCTTCTGTTCCTCCTATCTCTGTCTCTCTCTCTCTCCCTACATATCATCTCTTCTCGCTCTCTATCTGCGATTCATCTCCCCCCTATTTACCTCTGCCTATCTGCTCTCTCCCCTCTATCCTGCTCTCTCCCCTCTCTGCCCTGCTCTCTCCCCTCTATCCTGCTCTCTCCCCTCTCTGCCCTGCTCTCTCCCCTCTCTGCCCTGCTCTCTCCCCTCTCTGCCCTGCTCTCTCCCCTCTCTGCCCTGCTCTCTCCCCTCTCTGCCCTGCTCTCTCCCCTCTATGCCCTGCTCTCTCCCCTCTCTGCCCTGCTCTCTCCCCTCTCTGCCCTGCTCTCTCCCCTCTATCCTGCTCTCTCCCCTCTATCCTGCTCTCTCCCCTCTCTGCCCTGCTCTCTCCCCTCTATCCTGCTCTCTCCCCTCTCTGCCCTGCTCTCTCCCCTCTATGCCCTGCTCTCTCCCCTCTCTGCCCTGCTCTCTCCCCTCTCTGCCCTGCTCTCTCCCCTCTCTGCCCTGCTCTCTCCCCTCTATGCCCTGCTCTCTCCCCTCTCTGCCCTGCTCTCTCCCCTCTATGCCCTGCTCTCTCCCCTCTCTGCCCTGCTCTCTCCCCTCTCTGCCCTGCTCTCTCCCCTCTCTGCCCTGCTCTCTCCCCTCTATGCCCTGCTCTCTCCCCTCTCTGCCCTGCTCTCTCCCCTCTATCCTGCTCTCTCCCCTCTCTGCCCTGCTCTCTCCCCTCTATCCTGCTCTCTCCCCTCTCTGCCCTGCTCTCTCCCCTCTCTGCCCTGCTCTCTCCCCTCTCTGCCCTGCTCTCTCCCCTCTCTGCCCTGCTCTCTCCCCTCTCTGCCCTGCTCTCTCCCCTCTATGCCCTGCTCTCTCCCCTCTCTGCCCTGCTCTCTCCCCTCTCTGCCCTGCTCTCTCCCCTCTATCCTGCTCTCTCCCCTCTATCCTGCTCTCTCCCCTCTCTGCCCTGCTCTCTCCCCTCTATCCTGCTCTCTCCCCTCTCTGCCCTGCTCTCTCCCCTCTATGCCCTGCTCTCTCCCCTCTCTGCCCTGCTCTCTCCCCTCTCTGCCCTGCTCTCTCCCCTCTCTGCCCTGCTCTCTCCCCTCTATGCCCTGCTCTCTCCCCTCTCTGCCCTGCTCTCTCCCCTCTATGCCCTGCTCTCTCCCCTCTCTGCCCTGCTCTCTCCCCTCTCTGCCCTGCTCTCTCCCCTCTCTGCCCTGCTCTCTCCCCTCTATGCCCTGCTCTCTCCCCTCTCTGCCCTGCTCTCTCCCCTCTCTGCCCTGCTCTCTCCCCTCTATGCCCTGCTCTCTCCCCTCTATCCTGCTCTCTCCCCTCTCTGCCCTGCTCTCTCCCCTCTCTGCCCTGCTCTCTCCCCTCTCTGCCCTGCTCTCTCCCCTCTCTGCCCTGCTCTCTCCCCTCTATGCCCTGCTCTCTCCCTCTCTGCCCTGCTCTCTCCCTCTCTGCCCTGCTCTCTCCCCTCTCTGCCCTGCTCTCTCCCCTCTCTGCCCTGCTCTCTCCCCTCTCTGCCCTGCTCTCTCCCCTCTCTGCCCTGCTCTCTCCCCTCTCTGCCCTCCTCTCTCCCCTCTATGCCCTGCTCTCTCCCCTCTCTGCCCTCCTCTCTCCCCTCTATGCCCTGCTCTCTCCCCTCTCTGCCCTGCTCTCTCCCCTCTCTGCCCTGCTCTCTCCCCTCTATCCTGCTCTCTCCCCTCTCTGCCCTGCTCTCTCCCCTCTCTGCCCTGCTCTCTCCCCTCTCTGCCCTGCTCTCTCCCCTCTCTGCCCTGCTCTCTCCCCTCTATGCCCTGCTCTCTCCCCTCTCTGCCCTGCTCTCTCCCCTCTATCCTGCTCTCTCCCCTCTACCCTGCTCTCTCCCCTCTCTGCCCTGCTCTCTCCCCTCTATCCTGCTCTCTCCCCTCTCTGCCCTGCTCTCTCCCCTCTATCCTGCTCTCTCCCCTCTCTGCCCTGCTCTCTCCCCTCTCTACCCTGCTCTCTCCCCTCTCTACCCTGCTCTCTCCCCTCTCTACCCTGCTCTCTCCCCTCTCTACCCTCCTCTCTCCCATCTATCCTGCTCTCTCCCCTCTCTGCCCTGCTCTCTCCCCTCTCTACCCTGCTCTCTCCCCTCTCTGCCCTGCTCTCTCCCCTCTATCCTGCTCTCTCCCCTCTCTGCCCTGCTCTCTCCCCTCTATCCTGCTCTCTCCCCTCTCTGCCCTGCTCTTTCCCCTCTCTACCCTGCTCTCTCCCCTCTCTTCCCTGCTCTCTCCCCTCTATCCTGCTCTCTCCCCTCTCTACCCTGCTCTCCCCTCTCTGCCCTGCTCTCTCCCTCTCTGCCCTGCTCTCTCCCCTCTCTGCCCTGCTCTCCCCTCTCTGCCCTGCTCTCTCCCCTCTCTGCCCTGCTCTCTCCCCTCTATGCCCTGCTCTCTCCCTCTCTGCCCTGCTCTCTCCCCTCTATGCCCTGCTCTCTCCCCTCTCTGCCCTGCTCTCTCCCCTCTATGCCCTGCTCTCTCCCCTCTCTGCCCTGCTCTCTCCCCTCTCTGCCCTGCTCTCTCCCCTCTCTGCCCTGCTCTCTCCCCTCTATCCTGCTCTCTCCCCTCTCTGCCCTGCTCTCTCCCCTCTCTGCCCTGCTCTCTCCCCTCTCTGCCCTGCTCTCTCCCCTCTCTACCCTGCTCTCTCCCCTCTCTGCCCTGCTGTCTCCCCTCTCTACCCTGCTCTCTCCCCTCTCTACCCTGCTCTCTCCCCTCTCTACCCTGCTCTCTCCCCTCTCTACCCTGCTCTCTCCCCTCTCTACCCTGCTCTCTGCCATCTATCCTGCTCTCTCCCCTCTCTACCCTGCTCTCTCCCCTCTCTACCCTGCTCTCTCCCCTCTCTGCCCTGCTCTCTCCCCTCTCTACCCTGCTCTCTCCCATCTATCCTGCTCTCTCCCCTCTCTGCCCTGCTCTCTCCCCTCTCTTCCCTGCTCTCTCACCTCTATCCTGCTCTCTCCCCTCTCTACCCTGCTCTCTCCCCTCTCTGCCCTGCTCTCTCCCCTCTCTGCCCTGCTCTCTCCCCTCTATCCTGCTCTCTCCCCTCTCTGCCCTGCTCTCTCCCCTCTATGCCCTGCTCTCTCCCCTCTCTGCCCTGCTCTCTCCCTCTCTGCCCTGCTCTCTCCCCTCTCTGCCCTGCTCTCTCCCCTCTATGCCCTGCTCTCTCCCCTCTCTGCCCTGCTCTCTCCCCTCTATGCCCTGCTCTCTCCCCTCTATGCCCTGCTCTCTCCCCTCTCTGCCCTGCTCTCTCCCCTCTCTACCCTGCTCTCTCCCATCTATCCTGCTCTCTCCCCTCTCTGCCCTGCTCTCTCCCCTCTCTTCCCTGCTCTCTCACCTCTATCCTGCTCTCTCCCCTCTCTACCCTGCTCTCTCCCCTCTATGCCCTGCTCTCTCCCCTCTCTGCCCTGCTCTCTCCCCTCTCTGCCCTGCTCTCTCCCCTCTATGCCCTGCTCTCTCCCCTCTCTGCCCTGCTCTCTCCCCTCTCTACCCTGCTCTCTCCCCTCTCTGCCCTGCTCTCTCCCCTCTATGCCCTGCTCTCTCCCCTCTCTACCCTGCTCTCTCCCCTCTCTACCCTGCTCTCTCCCATCTATCCTGCTCTCTCCCCTCTCTACCCTGCTCTCTCCCCTCTCTACCCTGCTCTCTCCCATCTATCCTGCTCTCTCCCCTCTCTGCCCTGCTCTCTCCCCTCTCTGCCCTGCTCTCTCCCCTCTATCCTGCTCTCTCCCCTCTCTGCCCTGCTCTCTCCCCTCTCTGCCCTGCTCTCTCCCTCTCTGCCCTGCTCTCTCCCCTCTATGCCCTGCTCTCTCCCCTCTCTGCCCTGCTCTCTCCCCTCTCTGCCCTGCTCTCTCCCCTCTATCCTGCTCTCTCCCCTCTACCCTGCTCTCTCCCCTCTCTGCCCTGCTCTCTCCCCTCTATCCTGCTCTCTCCCCTCTCTGCCCTGCTCTCTCCCCTCTATCCTGCTCTCTCCCCTCTCTGCCCTGCTCTCTCCCCTCTCTACCCTGCTCTCTCCCCTCTCTGCCCTGCTCTCTCCCCTCTATCCTGCTCTCTCCCCTCTCTGCCCTGCTCTCTCCCCTCTCTGCCCTGCTCTCTCCCCTCTCTGCCCTGCTCTCTCCCCTCTCTGCCCTGCTCTCTCCCCTCTCTGCCCTGCTCTCTCCCCTCTATGCCCTGCTCTCTCCCCTCTCTGCCCTGCTCTCTCCCCTCTATCCTGCTCTCTCCCCTCTCTACCCTGCTCTCTCCCCTCTCTACCCTGCTCTCTCCCATCTATCCTGCTCTCTCCCCTCTCTGCCCTGCTCTCTCCCTCTCTATCCTGCTCTCTCCCCTCTCTGCCCTGCTCTCTCCCCTCTATCCTGCTCTCTGCCCTCTCTGCCTGCTCTCTCCCCTCTATCCTGCTCTCTCCCCTCTCTGCCCTGCTCTCTCCCTCTCTACCCTGCTCTCTCCCTCTCTGCCCTGCTCTCTCCCCTCTCTACCCTGCTCTCTCCCCTCTCTGCCCTGCTCTCTCCCCTCTCTGATCTGCTCTCTTCCACCTCCCTTTTTTCCCTCTTTGATATACCTTCCCCTCTTTCCAACCTCATTCCCATAACAAAGTTCAATGTTAGCATTGGAATTAAGGCAATTAAATAATCACATTAAAAATTGCCCAGTGCACAAAAAAGGCATTTCTTTTAGCACTATTTTCATGCCCATCCTCTGCAGGTGATGATATTTGAGCTGCATCGGCCGGCGGAAGGCGTCCGTTTTGTCAAATCGGCCAAGTACAGCTTCCCCGGAATCAAGCGTTGATTCGGATTTTTTGCGTTTTTTGTTCGATTGCTTGAATTGACTAAGCGGTTTTTTAATTTTGTTTCATCTCATTGCATTCTTTTTTATTTTATTGTGCCATGCGAAATGTTTCATGTTGAAATTACGAAATAGTAGCAAGTCATTGGTTATCAATTAGCAGTAAGTAGTGATTATAGCAAACTCGCTGGTTCATGATGTTTTTAATTTTTGATTTTTAAATTATCGTTGCTTATTATTTTCTGTGTATTACCCACGTTTATGTCTATGACCAGAAGTCATAGGTATATCAATGACCAGAAGTCATGGGTATGTCAATGACCAGAAGTCATGGGTATATCAATGACCAGAAGTCATGGGTATATCAATGACCAGAAGTCATAGGTATGTCAATGACCAGAAGTCATAGGTATGTCAATGACCAGAAGTCATAGGTATGTCAATGGCCAGAAGTCATAGGTATGTCAATGACCAGAAGTCATGGTTGTCTATGTTTGCCTTTGTTTATGACCATCAATTATTTTGTGCTTTCAGCCTCAAACTGCAATAAAAAGTGTTCATGCCTTCTAACAGATTTCCTACACGTTCTGCTTCTGTATTCCCGTTGAAGCTTTGCTCTGTAATTTTTTTTCACACCAGTGTTTCTTGGTGCTGTCTATTGAATAATAGAAACTTTGTTTTGAAGGCCGATTTTCCCATTGTTTACCCAGTCTTGCTCTCGAACTCACTAGCGCGAAGTCTAGTGCCATTCTTTTCGTTTCCGTTAGTTCTTAATGCAAATATGATTAATATATTAACTTTGAAACTGATTGGGCTTGTTTGCGCGTATTTATTTTAATTGTACTGGCAAAATTAAGGAACAGGGGTTAATCTCGGTCGCTTCCACAAGCTCGAAACTTCCTGTTTTAGAGAACTTTTTGCTAGAACTTTGACTACTATGAGTAGGCAAAGCCAAAATAATATTCTTTTTTCTTAAAACTTCAGCCGCCGCCTGTAGTTGCCGCCGCCGCCGCTCGTCGGCCTCCGGCGCCGTCGGCCGTCCCGACGCCGCCGCCAGCGCCGCTGGGCCGACTTCTTGACGGTCTCGAGGCGGCGCACAAATCAGACGTACGCGAATTCACCGTCGGTCACCTCAACGAGTCGCGGCTGTACAAGCCGCCAGATCCGCCGCAGCGGAATCGCCTGCTGGAACGGGCGGACGGCGCCGGATCGCCGAATGGCGCTGTTGGGTCAACAGACACGAGCGTGCCGGTGCGACGGGTGCGACTTCCGGCGCCAAAGCAGCATCAGCAGCAGCAACCCAAGGCTCCTCAGCAGCCGGAGCTGCACCGGGAAGCTCTAGTTGAAGAGATTCTGCCGCCGACGGCGCCGCCGCAGCGCTTCCTGGCGCCCGTCGAGACAGGAAGCGACGGCAGCCACGCGGCCAATTATCGTCGGGCCCAGCTGGTGCGGAAACGGCTGGTGCGGGAGCAGGACACCACCGAGCAGGACCTCATGAGCGGCTACGGTGCTGTGCGGGACCTCGAGCTGAGGCTGCAGGAGGTGAATTGAATCTGTGGGATTGGCACTGGTTTCTGACCGGAATCCATGTGTCTATGGCGCGAGTCCATGTGTCTATGACCGGAATCCATGTGTCTATGACCGGAATCCATGTGTCTATGACCCGAGTCCATGTGTCTATGACCCGAGTCCATGTGTCTATGACCCGAGTCCATGTATCTATGACCCGAGTCCATGTGTCTATGACCCGAGTCCATGTGTCTATGACCCGAGTCCATGTGTCTATGACCCGAGTCCATGTGTCTATGACCCGAGTCCATGTATCTATGACCCGAGTCCATGTGTCTATGACCCGAGTCCATGTGTCTATGACCCGAGTATTTTACTTTACTTATAATTAATATATTTATTTCTCTGCTCTCTCAATCCTCACCTTAAAGTGACTCTGACCTGGATGAACTCAGAAATGTTCTGGAAGGTATGCAATTCACGCATCACGAAGCACTTATTCACCGTTCTTAATGATTAATCCCAAAATCACAGTCCAATAATTACATGAAATTTTCGCGCAAAATTAAAGTTCATACCGGTAATTATTGTGCATAAAGCTCATTTTTCTCGCAGAATTTGCGGATTCACTTTGGCAACTCGACCGGGCCCAGTTTTCACCGGCTGCAGCTGTACTCAGCCGCTCTTGAAGAGATTATCAGGCAGTCTAATACGTTTGGCTCTGTGCTGCATCGAATTAAGGTTTGTCACTGTCTACTTGTAGTGGCATTTTAGCATGTTAAGAATATTTACGTCGCGTACTCTAAGCGGGTCGATATGTATCGAGAAAAAAACGTTTAACCGGGTTCTTTACACTGAGACTATATAACTTCGTAAAACGTTTTTGTTATAGCCGATATGTATCGAAAATTACTTTACACTCCGTCGTATAAGGTATTTTACTGCCGATATGTATCGAAAATTACTTAACACTCCGTCGTTTAGCGTATTTTACTGCCGATATGTATCAAAAACTACTTTACAATCGCTATCATAAGATCTTTAACTGTCAATATGTATCGAAAATTACTTTACACTCCGTCGTCTTCTACTCTTTCCCAGTGCGCCTACGACGACTACCTGGCCTGGCTGCTGGACGGCACTTCGCCCGCTCAGCACCGGCACCTGCGGGCCCAGCTGGACCAGCTGCGCGATCCGGCCGCCGAGTCCGAGCTCGGCCGGCTGCAGGACCGGCTCGCCCAGCTTGAGTCGGACGCCGAGCTGGCCCTGGCCGGCCTGTCGGACAGTCGGCAACGCCTGGCCGAGGCCGAGGCCGCCGACCTGGTTGAGGCGGAGCGCGACCGGCTGGCCGAAGAGCAGCTCGAGCTGGCGGCCGAGGAGCAACGGCTCCGCAGCGGCGGCGGCGGCGGCTCCCAGGAGGAGACCTCGGCTGACCGATGCGAGCGGCTGCTCAGAGAGATCTGGGCCGGCCTGGACTCGCTGGCCGAGCTGAGGCACGACTTGCGCGCCAACCAATCGCCGCTGGTCTGCGCCGCTCACCTGGAGCGCTGCTGCCGGCAGGCGCACGCCGAGATGCAGACAGTGGAGGAGGAGCTCGGCAGGCTGGCCCAGGCCAACCAGGCTGGCGTTGACCGACTGGCCGCCGCTATGGCCCCGGCAACTGTTGATGGCGACTCTGCTGCCCAGCTGGCTGCTGGCGAGGATGTCGACGACAGCGACCTTAGCCGGGCGATGCGCCTGCTGAGCTACGACTGCGCTGCGGCCGCGCTGGCCAGCGAGACTCTTGACCTGCCCGACGACCTCATGAGTGAAGGCGACTCGAGAAAATGGGACTGGTACATCAGCTAGGCTGCTGCCCGCCTTCGCCTTGCTGTTAATGCTGACTGTGTACACTGGCTCCCCGGCGCCCTCCCTGTCTGTGTACTCTGGCTCCTGTGCGCCCTCCCTGTCTGTGTACTCTGGCTCCTGTGCGCCCTCCCTGTCTGTGTACTCTGGCTCCTTTGCGCCTTGTCTGTGTACACTGGCTCCTCAGCACCCTCCCTGTCTGTGTACACTGGCTCCTCAGCACCCTCCCTGTCTGTGTACACAGGCTCCTCAGCACCCTCCCTGTCCGTGTACACTGGCTCCTCAGCACCCTCCCTGTCCGTGTACACTGGCTCCTCAGCACCCTCCCTGTCTGTGTACACTGGCTCC
The DNA here is from genome assembly GCA_002269645.1 of Macrostomum lignano. Lineage (NCBI taxonomy): Eukaryota > Metazoa > Platyhelminthes > Macrostomidae > Macrostomum > Macrostomum lignano. The sequence continues at coordinate 205,274 of NIVC01001061.1, read as the reverse complement.
TCAGCACCCTCCCTGTCTGTGTACACTGGCTCCTCAGCACCCTCCCTGTCTGTGTACACTGGCTCCTCAGCACCCTCCCTGTCTGTGTACACTGGCTCCTCAGCACCCTCCCTGTCTGTGTACACTGGCTCCTCAGCACCCTCCCTGTCCGTGTACACTGGCTCCTCAGCACCCTCCCTGTCCGTGTACACTGGCTCCTCAGCACCCTCCCTGTCTGTGTACACTGGCTCCTCAGCACCCTCCCTGTCTGTGTACACTGGCTCCTCAGCACCCTCCCTGTCTGTGTACACTGGCTCCTCAGCACCCTCCCTGTCTGTGTACACTGGCTCCTCAGCACCCTCCCTGTCTGTGTACACTGGCTCCTCAGCACCCTCCCTGTCCGTGTACACTGATGCCCCATGCTATTGAATTTTGAGTAACTGAGCTATTTTGCAAAAAGAGTCGAGTGAATTCTGGCTACTGGCTGAAATATCTCTTTTTAACTGTTTTCTGCAGCAAGCAAGTTGCAGTTTGGGTTTTTGAACTCCGCTATCCGCCTCGCTTGTTCTGTGTTTGTTGGGCTTTGCTTTGGTTACGAGTCAAGCAATTGCTGTCTTCATCTTTTTATTGTCTATGCCTTGTCTAACCCTATTCAAGTAGACGGTAGGAGTTTTTAGCGAATGATAATTCAAATAATTTGTTTCCAACGGATGTTTCCCGTCCATTGCTTCTGTGATAGCTCTACCGTGTAAACTGGCCTCCTACAGCAAATTAAAAATACAAATTTGAAGAGTTACCTGTTAAATTTCTAACAGAAATTGTTAACTAAATTGAAATTTTCACTGCAGTTAAACCGCTCGCTTCATTTGTCCGATTCGCCTGCATTTAATTATTAGCAATTAAATTTAATTGCTTTGCTAATCGCCTTTGTTAGAGGCTGGAGTGGAAGGATTCGGTCTGCGAAGCGGCTGCTTGGTGGGGAGAAAAATGAGATTTAAAAAGGATAGCACAAGTGGAGAGTAGTGTAAGAAGTAGATCGGGAGAGAAAGAAGTAGATTGGGAGGGAGAGAAGTAGATTGGGAGGGAGGAAAGTAGATTGGGAGGGAGGAAAGTAGATTGGGAGGGAGGGAAGTAGATTGGGAGGGAGGGAAGTAGATTGGGAGGGAGAGAAGTAGATTGGGAGGGAGAGAAGTAGAGTGGGAGGGAGAGAAGTAGAGTGGGAGGGAGAGAAGTAGAGTGGGAGGGAGAGAAGTAGACTGGGAAGGAGAGAAGTAGACTGGGAGGGAGAGAAGTAGACTGGGAGGGAGGGAAGTAGATTGGGAGGGAGAGAAGTAGATTGGGAGGGAGAGAAGTAGATTGGGAGGGAGAGAAGTAGACTGGGAGGGAGAGAAGTAGAATGGAAAGGAGAAAATGTGGAATAACGATAGATACGAGAAAAATAGAAAAGCATTCTGAGCAAAAGTCCATTGGTTGCACAGCGCGGTGCACAATGTGAAAAGTGGCTATTTTTCAATCCCCATCGAGAATTCTCATTCGGGAAATGTTGGCATCTCCCTCATCTCCAATCCCTGAGCCGCTTGAACAAAGCACTTTGTGCCATTTAATCCTGGCCTCCCCGTTTGATTAATTAGCATTTTATTGAAAGAGACTTGGTCTCGGACCCAGCTACCTCTGTAGCTTTGTTCTGTCTTCTGCCTGTCTCTCTCTTCCCAATGTGTGTCTCAGTTGTGTTCCCATTGTTGGCCCTAGCAACCAACTAAACCGTTAGGGGGCAGAGAGCGAGCGCATGGGATCGGTTGGGAGCTTTTCGCTTGACTTCTTGCGCAGGCTTTTGGGCGAGGCCAGCTTAGCAGCCAAATCCCCGCAGCATCCCCACAGGACTATTGTTTTACCTTGATAGATGACTGTCGGTTCCGCTCTGCGCTCCCAGCTCGGGCCCCGACCCCTCCTCACCCCCTTGGTTACTGCCAATGGGCAGTTCTGTCTTTTCAGATATTTTTCCTGGTCGGGAATTTGCCTACTGGACGTGCTCGAGTGGGCTCGGTTTGTAGCTACTGGTTGCTAGGGCTGTGGGCTTTTGTTGACGTGGCGACCGATTCCCCACCCCCTGGCTCAATCAAAGGGAGACTGAGGCCCTTCCCTCCCCTGTCCGTGTCTCCTGTCTTCTCTACTTAAGAGCTGTCGGCGGGGCAAGTCTCGTTTTTCGCTCTCCCATTTAGACTGTCAATTTGATTTGAGCAGTATCTGTGAGCTCACTTCTCCCGGGACCTGCAGGCATCTTTGACGCATCGAAGGCTGACTAGTCATTGATTTGAGAGTGAACCATGAGGATTCTGTGCCGCGTGACCTCGCTGCTACTTGGTGAGACTTTTCAACATCATTTCTGAATTGGAATTGTCAATGAGATGTCAGAAATACTTTTATGAGTCTTAATATTGTTACTGAGAAAATATCAGAAAGGCAGACTTTCATTGTTAAAATGGTGGATTTATACAGATAAATGGAAATATTGACAATGGAATATTCACAATCAGACAACTTGTTGCGCAGAGGCAGATTGTTATAACATAGACTCTTACATAGAGGCAGATTGGTACATAGAGGCAGATTGGTACATAGAGGCAGATGGGTACATAGAGGCAGATGGGTACATAGAGGCAGCTTGTTGCATAGACAGCGGCAGATTGTCTAGTAGAGCAGGCCCACCGCACGAGGCAGTATTCGGTGGGATTAATACCCCCCCCCCAACCCGGTCGCCGATCGGGCAGCAGTCCTGGCCCTGTGCAGCGGCAGCTCCGACGCCACCGAGCCCTGCACGGCGAACTGCGCCTCGCTGAGCTGCAGCGGCTTCAGCCAACGGACCATGACCTGCTCTAACGGGACCGTCTACGACATCGGCTACTGCTACAACCCGGGCGCCTTCGTGTGCCCCAGCGGTGAGCCATAAACCCCACAATGCAATTAAAGTGATAGCCATAAACCCCACAGTGCAATTAGAGTGAGAGCCATAAACCCCACAGTGCAATTAGAGTGAGAGCCATAAACCCCACAGTGCAATTAAAGTGAGAGCCATAAACCCACAGTGCAATTAGAGTGAGAGCCATAAACCCCACAGTGCAATTAAAGTGATAGCCATAAACCCCACAGTGCAATTAAAGTGAGAGCCATAAACCCACAGTGCAATTAGAGTGAGAGCCATAAACCCCACAGTGCAATTAGAGTGAGAGCCATAAACCCCACAGTGCAATTAAAGTGAGAGCCATAAACCCACAGTGCAATTAGAGTGAGAGCCATAAACCCCACAGTGCAATTAGAGTGAGAGCCATAAACCCCACAGTGCAATTAGAGTGAGAGCCATAAACCCCACAATGCAATTAGAGTGAGAGCCATAAACCCACAGTGCAATTAGAGTGACAGCCATAAACCCCACAGTGCAATTAGAGTGAGAGCCATAAACCCCACAATGCAGTTAGAGTGAGAGCCATAAACCCTACAGTGCAATTAGAGTGAGAGTCATAAACCCCACAATGCAATTAGAGTGAGAGCCATAAACCCACAGTGCAATTAGAGTGAGAGCCATAAACCCCACAGTGCAATTAAAGTGATAGCCATAAACCCCACAGTGCAATTAAAGTGAGAGCCATAAACCCACAGTGCAATTAGAGTGAGAGCCATAAACCCCACAGTGCAATTAGAGTGAGAGCCATAAACCCCACAGTGCAATTAAAGTGAGAGCCATAAACCCACAGTGCAATTAGAGTGAGAGCCATAAACCCCACAGTGCAATTAGAGTGAGAGCCATAAACCCCACAGTGCAATTAGAGTGAGAGCCATAAACCCCACAATGCAATTAGAGTGAGAGCCATAAACCCACAGTGCAATTAGAGTGAGAGCCATAAACCCCACAGTGCAATTAGAGTGAGAGCCATAAACCCCACAATGCAGTTAGAGTGAGAGCCATAAACCCTACAGTGCAATTAGAGTGAGAGTCATAAACCCCACAATGCAATTAGAGTGAGAGCCATAAACCCACAGTGCAATTAGAGTGAGAGCCATAAACCCCACAGTGCAATTAGAGTGAGAGCCATAAACCCACAGTGCAATTAGAGTGAGAGCCATAAACCCACAGTGCAATTAGAGTGAGAGCCATAAACCCCACAGTGCAATTAGAGTGAGAGCCATAAACCCACAGTGCAATTAGAGTGAGAGCCATAAAGCAGACCATTGATCCCACTACAAACTAGATTTGGAGCCTCGCGCACTAATTATATTAATTTGCACTACACTGCCAATTATCCGTTCATAATTGAATCATCAATTGTAAACGCAATAAAATTATTTCAGCTCAATTTGATGGCTCGCTGATTCTGACAATTACCGGCATCTCACCTAACCAGGTGAGTAACTGTTACTGATCCGTATCTGGATTTCATGCAGATCAGTCTTGTAGCTCCCAGGTTGAGCACTTGCCATGTATCCATCAATGTTTCAGCTCCTGCCGTACTACGCCTTGCTTCAGCGGGCAGTAAAATGGGCTTACAATTCTTTCTGCTTGGCTGGCGACAACTACAAGTTCTGCTGTCCGGGAGCGAGGGGCTGGTAGGTTGTGGTGTGCGTGTCAGAACTCTCCCCCGGGGTTGTCATTTACGGGTAGCCAGTTCCCGAAAGCTTGCGACTACGGAATACGGAATTCCGGGATCACTGGCCTGTCTGGGTGTTAGAACTGGAGTGGTAGATTGTTAGAACTGAAGTGGTAGATTGTTAGAACTGGAGTTGTAGATTGTTAGAACTGGAGTGGTAGATTGTTAGAACTGGAGTTGTAGATTGTTAGAACTGGAGTGGTAGACTGTTAGAAATTGAGTGGTAGATTGTTAGAACTGGAGTTGTAGATTCTTAGAACTGGAGTTGTAGATTGTTAGAACTGGAGTTGTAGATTGTTAGAACTGGAGTTGTAGATTGTTAGAACTGGAGTGGTAGACTGTTAGAAATTGAGTGGTAGATTGTTAGAACTGGAGTTGTAGATTCTTAGAACTGGAGTTGTAGATTGTTAGAACTGGAGTTGTAGATTGTTAGAACTGGAGTTGTAGATTGTTAGAACTGGAGTGGTAGACTGTTAGACATTGAGTGGTGGACTGTTAGACATTGAGTGGTGGACTGTTAGACATTGAGTGGCGTGGAATGAGACAGAATGGGGCTTCTTCGATTTCGCAACGGTCAGGCTGTCAATGCAAACTCCCCAGGTCCAAGCCCAACTCGGGTCTCTCAAACTACGTGGCCATCGCGTCTGAGGCCTCGGAGGTGCTCGTCCTGGCCGTCCGTGGCGACATCGGCTACTCCGTCGTCGCCCTGTCGATCTCCCCAAGTCGGCATAGCGTCCTCTGCAACGCCGTGACCTACGACACGACTGCCGCTGCCGAAACGACACCAATTGTTACTACCACGATAGCAACCGTTACTAGCGGCGACTCGTCCAGCTCCCCGTCCGACTCATCCTCCTCCGCTCCGTCCGGTTCTTCGACCGCTGCTCCTTCAGGCTCGTCTACCGCTGCTCCTTCAGGCTCGTCTACCGCTGCTCCTTCAGGCTCGTCTACCGCTGCTCCTTCAGGCTCGTCTACCGCTGCTCCTTCTGACTCGTCTACCGCTGCTCCGTCCGGTTCTTCGACCGCCGCTCCTTCAGGCTCGTCTACCGCTGCTCCGTCCGGTTCTTCGACCGCTGCTCCTTCAGGCTCGTCTACCGCTGCTCCTTCTGGCTCGTCTACCGCTGCTCCTTCTGACTCGTCCACCGCTGGTCCGTCCGATTCATCGACCGCCGCTCCTTCTGGCTCGTCTACCGCTGCTCCTTCTGACTCGTCCACCGCTGGTCCGTCCGATTCATCGACCGCCGCTCCTTCTGGCTCGTCCACCGCCGCTCCTTCTGACTCGTCCACCGCTGCTCCGTCCGAGTCGTCGACCGCTGCTCCTTCTGACTCGTCTACCGCTGCTCCTTCTGACTCGTCTACCGCTGCTCCTTCTGGCTCGTCTACCGCTGCTCCTTCTGACTCGTCTACCGCTGCTCCTTCTGACTCGTCTACCGCTGCTCCTTCTGGCTCGTCTACCGCTGCTCCTTCTGACTCGTCCACCGCCGCTCCTTCTGACTCGTCCACCGCTGCTCCGTCCGAGTCATCGACCGCTGCTCCTTCCGATTCATCGACCGCCGCTCCTTCTGGCTCGTCCACCGCCGCTCCTTTTGACTCGTCCACCGCTGCTCCGTCCGAGTCGTCGACCGCTGCTCCTTCTGACTCGTCGACCGCCGCTCCTTTTGAGTCGTCGACCGCTGATCCGTCCGAGTCGTCGACCGCTGATCCGTCCGAGTCTTCGACCGCTGATCCGTCCGAGTCGTCGACCGCTGATCTGTCCGAGTCGTCGACAACATCGACTACTTTGGAGGTTGACACCACATCCTCAAGCGCAAGGCGCCGACGACGCGACGTGGATCTCGTTGATGACATCGACCTCTATGACCTCGATTTGCTCGAGAGCGTTCTACCGCGCCGATTCAAACGATCAACGGGTCAGCTGATCGTGCTGAGCGACACCGTAGTCAGCTCGATAATTAGTTCGGCGAATATTTCTGTGTAAGCAGTGGGCTCAGAGCTATGTACCACATGTTAGACCCATTGTCGTTGGGAACTCCCTCAAGATCGTTTAATAAATAAACAACCAACTAACTAACTAACTAACTAACTAACTAACTAACTAACTAACTAACTAACTAACTAACTAACTAACTAACTAACTAACTAACTAACTAACTAACTAACTAACTAACTAACTAACTAACTAACTAACTAACTAACTAACTAACTAACTAACTAACTAACTAACTAACTAACTAATTAATTAACTAACTAACTAACTAACTAACTAATTAACTAACTAACTAACTAACTAACTAACTAACTAACTAACTAACTAACTAACTAACTAACTAACTAACTAACTAACTAACTAACTAACTAACTAATTACTAACTAACTAACTAACTAACTAACTAACTAACTAACTAACTAACTAACTAACTAACTAACTAACTAACTAACTAACTAACTAACTCTGCCTACTCTTCTCAACAGGTACATCAGGAGCCAGCTGGAGTCAGTGAACTACACAGTGTCAATCTCGATTACGTTCATCAGCAGAGGCAGCAACGGGGCGGCTGGCAGCGGCACTTCACCCGGCACTCTGAGCCTCCTACTCGCTGCTGCAGTCGCCGCCGCTGTTGCTACGGCTTTTGGAAGGATCAAAATTTGAACTGTGGCAGCGAGGACAGATATACTACTCATCAACAATCACTTTGGTAAAAGAAGGCGTGTTATGGAATCTACTTATTTTTCTTGAAATTTTCTATAACTACTAAAGGATTAAAAATCAACCTAATTAACTAAAATTTGAATCGAACTTAACTATTTTCCTGTCATATACCTACTCCCTGTGATAAATGCGAGTTTTTTTCCCTAAAGCACACTCTTTTCAAGTTACTTGAATCATTATTTTGGAACATCGAATTTGAACTGCAAACAGCTGATAAGTTTTATTTTCTGGATGCGTCATTCCTATGAAATCAAATATACCTTGTTTATCAAATTGTTGTGGAAAAATCTGTACAATAAAATCAAACATTTAACGAATCTCCCCTTCTTATCCTTCTGATCCGCACTCATGCTTGCGTTTGATGTGACGGGGTTTTAATTATGTAAACTGGTTCTAGAGTTTTTACTGCCAGTGTTACGGTTTATAATCTCCGGGGCTCCGGCCAGTTTTGGGTCGCCGATCCGGAGACTGCAAACGGGCTGGGATCTCCGACCGGAGACCTTAAAGGGTTTAGGATCGCCTTCGGAGACTACAAACGGTTATGAGTCTCCGCGATAGGAGATCCATAACTATTGTGGGATCTCCGGGGCATGGCCAGGTCTCCCCTACCGGAGATCCTAAACCAGATTCTGTTGTCCCCCCCGGAGATTCTGGCACCGTTTGCCGATCTCCGATACATGTGCAAAAACTAAGGTTTGGTTTAGGATCTCCGGTTACCGATGTCTCCGTTTTTATTAAGTCGGAAATTTTAATCTTATTACGAGCATTGTGTATAGTTGCCTTCTCTACCTATTTAGCAATTTTCATCGATGCATGAATGGTAAATGGTAGTAAAAATGTACTTGTAGAAAGCATTTCTTGAGATGTTTGCCGTTGAGACGTCTAGTGAGACCTTCTAATCGATTAACGTTGCGACCGAGGCACCTGGTCACAATGTAGACCTGCTTACTCCGGGTTTATCGCATCTTAATTGCCACCCTTTAGATCACCTAAATGCTCGAAATTCTGGGATCTAAGGCATTTTGGTTGCTAAAATGTATGCTCTTTTCCCTGATTACGCCTCTTCGAATTGATTTTAGGCCCGTTCTATAAAGCCATCGTAAGATAAGATCGTTCTTAGCTCCTATCTCCGCAGTGTAAAAGTGAATGTATTACATGTGAATGTACGATGTACTAGATAGATAACCTTATCGAAGAAAGTTGCGCAAGTTAAGCTGCTCACGTGCTGGGCTTTCTACAGTCAGAGAAGTTTAATATAGCTCTTATTTTCTAGGATAATAAGATCTAGTACTCCGGAGAGTCTAGCATGGCGGCGATCTCTGTCATGGTTTCTGATATCCGTGCGGGCGATCGTAAAATCGTGAAATTTTTCGTGCTGGAGATCCTTAACTCCGGAGAACAGAAACCCTAACACCGGCCATTTGCCTGCCGGTCATTTGACTGCCGGACATTTGACTGCCGGACATTTGACTGCCGGTCATTTGACTGCCGGTCATTTGCCTGCCGGACATTTGACTGCCGGTCATTTGACTGCCGGACATTTGACTGCCGGACATTTGATTGCCGGACATTTGATTGCCGGACATTTGACTGCCGGTCATTTGACTGCCGGACATTTGACTGCCGGACATTTGATTGCCGGACATTTGATTGCCGGACATTTGCCTGCCGGAAATTTGACTGCCGGACATTTGACTGCCGGACATTTGATTGCCGGACATTTGATTGCCGGACATTTGCCTGCCGGAAATTTGACTGCCGGACATTTGACTGCCGGACATTTGATTGCCGGACATTTGATTGCCGGACATTTGATTGCCGGACATTTGCCTGCCGGAAGTTTGACTGCCGGACATTTGACTGCCGGTCATTTGCCTGCCGGTCATTTGCCTGCCGGCCATTTGCCTGCCGGACATTTGACTGCCGGTCATTTGACTGCCGGACATTTGATTGCCGGACATTTGATTGCCGGACATTTGCCTGCCGGAAGTTTGACTGCCGGACATTTGACTGCCGGACATTTGATTGCCGGACATTTGATTGCCGGACATTTGATTGCCGGACATTTGCCTGCCGGAAGTTTGACTGCCGGACATTTGACTGCCGGACATTTGATTGCCGGACATTTGATTGCCGGACATTTGATTGCCGGACATTTGACTGCCGGACATTTGATTGCCGGACATTTGATTGCCGGACATTTGACTGCCGGACATTTGATTGCCGGACATTTGATTGCCGGACATTTGACTGCCGGACATTTGATTGCCGGACATTTGATTGCCGGACATTTGACTGCCGGACATTTGACTGCCAGCGACTTTGTCTGCCTCCTACACTCAAAAGTCGCTGACAGTCAAAGGTTCTGTGCGAACAGGTGGGGGAGTTTTTTAAAATAGACACGTGTGAGAGCTATCGCTAAAAATTTTCTCTTAAAGCTTTTTTGAGTCCTGGAATTTTCTGCTTGTTAGCGACTGAATTTATTTATTGATTCCCATCTACCACTGTGAGCAGCTGACAAGACACAGCTGACCATGTGCTCAACATGGCACCATCGGGTTAATCAATTCGGTGGATTGCATACGAATGACAGCGAGGCAAGCGCTAAAAGCAGCGGTTTGTTTGAACTGGCTTGGGTGCCGGATGGTAGGCCGGAACCGCCGAGAAAGTAGCTGTATGAGCGGTGAGTCAGCGAGCTTCGACAGTCCAGCATCTGTGCTGCATCTCTGACGGGCGAAACTCCAGCTGACTGACTCATTCGTGACCACCTTGTACGAGGTGCCGTATCTCGTGTGCTCGTATCCGGACGGACACAGTCGACCCGGAGGTACGCCGGGCAGAGACCTCACATACACAGTCACCTGGTGAGTGCAGCTCGGCACAGACTGCACACGGTGACTGCACGCATCGAACAGGAACAGCTTGCACTGACAGGCGCCAGCTGT
>NIVC01001061.1:182500-190000 GCA_002269645.1 Macrostomum lignano | reverse complement strand
CAACACTTTGAAGGCTGAACAGTGAAACTTTGAAAAGTTTCTTTCAGGTGGAATGTTGCAGAAGTTGCTTCCGCTGTGCCTGCAGTTGGCCTGCCTGGGTGAGTGGCAGTGGTTAGCCCGCCTCGTTTGAGCTATAAATGGGTAAAATAACACGGACTTCTACATTGCAGGTGGCCTGGCAACCGCTGTGTCCATCCAGAATTCCATTGACTTCTACCGAAACTGTGAGTGGCCCACCATGCTGCGAACGTTAATGTCCGAAGCCGTCCATTGTTTCCCAACTATGCAGCAAGTTCTCGCTCATTAGTTTTCCATTCACATAGAATACTTCTCATTCACACAGAATGCATCTCATTCACACAGAATACTTCTCATTCACACTGAATGCTTCTCATTCACACAGAATACTTCTCATTCACACAGAATACTTCTCATTCACACAGAATACTTCTCATTCACACAGAATACTTCTCATTCACACAGAATACTTCTCATTCACACAGAATACTTCTCATTCACACAGAATACTTCTCATTCACACAGAATACTTCTCATTCACACAGAATACTTCTCATTCACACAGAATACTTCTCATTCACACAGAATACTTCTCATTCACACAGAATACTTCTCATTCACACAGAATACTTCTCATTCACACAGAATACTTCTCATTCACACAGAATACTTCTCATTCACACAGAATACTTCTCATTCACACAGAATACTTCTCATTCACACAGAATACTTCTCATTCACACATAATACTTCTCATTCACACATAATACTTCTCATTCACACAGAATACTTCTCATTCACACAGAATACTTCTAATTCACACAGAGCACTTCTCATTCACACAGAGCACTTCTCATTCACACAGAATACTTCTAATTCACAGTTACGCTCATAATGCTCACAACACGCTGCCTGTTCACACAGCCGAGCTGCAGGCGGACGCGGCCCAGTCAGCTCAGCAATGCCCGCCGCCGAAGCCCCACAGCCAGGTCAGCGGATGCCCGCGGCGCTCCTGCCGGGTCGATGCGGACTGCGGCGAGTCGGGCATCCGCTGCGCCTGCGACAGATCGCTCTGCGGCGCCGTGTGCGTCCGCTACAGTACGTCACACTGTGTGAATGCAGCGACTGCGTGAATAGAGTGACTTGTGTGAATGGAGTGATTAGTGAATAGTGATAGTTTGAACTGAGTGATTTGTGTGTATATTGACTGCGTGAATGGCGTGACTGCGTGAAAAGAGTGACTGTGTGAATGAAACGATTTGTGAATAGAGGGACTGAGTGAATGTAGTGAACTGTGTGAATGGAGTTTCTGTGAATGGATTGAGTTTGTGAATGGAGTTTCTGTGAATAGAGTGATTTGTGTGAATAGAGTGACTGTGTGAAGGCAAAATTTATTATTTTTGAGATTTTAAAGATATTTCAAACTTCCTTCCGCCGCAGACGCTGACTGTTCCCCTCTTCCCGAAGTTGTAAACGGATACAAAATTGAAAAGGGTCCAGCCTATCTCAACGAGAACTCCGTCGGCCAGGTGATTCAGGTATCGTGCAGGCCGCCTTTCTCGTTGGAGGGCTCCACTGACACGATTGTGTGCCAGGGCAACCTGAAGTGGAGCCACCCGATGCCCCGCTGCTCCCGCGAGGGTGAGTGAGGGGGCGATTCCTCACGTGGAGAGATGGGGATTCTCATGGGGTGGGGAAGAAGGCGGATGGGATTCTCATAGAATGGGGAAGAGGGCGGAGGGGATTCTCATAGAATGGGAAGAGGGCGGAGGGGATTCTCATGGGGTGGGGAAGAAGGCGGAGGGGATGCTCACAGTTCTCACTGCCAAAACTGCCAAATCGACCAACGAATCAGAGAAGTGCAGTCCGCCTGCCCGCATACCGAACACGGTGGTGGTTCGAGCCCCGCCTGAGGCGCCCGAGTACGCATCGGGGGACCAGTTCGTGTACGCCTGCGCGCCTGGCTATCGGTCTGACCGGCCCGACCTGACCGTCTCTGCCATCTGCACCCGCGGCCAGTGGAATATGAGGGATATTGTGTGCTCAGGTGAGGCATATTGTGTGCTCATGTGAGGCATATTGTGTGCTCAGGTGAGCTATATTGTGTGCTCAGGTGAGGCATATTGTGTGCTCAGGTGAGGCATATTGTGTGCTCAGGTGAGGCATATTGTGTGCTCAGGTGAGGCATATTGTGTGCTCAGGCGAGGCATATTGTGTGCTCAGGTGAGGCATATTGTATGCTCATCTGCTCTCTCCCTCTCTCACCCATCCCCTTCATCCGTTCTCTCCCTCTCTCACCCATCTCCCCTTCATCCGTTCTCTCCCTCTCTCACCCATCTCCCCTTCATCCACTCTCTCCCTCTCTCACCCATCTCCCCTTCATCCACTCTCTCCCTCTCTCACCCATCTCCCCTTCATCCGTTCTCTCCCTCTTCGGCGCCCGCAGTGGTGAGCTGCGGCCACCCTGGCGACCCAGCCAACGGGAAGCACCTGAACTGGAACTACACCTACCAGCAGAAGGTGTCATATTTCTGCTTCGAAGGCTACCGGCTCACCTGCCGCTCTGAGACGGAAAAAATTTCCGACTGTAAGACCCAGACAAAATCTGTTAACTATTTTCTCAGCATGCTACTATTGTCAACAATCAGTAGTGTGATTCGAAAAATTTTCCACATCTTTATTACAGGCCAAGTCCGCACCTGCAATGCCGACGGACGCTGGAGTGGCAGCGTGCCCGAGTGCAAAAGTGAGCTGGCAAAGGGATCTTTACGGTTGCTGTACTGTTTTCCCTTTATCCTCAAGGCTGCTCAATTGCCCTTTAATAAAAGGCAGCAAGCTTGTCATGTATGAAGGGGCCGCCTGTCTACTCTTGCTAATCATCAGGCACAGGACACAAACTACATTACACAGAATACAGGAAACAGGACACAGGACACAGGACACAGGACACAGAATACAGGACACAGGACACAGGATGCAGGACACAGGACACAGGACACAGAATACAGGACACATGACACAGGTCACAGAATACAGGACACAGGACACAGGACACAGGACACAGGACACAGGACGCAGGACACAGGACACAGGACACAGGAAACAGGACACAGGACACAGGATACAGAACGCAGGACACAGGACACAGGACACAGGAAACAGGACACAGGACACAGGAAACAGGACACAGGACACAGAACACAGGATATAGAACGCAGGACACAGGACACAGGAAACAGGACACAGGACACAGAATACAGGACACAGGACACTGGACACAGGATACAGGACAAAAGACACAGGACACAGGACACAGGACACAGGACACAGGACACAGGACAGGACACAGGACACAGAACACAGGACACAGGAAACAGGAAACAGGAAACAGGAAACAGGAAACAGGAAACAGGACACAGGATACAGGACACAGGACACAAGACACAGGATACAGGACACAGGACACAGGAAACAGGAAACAGGACACAGGACACAGGACACAGGACACAGGACACAGGACACAAGACACAGGACACAGGACACTGGACACAGGATACAGGACAAAAGACACAGGACACAGGACACAGGACACAGGACACAGGACACAGGACACAGGACACAGGACACAGGACTCAGGACACAGGACACAGGACACAGGACTCAGGACACAGGACACAGGACTCAGGACACAGGACACAGGATACAGGACACAGGACACAGAACACAGAATACAGGACTCAGGACACAGGACACAGAATACAGGACACAGGACACAGGACACAGAACACAGTATACAGGACACAGGACACAGGACACAGGACACAGGACACAGAACACAGTATACAGGACACAGGACACAGGACACAGGACACAGGACACAGAACACAGTATACAGGACACAGGACACAGGACACAGGACACATTACAAAATGAGAATGCGACCATCCCCGCATTGCAGGCATTCAATGCCCGAACCTGCGCAACCCGCCAAACGGGATGGTCAGCAAAGGCTGGAACTTCGTCAATAGCGTAGTTCAGTACAGCTGCCATGCTGGCTACCGGCTGGTGGGCACCGCCAGCAGGATGTGCCGCCGGAACGGCACCTGGGATGGCGAGGTGCCGCGCTGTGTTGTGCAGGACTGCGGACCGCCGCCTTTCGTGGCCAACGCCTACCGGGTTCAGGTTGGGTGCCCCGCTGCGAATTGATGATGATGATGATGATGATGATGATGATGATGGTGATGCTGGTGATGATGATGATGATGATGATGATATTCTTACTCCATGTTGCAGGTGACCAGTACAAAGTACAAGGCCCGGGTCACGTACACCTGTCTGCCGGACGCCAAGCTGGAAGGCGAGAACGGCGGTCAGATCATCTGCCAGACGGACGGCCGCTGGGTGCCGGCGCCTCCGAAGTGCCGCAGCCACTGCAAGGTGCCGACCATCGCCTGGGGCAAGGCACTGATCGGCCGGCCAGACGGGCCCCCCGCTGTGAACAAAGTGCCCTCGGACACGACCCTGTGGGTGCGCTGCGACGAGAACTACCAGCTGCGGAGGACTCTGTACCCCAGATGCGACAACGGCACCTGGACCGCGATACCCTCTTGCGTGCCCAGTGAGGATTTTGCTTCCACTGCTAGACTGGGGACCGATCAGGGGTTGCAGGGAATGTACACTCCTCGTGTGACAGGGCATAAAGTGAAGTGTATAAACCCTGACTTAACGATTAATAATCGTTGCAGAGGACTGCAACGACCGGCCTCCACTGGTGAAGAACGGCATTGCCAGGTTCTACGGGACCAAGCACAATGACCGGGTGATCTACTCCTGCTACGTTGGTTATGAAGCCGTTCGAGGGTCCAGCGTTCTCACCTGTCGCTACGGCAGGTGGGTTGGCACTCCGCCTGTCTGCACCAAGAGTGAGTCGGCTTTGAAAGCTCAACAACAACAACACTCATTTTGGTACCGCAGACACTCATTTTTGTACCGCAGACACTCATTTTGATACCGCAGACACTCATTTTGGTACCGCAGACACTCATTTTGGTACCGCAGACACTCATTTTGATACCGCAGACACTCATTTGATACCGCAGACACTCATTTGATACCGCAGACACTCATTTTGATACCGCAGACACTCATTTTGGCGCCACAGACACTCATTTTGATACCGCAGACACTCATTTAGATACGGCAGACACTCATTTTTGGCGCCGCAGACACTCATTTTGATATCGCAAACACTCATTTTGATACCGCAGACACTCATTTTGATACCGCAGACACTCATTTTTGGCGCCACAGACACTCATTTTGGCGCCACAGACACTCATTTTGACGCCACAGACACTCATTTTGGCACTGCAAGCACTCATGATGGCGCCGCAGGCACTCTTCCTATCGCATGCTATATAATTTGCTAACATAGGAATCGCAGCTTCAATAGTACATTTGCCTAAGTTGTTGGTGCAGTGTTTTATGGCTCAAACAGCCTACTTATATCGGCAGTAAGCGCGCATAGCAAGAAATTCACCGAAATTTCGCCCGAAATTGCAGAGAAATGCCCGTGGATTGAGTCGCCGGCCGGAGTAGAGAAGTGGCTGATCGGGCCGGAGGGCATCAAGAACCAGTGGACTCGGCCGCAGACAACCTCGGACAACGAGGAGCTCGTCCAGTTCCAGTGCATCGGCAAGGGCATGGCGCTCCGTGGCCACACCCACGCCATCTGCCTGAACGGCCAGTGGCGGCCCCCCGGCAGTCCTCGCTGCGTCAGGCAGATGCACAAGCAGATCCCGCACGACTGGCTGTTCTACAGGGTAGGCAAGCGCTGAGCAGTGCGAGTTGATCACAGAGCATCCTCATAAACTAACTTGGACCATACTGGACATTGGCTTGTCAAATACACAAGATTCCTATATTGCGTAAGCGCTTGCAGGCTTTTTTAACGCTCGCTCTCTCTATCGAGCATGTTTACCATAAATCTCTACCATAATTTTATCTGAGGCTCGCTGTCATTTTGGTCTAAATATATCCGGCCTAGTGAAAAAACATGTACTTTTCAATGTCGTGCAATACAAGGTATTTGCCTTGTTTGCCTTGCAATACAGGTGTAAGGGGTTATAGCCTTAGTGGTTGGAGAGTCGGACTCACAACTGAAAGGTCGGGGGTTCGATTCCTGATCCACTCGGAACAACTTGTGTCCATGAGCAAGGCACTTAACTCTGTATTGCTTCAGTTCCCCAGCTGTAAAATGGGTGCCAGCATTAGCTGTGGTAACTGAGGGTGTGTGTGGCGACCCCCCAGTACTTGGACTGAACAGCCGTACGCAGTCTTCAGATGCGCCGCGCAATAGCTGCGGCTGAGCTGTCGGTCTGCCCGATTGGGGCAGGTGTAATCAATTGCCCGGCAAGAATTTTCGAACACATTATTTTTGCTACCAAGATTAGTCAATTCAAAAAAGGTTCTTCTTAAACTTTTCAGACCTTACATTTTAACAATGTACCATAGATTACGAACAAAAAGGAACAACACTTGAAGAATACAGATTCCATCTGACACACTTACGAGCTAGTTGGTATCTTTGCGGAGGGAATAACTATTTAATGGGTAGTGTAGTCAGCAGTAGGCTGTATCAGCATCAGCAGTTGCAGTATGCTGACAGCGCATTCAGAACCCGGACTGGCACTCGCAGATGTAGCTAGAACTCCAGTTGCATGGGAAGTCGTCAATCCCAGATGAGAACAAACGGTACAGAGCCGTGCAGCCAGCATATGAGAATCCAAAGTCCGGCTGACCTTCCTGCCAAAGCCCGGAGTCCACCGAGTTGCCGCAGTCTTCCCAGAACCAGCCTTTGGTTTTGGGCTCGAACGCGGTCGTCTGGCGGCCTCCTAGGAAAAAGTTTTCAGTTGGTTTGTCTTCAGGGCGCAGCTGCATCAGGTGGCTCACTTCAGCAGCATCCATGGCGTCTGCGAACTTCGACAGTCCGGGATCTGCTCGGCATCTCGTCTGAGCGACATCCCAGCTGACTGACTCATTCGTGACCACCTTGTACGAGGTGCCGTATCTCGTGTGCTCGTATCCGGACGGACACAGGCGACCCGGAGGTACGCCGGGCAGAGACCTCACATACACAGTCACCTGGTGAGTGCAGCTCGGCACAGACTGCACACGGTGACTGCACGCATCGAACAGGAACAGCTTGCACTGACAGGCGCCAGCTGTCAGCACTGAGAAGGCCTGACACTTGTCCTTCCTAGCGCAGACGTAGCTGCATTCGAGCGGAGTGCACAGACCGGACACGGTGCTGGTGAAGTCGGAGCTCACGCAGTCCAGTCCGGTGGTTTGGTGGAATTTCAGCCTGGCGGAGCTGCAGGACTCGGACAGCACCGCAGGGACCAGAGCAGCGACCTGAAGCAGTTGGGGCAGAAGCATCTTGTGAGACAGTCAGTATCTGAGGACACCTTGAAAAGCAGAGAA
>NIVC01001061.1:0-177500 GCA_002269645.1 Macrostomum lignano | reverse complement strand
GCCGACTGACAATAAAACGGTTGGAATGCGCAAAACACGCTACTGAACCTGCTGAGTAGTTTTGCCAAATATACTCCTTGATCATTTTCGTCGATTTGCTCCGTTGCTCCGCAAATGAATGTTTTTTTAATGATGATGCTTATCTCCGAGTCCCTGATGCTAAGTTTTATGTTTTAGTATATCGGAGCCTCGAACAAAGTTTGAATTTTTAGACCATTGCAGCACTAGGTTACAGACTACTAACTGCGGAGATCAGGAAGGGTGCCGCAGACCCTGTGTTCCTATGTGTGTTACACGCAGCCTGGCTCAAATCAAAGCGAGACCATCTGGTCATTTAAATATTTTCTCCATTAAAAGCCAATTTGCCCATAAATGACACCTGCTCATCTAAGCTCTCTTTAATCCAGAAATTTCTAGTTGTTGTCCTGATCAGCTCTCCAGCAGCTCATTCATCTGTGCTGACAGCAGCTGGGGACCAGTTAATTTGTAAATCGATCAAAAAATCTGAAATCTGAAACGATTTGCGATGCATATTCGAGTGGACAGCAACAACTGCACGCTGACAGGGCCACAGAGCTTTGTATTCAGCATGATGTAACTAACATATTGACGTAGCAATATTCTCGGAGGAAGAGAATAAAGTAACTATAGACTAATTAAGACAGTTTCGGAGTTTCGGCTGCATCAATTGGTTGAGCAGTAATTAGGGTTTAAGGTGAAGCTAAGATATGGCGCTGGTGTGTTGAGGCAGCATTCATCCCCACAGTGGGCGGCGCATCGTGAATCAGTGTAAGCACCATCATGCAAAAAGTGTGCTCACAAGTGTGCTCACAAGTGTGCTCACAAGTGTGCTCACAGCCTACTGAAAATATTGCAATTATAGGAGAAATGAGATAAATTTAAGACCCACACTAAGACAGACACCGAGACAGACACTAAGAGAGACACTAAGACAGACACTGAGACAGACACTGAGACAGACACTAAGACAGACACTGAGACAGACACTGAGACAGACACTGAGACAGACACTGAGACAGACACTGACATAGACACTGAGACAGACACTGAGACACACACTAAGACACACACTAAGACACACACTATGACAGACACTAAGACAGACACTGAGACAGACACCGAGACAGACACTAAGACAGACACTGAGACAGACACCGAGACAGACACTAAGACAGACACTGAGACAGACACTTAGACAAAAGCTTTGAGACACAAAGGATTAAAACTAAGACACAAACTATGACAGACACTAAGACAGATTCTGGGGCACAAAGAAAGACTCATTTAGAAGTTTAGAAGAACAGAAGGATCAGAATAGATGGAGGCTACACTAAGCAGATGCCATTAGATGAGGCATTAATTTGCACTCGGTTTTATGTGCTGCTTGAGAAGTTTTTTCCCTTTTTAGCTTTCTGGCATGCATAGCTTGTCTGAAGCTTGGATTCTGCCGAATCACTAAAAGCAGCACTCTATAGCACTTTTTCCGTAGTCTGCAAAGTTCCTTAGGCTACTACATCATTTAATCACATGGGCAGAACTAAAGGCAAGCATTATAAAAAACCCGAAAAGGCACTGGTTCCCTCACTTTTTCTGGGCTTTCTGGGTCGTCTCGTTGGGAATTGCTTTTAGCTATGCAAGCGTTCCAATATCCCATGCAATTTGATAGTATTTTGTGTCAACTCGCAGGTGTGAATTTGCAAACATAAAAAGTGCCTGCCTCTGTGCCTTCTTAAACTAGCAGTCTACTCGTAGTCTACCCGATGTTTGCCGAGTCCATTGTCTATATATTCGCTCACATTTCCCACAATCGTGTCAGCTCCGAGCGGTAGGCAAATCCTTTGGACTAAAAATATTCTTCTCTGCTTTTCAAGCTGTCCTCAGATACTGACTGTCTCACGAGATGCTTCTGCCCCAACTGCTTCAGGTCGCTGCTCTGGTCCCAGCGGTGCTGTCCGAGTCCTGCAGCTCCGCCAGGCTGAAATTCCACCGAACCACCGGACTGGACTGCGTGAGCTCCGACTTCACCAGCATCGTGTCCGGTCTGTGCACTCCGCTCGAATGCAGCCTCGCCTGCGCTAGGAAGGACAAGTGTCAGGCCTTCTCAGTGCTGACAGCTGGCGCCTGTCAGTGCAAGCTGTTCCTGTTCGATGCGTGCAGTCACCGTGTGCAGTCTGTGCCGAGCTGCACTCATCAGGTGACTGTGTATGTGAGGTCTCTGCCCGGCGTACCTCCGGGTCGCCTGTGTCCGTCCGGATACGAGCACACGAGATACGGCACCTCGTACAAGGTGGTCACGAATGAGTCAGTCAGCTGGGATGTCGCTCAGACGAGATGCCAAGCAGATCCCGGACTGTCGAAGTTCGCAGACGCAATCGACCTCGAAGAAGCCGAGTACCTGGTTTCTCTGAAACAGCAGCTCACAGACAGCTCATTCTCGTACTTCATCGGTGGTTACGGATATTCGAACTCGCTTTCCAGCTGGGTTTGGGCTGCCTGCAGTCAGCCTCTCGTGTCCTCGGTTTGGCATGAAGCGGAGCCCAACGGCGGCTCAGCCCGGCACTGCACCAGCCTTTATCGCGGCTACCGCGCTGGAGGCATCGACGACACGAGTTGCAGCTGGAGTCTGCGGTACATCTGCGAGTGCCAGTCAGTGTTCTGACAGTGGGACAGGCAGTGAAGCTGAACCCCAGTTGCCTTGGACTTGCGAAGTGAAAGGCGTTCCGAATGCAAAAATATTTTTTAGATCCCCGTTTTGATATTTGAAATGTTATCCTATTTCATTCACCTGTTAGCGAATTGGCGTGCAAGCTACTATCAGTTAAGTAGTATAAAACGCTACACATTCGGTTGCTTTCACAAGACCTAAATTTCACAAAGCCAAAAAAGTTCCATGCACCAATCTTTGCAACGCCAATATCTTCACAAGACATAATTTTCATAAGACGTAACCAGTCGAAAGACTTGAGAAGACTCGAATACTAATATTATATATTTTACCAAGTCATTGAAAGCAGTAATACTAATGATTATATGGTTAGTGATATTGTAACAATAATATGCTTCACAATCATGTTCTTATTAATAACACCTGGCAGTACCAATAAAACGATTTTAATATTAACGGTTGAATTTCGATAGTGATATGAATTTTTTGCCTAAAAGCACTCATGATGTCCAGATGCAATGACGTTGAGTCTAAATACAGCTTCAATGAAGTGGATGGCAACCAAACATGTGTTGGGTGGTAACAGTAGAAGTTCGACATCTCTGGCTTATTTCAGAGCACTGTCTCATGGGATTTCATTCAGCCAACGCACTGTAAGGCTTCTTCGGGTGCTTTTAATGCAGCCAAGTATGAGGGCTTTAGAAAAAATTCCTGGGCTGCGCACTGTGAACGACCAGCAATTTTCAGATGAGCTGAAATTTCGGTCAAAGCTCCTTGTACAGCTTATAACAAATTAAATTTTCACTCCGCTTTAGCCGTCTCTGCCAGCGTTGACGTGCCAGACTGAAGTGACGTCCGAAATCCGATCAGGATTTTATTGACGGACGCATTGCTTCGTTTGGGTGACTGAAAAATCAGATTTAAAGTGCAATCGTACATCTACATTTTATACCGTCAATAATCTCTTTCCTCTTTGTTTCTATGATACGCTTTTTCTAGTCCTCAAATAGATTCGCAGTCTTCTTCAATGACGATACATTAAATAGTTTCAGTAGGTTAATCAAATCGAGCGTTTGGTGCATTGACATTGCCATAGCCTTCTCAGATGCACTATCTATTAAAGCAACTTTTGTCAGGTCTTTCAGGTCAGATCATGGCCGGATATGCAGACATTATCGTTCGAAAGAAGCCCAAGTAGAGAACTTCTTGTCGCTTTGATTCCTTCAAAACAGGTTGTCTTCTCGAGCTTCTGCAAATCCTTGGTCCGATTTCGTCAGTGCAACTTCTTCCTGGCCAGGTCCGTCAGTCTCCGGTAACAATTCGAAGAGTCGATCTTGCTTGCCTCGTCGAGATCTTCGTCAAAATCGCCAGAGACACCCAGTTGCTCATCAACCAGCGCCGTCACTCCATGCCAGTCCAAAGCCTGTTCTATCTCCGTGCCGTAAGACCCGAAATCATTCCGTTTGGAAATTTAGAGAGGTCAATAAGTCCAGTGGTTCGAGACATTTTCGGCTCCTGTCTTTCTCGTCTCGTCTGTCTGTCTGGCCAAACGCAACCTTTTATAATCTCTTATGGTCTTAGTCTATGGTAAAACTCAAGCTTCCTGCATGAGAACCCATGTCAAGCTGTCTTTCCCCTCCTAGCCGTGCGGTTAATTCCAATCCATCTATGTCTATGGCTAAAAGCAGTGAGAAGGCTTCAATTAATATATCACTTGGTTCAGAGTGGGTAAATAGTCTATGGCACGAGTGCGTTAACGCGTGGGCTAAACTCACGGTTAGAGTAACATAGGCTTTTTGTCTATGGCTAAACCCTACGGGAGGAAAGACCAAACCTTTCGGTCTTTGAACGTGAAAAGGTGTAGTGGTTCTTGTTAGCGAAATGTGTGGTTGGAGCTCTTTTAACTGTACAATTCGAAACGCAACGAGAGTGGGGTTATAGGATTTAGGGCCGTGGGGATGGCCCGATTCCCGCTAATTAAGCGACACACAAATCCCTCAAGCAGACGGCAGC
The DNA here is from genome assembly GCA_002269645.1 of Macrostomum lignano. NCBI lineage: Eukaryota > Metazoa > Platyhelminthes > Macrostomidae > Macrostomum > Macrostomum lignano. The sequence goes on along the minus strand of NIVC01001061.1, from coordinate 172,801 downwards.
TTTGCCTCTTACCCCTTTGCATAATCCCCTAAATACCGGCTCGACTGCTTTTAAAATCATTTGAGAATAGCGGCGCCCTTGCCTGCACGCAGTCAGTGGATACGGTTCGCTTTGACTCGCGCCATATTTTAGCTTTTTCTTGCTTGTCCACCCTGCCCCTGCTTCACATTCGCATTGCAAATCACTGAAGTAGATCTGATAGTGTTTGACAATCATTTTACAAGCAGCTGAGATCACATTATTCACCTAATTGGCCTAGGATCAAAAGAGTTTTCTGTTTATCCTGGCAAAGTTGCGCGTTTTGCAAAGGGTAGAAAAAAGAGCTAAGAACGAGCATTCTCGAATGATTAGCGACATGCTTCGCCCAAGGACCACTGTAGCTGTAGTAGACGACTACTACTGAAGCCTACTACAGTGGTCCATGGTTTCACCTCGCGTCAGGCATCGTCAGGCTCATAAGGAATTAGAAACTTTGATGATTGATGTATTATTTTTATATAGATATAGATAGAGAGAAAGGGAGAGGGGAGAGAGAGGGGTAGAGAGTGAGTGAGGGAGAGAGGTAAAGAGAGAGAGAGGGAGAGGGAGAGAGAGGGAGAGAGAGGGGGGAGAGGGAGAGAGAGAGGAGAGAGAGAGGAGCTTATGAGAGAGAGAGAGAGAGAGAGTACGTACTAGCACAATGATAGGGAAGTTGCTTATTTATAATAGGCTTTCGGGATTTTATGTACAGGGCCTCAAGCACATTTAAACTGTACTCATTTGGGCAATTGTGAATAGTAGAAAACTTCTTATCGATTTGGCTGTCACAGAATTCTTTGCATATCACGAGGTGGTCGTGAACAGCCAACATCTTTTGTTCTCCACTTCTCACCTACAGGTGTCCAGCAGTTTCACATATGCAGGATGATACTCTGCATGATCATCAGATCATCAAATTGAAAGCTTTTCTGGTAGCGGAGAGTTACCAGAGTTTAAATTTTAAATACTTATTATTGAAGGCTTTGATAAAGGCTATTTTTGAACTGTAGAGAAGCAGACCCATAGAAAGTACAGTATTGTGCTCAGGAGTCAGAGGAATGGGCAGAATTGCCATGACCATGCTAAGGTATTTGTATTCATTTTTCGTATTTCTCTTATCTGACCACTATAGCTATTATAAATTCCCCGCGGCTCGACTACCGAAACTTATTATCTTCATCAAATTGGCGGGTGGCGGCGCAGCCCAAGCTCTGAGGAGAGTCTCTTTGGTGCAGATGGGGATTATGAAATCCGACAACTTCTGCATTTCAATGCGCGGCTTGCGGACGGCTTTTAATCAGATCTACTGAGCTCCCCTCTCTCTCTCTCTCTCTCTCTACTGAGTTCCGTCTGCTCTGGCTTTGATCTGTTGCCTGCAGGAGTGCATCACACTCGGCTAAGAGACTTCAAATATCTGAAGTCTGCTGTACAGCAATCGCATCGAGTTTTATGGCTAATTTTCCATTGCGCGAGTGATGAAGTAGTTATAATATGTAATCTTTTGTTAGCCGTTTTGTTAGCTTTGATCACATCGAAAGCCCCCCCCGGGACATTTAGGCTGCTTGCATTTTAAGTTAATTAAAACTCTTAAGTAAGTTATTCTTCTTCCGGGGGTCAAACTCAAAACGGTCTGGTGTCCAGACCATTCGGTTAAATTAAGTCTTCTTGTGCAACCCTGGTGCAAGGACCACTAGTAGAAGTTACGGTTGTATCAATCAGGATAGCAATTGTACGATTCAGCTAAATATTGCAGTTATTTGAAGGCTCGCTTTACGAGTATTTAGTTATGCTACACTAGCTAACTTACGAGTATTCAGCTATGCTACACTAGCTATAACTTACGTGTATTTAGCTATGCTACACTAGCTGAACTTACGTGTATTCAGCTATGCTACACTAGCTAAACTTACGTGTATTCAGCTATGCTACACTAGCTAAACTTACGTGTATTCAGCTATGCTACACTAGCTAAACTTGCTTTGCAGCAACAACATGTACATGTAGCAACATAAGGTTCAATGGTAACTTCTAGTGGTCCTTGCCCTGGTTCCGCTCAACGGGAGTTCTTTTCTGAATAAATTTCCTGTTTCTCTCCGGCCCCGGCGCACTACGCCATATTTGTCCCACCTTTCCGCCCGGAGAGTCTTGCACTACAACCAATTGCCCTGAACCTTAATTTGAGGCAGCGAGTGCGCAATTTTGTTATGTACGCAATACTTCGTTGCTTTTTCTTTGCCTTAAAATACTCGCCTGCTTCTGCCCCTCTGGTGCAAACGTTCTCGTATAGATTTTCATCCCAAATTTCTCTGACTGACTGGGCTAAAGATTTTCCACCTCATTGTATCTCGGGTTTTGAGCAAGAGTTGAGTCACTTCCGAGTATCGAGTACTGAGCAGCCTAACCCAGGGGTGACCGAGTACACAGCACCGCGAGTATTCGGTCACCCCAACACAGCACAGTACTCGCCCAGCCCTGGTTTCGAGGTAAATCAACAGGCCAAAGTTTCTCCCAGATACCAAAGATTGAATTCCTGCAACCTCAGAGCAGCTTCCTAATTTCTTGCGCTCTACCATCTCTAAAGGTGATGTGGCACGTGCGTTGCTCGACAGTTCCAACTTGACAGGATGTCCTGAAAACATTTCGCCTTAAAATGAGGTCCTCCATCTCACCAAGACATTTCTCCACGAAAGTTCGACGCACCGCCTTACTCGGTTTCTTTGCTCTACCATCTTTTGGCATCATTTTTGCATCCGTAAATGTTTCTACCGGTAGAGTGTTTGCTTTCTGAACTTCTTTGGAACCAGATGTCGTCATCGAGCAAATAAAAAACCGTCTTACAACGCAAAACTCGTAGAGAAAGATGTCAACTCAACAAGGTCGACGTTTCTTCCGTACATGTAGGTTAGCTCTGTGACTGGATCGACTGGTAGCAAAGATTCGCTAACTTCAACTGTTGCTTATTGGTATTTGCTTCGAATTTTTGAGAAGATGATACAACGGAGGCAACCGTTGCATTGCTCTGGTTCGGCGTTGGCCGTCTGCTCATTGTATTGGATTGTAATTTGCTTTAGTGTGGAGTTGGTCTTTACGAGCGTAGTCCTTGGTTTCCTGAATACGCTTTGTCACCAAGGATTAGTGCGGCTCGGCTCTTCTTCTTTGCGTTACTCTTGAAGCTTCTCCACAACGCTTGTGTCGCGGTGTCGGGTGACGATTCTATCACTCAGCATGAATTCTTTGTGTTGCATGCAGCATTTAAAAAAATTATACCTGCTCTCCAGTTCCTGGAGGCTCGTGAACCAAACTGTGAAGCAGTCACCTCGTCTGTGATTAAATCTTTCATTAAATCGATACTCTTGACATACCTGGGTCAGCTGCAGGGCTGTGTCCCCCAAGAGGGACACAGGAAGGGGGGTTTCACAAACTCGAAATTTCACAACGTCGAAAAGTAAACTATTTCACAAGGTCGAAATTTCACAACATCGAAAACTTAAGCAAGAGACTTCACAAGGTCGAAATTTCATAACATCGAAAACTCAAATAGCAGCCACTTTCACAAGGTCGAAATTTCACAACGTAGAAAACTACTGTATGGTTCTTGTTATATAAAATTTTCGACATTGTGAAGTTTCGACCTTGTGAAAGTGGCTGCTATTTGAGTTTTCGATGTTATGAAATTTCGACCTTGTGAAAGCATCCCACAGGAAGGTTGGGGGAATAAAAATGGAAATCCGAGATGGAAAAACAGGAGAGTCCCGGTGCGTCACCAGCTGGCACAGTAGCCCCGTGGTACACAAGTTGCTCCCAGTCTCAGATGAAGACGTTCCCCATGATGTCACTTCCACCATCCGTTCAGGCAAAATAAATGTAACAAGTGGGGGAAAGGGGGGAATTCTAGCCATTTATTTCAACTAATCAAGCCCACGAAAATATTGAAACTCAGCAATTCAAATTGCCTGAATAACCAAAGAAAAAAAGCAATTACCTTCCAATTCGATGTTCTAGTCCTGCTTTTTCGGTTGACTTGAAAACAAAAACAAACAAAAAATTCATCTCAAGAAGGTAGTACGTGACTGTCAGGGGCAAAAACAAAGTTAATTAAGTCTCAGTTCTACGAAGTTCACCTTAAAAACACTCAACGGCGCCAAGATCGACTTTTTCTTGCGCCGCCACCGCCGCCGCCGCCTCGGTCGCAGCACTCGGTGCACTGATAGAAATAAGCCAGCACGCAGCCCAAGGACAGGCAGCAGTTCAGCAAGTTGCTCACCCAGAACAGGCGGTTCATCCGTTCGTAGTTAGCCAGCTCGATGAGGCGCAGCAGCAGGACCGGCAAGCACAGAGCCGCCTGGCCGACGTTCATCGATAGCAGCGCCCAGAAGGAGCGTCGGTAGCGCCAGCGCCGCCTCAGCTGCGCCAGCATCGTCGCGGAGGCCACCACGCCGACAGTCAGCGGCAGCACCGACTGCAGCGGCATCACCACGGCGGCGTTCAGCTCCGCATGCAGGCCCGGACTGGCGCCGACGCTGATCAGCAGGGGCTCGACGAGCACCGGCTGCTGACTTGGCGGCCACAAGCTGCTGTAGTCGGCGCAGGCCACCCCGGCCACGCCAAGGGACTGCAGGCTGGCGCAGCTGGCGGACCCGACGGCTAGCAGCAGCCGCCAGCTGAATCTGTTCCCAACTGCGCCATCTTCGCTACCGCAGCGGCATTCGCAGTCGCACTCGCCCACCTGTCCCTCTTCGAAATCGCGCTCGTTGCGTTCGTAATGGCGGACTCCCTCCAAATTTCCAGCTGTTTCGCAGTTTCCGCGCTCAATCTCCCCTGCGTCATCCGGCGCGCGCAGTCGCAGAACTACTTCGACTCTTTCAACATTAAGTTCACCTCGACAAAGTCGATTGTCCTGTCGACGCCGCCGAATCCGAACGATGCAACAGCAGCGGCGCCGCCAGCCAGCTTCCATCGTCCGACCGCCGGGTAGACGACTGCGGAACAGGCAGCAGCGGCGGAATGCAACGAGAGCCAGCAGCCAGTTGCGCTGGAACAGGAGCACGGACGCTAGCCACTGGTTGAGGCCGAGCCCCAGGCTGCCCGGCAGACCAATGCGCACCAGGGGGTACTCAGAGCACAGGCGGAGGCCCAGCATGGCGCCGCTGTCAACCAGCAAGCAGATGGCGATGCTCACCTCCGTAGCCAATAGTCGTCGCAGAGCGCAAACCAGCTCCGAGTCGGCGCGTCGGTTTTGCAGAGCCAGAAAGCGGCCAGCAATTGCAAGGAAGACTATGCAGCAGCTGAAGGCTAGGAACAGCCAGGCCTGGGTGTGCAGCTCCGGGCAGTCCATGCTGGTGCAGTTGCTCAAGTTACTGCTGGCTTCGCTAAGCAGAGGCTGCTCGCTGCAGTTAACGAGTCTGTAATAGAGCGGAAATTGCAGCATTTTCGAAGTTTCGGACGCGCTCAGACGCTTTCAATTGAAGCTGAATTGTTTACCTTCTGTTGTCTTAGATTTTAGAGCCCGTCATTCCGGCCATATTGCTGTCGGTTTTGGGCTTATTCAAAGATTAGAGGCTTCTATTGGCTTGAGCCCGAGCTAGCCAATAGAGCGGGCTGTCATCATCTGCATTTGCATATCCGTAAGGCGCAATCTCGCCTCTTACCTTTGGCTTTAATCAGACATTGGACGCAAGTAAGAATTATTTATAAAAGAATGGTTTTCCAAGCAGAATTACTAATTTCACACAAAGAAGTTTGCATTGTACTTCTAAGTATTCACTGAGCCTCAAGACAGCTTTGAATTAATTCCCCTTTCACTTCACTGCTCGTCCTGAGCACGGGCTGCACTCAAATCTTCAGACCATGCTGAAACGAAACAAATGGGATGACAAACGAGTTATTAGAGGATCAATTATTCTTCTCATTTCGAAGATGAACCAGTAAATGAACTTTTCAATTCCCTGAAGATCCGAACTTACTGTTTACTCACAGATATTCCCATTCGTTGACTAATTATACACGTTTTTGTGATGAAGTGGAGATTTGATGAGTAGCAAGCTGCCAAAAGTAACACTACTATGAAGGCTTTGGCCTTTGTAAGCCCTTGATAGGCTTGTCGAGACTCAGAAAATAGAAATCAATCACTTCATACTCCGGCCTCCTACTCTTGTCAGATTGCCCCCCTCAAGGTAGCATAGATGAGGCGAGCAAGCTGGGTCCCTTTAGCTAGAGGACAGCGAGAGACAAATCGGGAAAAATTGAAAGGCAGAGATCAGCTAATCCAGAGATTAGGCTAATCCGCCACCAAACAGCCCGTGCGAACTGTGGCTCACCAAACCAGCTCTCTCGAAATCGGCATTCCGAGTAGAAGGGGCTCCGAACCAACCTGCCAATATTTTTTTACCCGCCAATTTCGTAGCCATAGCCGATGCTGGGACTTAGATCGCATTTCGCAGGGAATTCTTGCAAGACGAGACTACATGGTGTACTATTATTTCATTATCAAATTCCTATATTTGCAAGCTTCTGGCCGTAAATGTGACTGCAAACTCTCCAATAGCGCTAATGCAGAATAGTCTTACATTAGATAAGCCGCTTTGATGCCTCAATCAGCACTGAAGTACATGACTGGCTTAAATTCTGATTTGAAATTATTGATTGATTGACTGAGTACTGTTTGGCCATTAGGTCCACTGCAATCCTCACCTTCAGCTTAGCTGTTCAACTGAGCTCACACTGCTTAGAGTAGACTTAGTTTGCGTAGATTAGATGTCCCCGCATACCTCTATCTAATTTCATTCTACAAGGTGGCTCTATCGCTCTGTGACACTTATTTTTCATTAGCTTTCTCTTCTGCAAATCTATCTGGGCCTACATGTAGACTTCCGCATCAAATACCCGTATAAAACGAAACGGTCACAAAAAGGGGCTGTTACCGTTCCACTTGATACCGTGGTCTGTAATGATTGTGACCGTTCATGTTCATGATAATAAGGTAACATGATACCGTTCATAGTTAAATTATTTTTGACCGTTTGTTCAGTCACATGTTACCGTTTGTTCAGGGTCACATGTTACCGATCAATGTTACCGTATTTTGTTACCGTTTGTTCAGGGTCACATGTTACCGATCAATGTTACCGTATTTTGTGACCGTTTGTTCAGGGTCACATGTTACCGATCAATGTTACCGTATTTTGTGACCGTTTGTTCAGGGTCACATGTTACCGATCAATGTTACCGTATTTTGTGACCGTTTGTTCAGGGTCACATGTTACCGATCAATGTTACCGTATTTTGTTACCGTTTGTTCAGGGTCACATGTTACCGATCAATGTTACCGTATTTTGTGACCGTTTGTTCAGGGTCACATGTTACCGATCAATGTTACCGTATTTTGTGACCGTTTGTTCAGGGTCACATGTTACCGATCAATGTTACCGTATTTTGTGACCGTTTCTTCAGGGTCACATGTTACCGATCAATGTTACCGTATTTTGTTACCGTTTGTTCAGGGTCACATGTTACCGATCAATGTTACCGTATTTTGTTACCGTTTGTTCAGGGTCACATGTTACCGATCAATGTTACCGTATTTTGTGACCGTTTGTTCAGGGTCACATGTTATCGATCAATGTTACCGTAGTTTGTTACCGTTTGTTCAGGGTCACATGTTACCGTAACTTAAGAGCCTTAAGTTGACATGAGATCCCCATTTTATCCCCTTTATCCCCTAGGACCCCAAGGAAGGGAGCCGGATGGGATGTCTCGGCGATTCTAGTCGTCTGGGCCGACAAGTTATCGATTGCAGTCGGTTTGGGCCGGAGCTGAACTTCGGGCTCCATTCTGGTGCTTAAGTTGACATCCCCTTTACTAGGAATTCCCGGTTTTCCCGAGGTGTGAGTCAGAATTCTAAGGGTTTTCCCGGAATTCCCGGGGCTTTCCCAGAATTCCTAGAGTTTTACTGGAATTCCCCGGGGTTTCCCCAAAATTCCCGGAGGTTTCCTGGAATTTCCGGGGGTTTTTCCAGAATTCCCGGATTCCTCAGATTAGGCGAGCTGAAACAAAACAATTGATTTCCATAACGGGGCCCAAAGGTGTAGTGGGGGACAAAGAAATTGCATTTGCACTGCCACCCCCCCCGTGGCGAGTCCGACGCCCCTGCTATCATAATGATCTAAAATATTATTGAAGTGTATAATAAAGAAAAATAGGGTCAAATAAATTATTTATCAAAATCAAAAGGATGTTTTTCTAGAATGCTTCACGGCTAACATAAAAAATGAATAAAACTTAGAGAAACAGAATCTGTACGGCAGATTATCGCAGTGCAGTAATAAAAAATGCCTAGATATGAGTATTAGAGCTGCCAAGAGCAAGAAAGACCGGTCCTGAACTCAAACTCATTCTTCTTAGACAGTTATGAGTTATCGTAGACAGGGGTGAAAAACAATTGGAAGATTTAAGTAATCTGAGTAATAAAAAAATCTCTAAGCAGTCGTCTCAGTAAAACCCCATCAATAACAAATATTCAAGCTGAGTTTCGCTGCAGCCAGTCGACAATGGCAGCCGTCACTTCGTTGGTACCGGCGCTACCGCCAAGGTCGCGAGTTCGCACCCCGCCAGCCAGAGCGGCCAGCACGGCCATGCGAACACGCCTGGCGTCGGCTGCCTCGCCCAGATACTCCAGCATGTCGGCCGAGGCCAGCAGCAGGCCGCACGGATTGGCCAAGTCTCGGCCGCGCATGGCCTGTCCGGAGACTCGGACGCCGCATTCGAACACGGCGCACCGACTGCCGACATTCATGCCTGAGGCGACGCCGGCGCCGCCGACAAGCCCGGCGGCGATGTTGCCGACAATGTTGCCGTACAGATTGGGCAGCAGCATGAGGTCAAACTGCTGCGGCTGGGAGGTCAGCTGCATGCAGCAGTTGTCAACGATCATGTCGTTGAACTCAATATCCGGATAAGACTGGGCAACCTGGCGGCAAACGTCTAGAAACAGGCCGTCGGAGAGTTTCATGATGTTTGCCTTGTGCACCGCTGTCACCTGAGCGCGTGGCGGGAGATTATAGTTTATTAGACAGCAATAAGACCCGCCAGTGGTGTAGAAATACACATTTAGCTAAATTCACATATTTGCCTCTCTTCATTAATCATCAGTCTGACACATGAAAGCGTCTTAAAAGACAATTATGTCGCCTAAGAGTCGCTGCAAAGTCTTTGTAGGTAACACAGGTAAAATAGGAAAGAATCGACTCTAGACGACTCTAAAACGACGAGATTTCGCGGTACAAGTCGCCAAAAATTCGCCTACGAGCCAGTTTGAGACGTTTTTCTATTGTCTGCGACCCTGTAACGCCTCTAGGGCCATATCTGAGGCATGCCAGAGTCGCTTTAGACTCACTGAGTTGCGTCTAAAGCGCAACTGCGTCACTTGACGAATTAAAATTGCATTTCGCATTTTTAACAACTCTATTTAGCCTACTTAAGTTAGTAGACAGTTAAGCTTTGCAAATTCTACAAATCACGTGATGCGCTCGTGACTCAACAGTTGCCTCTCCGTCGCATTACAGTCGTTTGAGTCGCCTAACAAACTGACACCCAATGGATTCTGAACGCCAACCTTCTTCCGCCTCGTCTTGATGGCAGTCTGAAATGCGAACTCGGCAATCTGGCGGCAGCGAGCTTCGGTCACCACTTTTAAGCTTTCCACCACGCCGTCAACGTTGAAGTGCTCCAACTGGTTGTACTCTCCCTCGGTGTTCTGCCGGACTACTAGTATGTCGATGTCGCGATGACGGGTTGGCAGGCCCTCGATGGATTTGCAGCGCTGAACGTAGGCGAACAGGCCGAGCTTGGCGCGCAACTGGGCGTTCTTAGCAGCGGCGCCTGCCAACAGTGCGAGTGGTGGGTTGCAGTTTGGTCTAGACAAATTATGGCCAACCATAGGCAATTAGCAAATCAACTGCAAATTTTGAAAATTATTCAACTTACCACCGATGCTGATGAAGTCCGTGCTCGCTGAAATTTTATGATTCAATTCGATTTGTTGAATTCAACCTCAATTTGCGGTTAACAGAAAAAACAGACAGACAACACGACAAAAAGACATCGAGATCGAAAGACAGACAGAGACAGACAGGCAGACGCAGATCACGAACCAAAACTCACCTTCAAGCGATTCCAGATTGCCTTTAAGCGCTACTCCATTGCGCTGAATCGACATGACAATGCGCCGCATTTCCTCAGGGGTGACGGCACCCTCGGCAGAGGTTTGCAGCTCTTCAAAGTCAACGTGAGCCCGGGCGGCCAGCAGTGTTTGCTTCACAACGGCCATCAGTTCCGGCCCGATGCCGCTGCCGGGAATCATGGAGACGCGGTGCTGGCCGCCGTACTTTGCGGCCGTTAAAATGCCTCTGAGCTCAGCGCCTGGCGCAGGCGCGTGCTCCAACCAGTGCTCGAGATCGTCATCGGCTGTCGTAGTCGCTGTTGATCTCGACGAGATACTGCTGCACAGATGGCGTCGCCATGGTAGCGATGATAGGGCAGCCAAGAATCGATGACGCACAGGTAGCAGCAGATGCATCAGTGAAGGCTGTACTCGTAGTATCAGTTTGAATAGAGAACATGCTTTCGTTGCATTTACAAAGGCCTGAGAGCGATGGATGACCTTGAAAAACAGATGGGAAAGGCGTGAGAGCGGTGGATGACCTTGAGTAACAGATAGGGAAGGCCTGAGAGCGGTGGATGACCTTGAGTAACAGATGGGGAAGGCCTGAGAGCGGTGGATGACCTTGAGTAACAGATGGGGAAAGCCTGAGAGCGGTGGATGACATTGAGTAACAGATGGGGAAAGCCTGAGAGCGGTGGATGACCTTGAGTAACAGATGGGGAAAGCCTGAGAGCGGTAAATGACCTTGAGTAACAGATGGGGAAAGCCTGAGAGCGGTGGATGACCTTGAGTAACAGATGGGGAAAGCCTGAGAGCGGTGAATGACCTTGAGTAACAGATGGGGAAGGCCTGAGAGCGGTAAATGACCTTGAGTAACATGCAGGTCTGCCAGTAGTAGCAGACGCCCTAAAGACGCAATTACTAAAGGTGCAATGATGTTACCTAATCAACTGAAAGATAAGTAAAAAAGGCAGAAAATGCGACTGGGAGAAAAAAGAACTACTTAATACTCATAGTTTAGGCAGCCAATAAGAGGCATTTTTAATTTCGTATTTTATTTAAAAAAAAACATGCCGGCGATTTGATTCGACAAAAGGTGTCTGAATTTGATAAATTTATAACTGAGTGAATTTTTAACTATTATTTAATAAAAAAAACTGTAGAAGAACATGGCAACAGAAGGAACTCAAACTCAGAAGCTTGTAAATACCATAAATGCTAAGGCTAAATACTTGGCTTGGGTGAATAATATTTAGTAGATAGATATAAAACTCGCATAAAAACGATGGCGATAGTTTTATTATTAAAGACGAGGCTGGCAAATGCTGGAATAAATGATAAATATGAAAAATATGCCTCCGTTTACTGCAACACTGCGCAACTTGGCGAATAGAAATGCAGCCTTTTTAACTGAAAACACGCAGAAACTAAAAACAGAAACAAGTTGGTCTTTGAACTAAAAACAACAGATTAAGAATCAATCCTCAGCCTCGGCTTCTTCAGCGCTTTCCTCGTCGTCGTCCGCAGCATCGTGAGCCTCGCCGGCATCGCCCTCGCCCTCGCCGCAGCTGCGCATTTCGCACAGCTGGCTGACCCGGCGACGAAAGCGGTCACGAGCAGCCATCAAGTCGACATCTTCGACGGCCTCAACTTGTTCGTCTCCAGCGTCGAGATCCGTGACATCGTCGACTGCAGTGGCATCCGTGTAGACGTCATCCAACTCGCCAGAAGCAGCAGCAGTCTTGGCTGTTGGCTTGCTTTGCTTGGCCTTCTTCTTTGGCGGCTTTGATTTGGCTTTAAAATAAAGGATTTTGCAATTCTTGATCTGAGTTTTATCAGGACTGCGCCCGAGTACCGGTTATGAATCCCAACAGTCCCAGTTATGAATCCCGACAGTCCCAGTTATGAATCCTGACAGTCCCTGTTATGAATCCTGACAGTCTCTGTTATGAATCCTGACAGTCCCAGTTATGAATCCCGACAGTCCCTGTTATGAATCCCGACAGTCCCTGTTAAGAATACCGACAGTCCCAGTTCTGAATCTCACCAAATCTCATTCAATCCAGAGATTCGATCTGTCTCAATCGCCGGAGACTCGAATAATAAGTGCCTATGAAATTTACAACCCCTATTGCATATTCCTCGCATAATGTAATTAATGGTACATTACCATTATTATGGACCGTTTTGTCAGCCTTTGCCGCAGTCTTCAGCTTTTTCTTGTTGCGCTTTTTCTCGCCAGAACGAGAGTCACGGACATCGGCTGGTTTCTTCTTGACGAGCTTGACCCGGCCGCCAGCAAAATAGCCGTATCGTTCCAGCCTGGCCTGAAAGTCCAGCTTAGCAACAACATTGGCGGCTTCGTTAGCCAGACGGCGAAGCTCGAGCTCGGCGGCGCTGCCCGGCTTCGGCGCCGAGACTCCGGCCAGATCTTCCGCGCCTTCAAATGGCCGAATCCGAGCGTCCGGTACCCAGGCCCGGCTGGCCGACCGGCCCAAGAAGGTCACGTGATAAGCGGCCACATCGTTAGATTCGGCTTCGAGTTCGAAGAATGTGCCATAGTCGTTGTCCACTTCAACAATGGCTGGCCAATAGGGGTAGCCTTGCACCCTGGCCCAGACCAGACTGCCGGCAACGTACTTGTTGGACAGGGCGAAGTTCGTGCCTTGGGCGTAGAAATACTCGGCCAGCTCGGGCAGGCCGCAGTCGTTCTGGCGCGGATCGGCCGAATCCGAGCAGCGCCAGTTGTCCGGCACGCGACAGGGCTCGGCGCAGTCTGGCTCGTGTCGCCACTTCTTGCAGTCGCTGCACTCGATCCACGTGCCACTGGCGAATTGGAAATTCACTGGCGGCTGCGGCAGCGACGACTCAGCAGCCGAGGAGGCATCGAGTGATGAAGCCTTGCGCTTGCGGCTGATGCTTTGCTTTGGCTCCTCCTTGGCGGAACCAGCCTTCTTTATCACCTTGTTGGCATTCTTTCCCTTTAGCAATCCTGAGGCCAGCTTGCCAGCGCTGCTAGCAGGCTTGGATTTCAAATAATTGTTGCACAACTGCTCTGTAGTGCTGCTGGTCACGGCTTTAATAGCCGAATCGAATATTGAATCGAATTGTTGGCTTGAGGTGATGGCGGCGCCAATTGCACTTTCATTCATTCTAACAGTAGCAGCAGCAGCAGCAGCAGGCTCCGGAGTTTGCTGCGCCTGAAACAGTCAAGATGTGTAGAGACAAGTTGACTCAACCCTTATTGAATTTTGAGAAATGCTGAGCACAAATCTGCTACTTTTTTAGTATACAGACTCTCGTAACAGGCATCTACTCGTATCTATCTATCTATCTATCTATCTATCTATCTATCTATCTATCTATCTACCTATCTGTCTATCTATATATCTACCTATCTGTCTATCTATATATCTATCTATCTATCTATCTATCTACCTATCTGTCTATCTATATATCTACCTATCTGTCTATCTATCTATCTATCTATCTATCTATCTATCTATCTATCTATCTATCTATCTATCTTTCTATCTATCTATCTATCTACCTATCTGTCTATCTATATATCTATCTCTCTATCTATCTGTCTATCTCTCTATCTATCTCCATATCTCCCTAACAATAAATATAGTCAGGGGCGTAGACAGGATCGTGAGGTTGGCGCCAAAGCTTTAACATATCAGGGCGGCCGTCCTAGTGTCCCTTAATTATTACTAAGAGGAGCTGCTATTCCTGACAATTTAAATTACTGCAGCTAAAAAATAAACAAGCTCGCTACCACTCGAAACGACTAACCGATGCAAACGAACTCTGCGACAAATTGCTGCTTTCGCTAGCTGCCTCAATTGAAGCCTCGCAGTCGACTTTGTCTTTTGCAGATTCAGCCGCTTCTTTGTCTGCAACTTTAATGTCACCGGATTCGCTAGAAACGACTGGCGCAGTGACCGGCTGCGTAGGATTGTTAACTTCGCAGTTTGACTCAGCAAAATCAGTGGCCTCTTTGAAGTTGGACTTGTTGGAATCGGCGGCTTCTTTGAAGTTGGACTGGTTGGAATTAGCGGCCTCTTTGAAGTTGGACTGGTTGGAATTTGCGGCACTTTTAACTTTAGGCTTGGCTAAGTTGGCAGCTTTAGACAGAGGCACAGATGATTTTAATTTCAAACCAGTCTTGCCAGGGCTGGCAGCAGCCACAGCTTTGGAAGAGGACACAGTGGTAGTGCTAACAGAGCTCGCAGCATCATCAAAGGCTGGCAGCTTACTGGCAATTGATTTTGATGCTGAAGGAGCCAGACCAACGCGCCTAGCTTGCAGACAGCGAAAGCCTGCAGAAAAATAGAAAATTGAAGAAAAAATAGAAACCAAATAAACACTAAAAAAATATTCATAATACCAGCTGTCAGTTTTATAAGTCAGGACAATTGAAAGAAATCATTAAACTGAAACAAAATTGAGCAACAGAAAGAACTTTAAACTTAAAACTTAAACTCCAGTTAGATTGAAAAACAAAAAAAATAATTTCAAGTCACCAAGAATAAAATAATGTTGATGTCATAATGATTTAAAAATGCAGTCACTTACGGTTTAACATTATAGAATTTTCTAAAAAAGCAGGTAAGAAGCTTAGTCAAAAAGAATTATTAATACAATAATATAATATATAAACTTGTCTTTGATTTATTATTTACATAAATACATAATTATTCTATTAACCTAAAAAAGTTAGATTAGGCGTAATCTTTAAAAATTGTGCATTATTTTTTATTTAAAAACAACTTTAGAAATAAAAATTGATATTAGGAGTTAACATCTTACAAACAAAAACATACATAATATAGAGTTTATAATATAAAAGTAGAGCTTTATAATAGTAGACTAATAAAGTAATATAATATATTCTTGTATATAGCCATTGGATTTTTATGCAAGTAGATAGGCTTTTCCCTTGTGTGATTTTTGTAAGAACTTCTACATAAAATTATTAACCAAATATCCTAATATAATAGTATGTATAATGATACACATACCTACCAAATTGAATAGATATTTTTCTTTAAAGTGCATGTAGAGGATAGAGCATATTTTAGGAATCTATAAAAAATAGAATATCAATGCAATAACATAAAAAAACAAAATAAAATAGTCCAATCTTCTTCTTAGAAAATGAGTATGCTAATTTTAAGAGTATGTAATTAGTTTTGGCGCTATAACTACTTTATTCTAGCTCATTAATTATCTTGCTTAAAATTTCCCTTAAAAAACAGTAGGCCTAACTGATTACCTTATCATACACACTTCTTAATGCCTCAATAAATGTAGCATATCACTGTTAGTGTTATCATTTCAAATGAAGCGTAGTAACAGCATTTAGTTTAACTTTGTATTTGACTCTGATATTTAAGTGATAGAGATATTAGATAAGACTGGAAAAAGACCAATATTTTGTTACATGGACTAAATAAGAATATACTCTTAGTTAATTACCTTAAAATAGTCGAGATCAGTTGTAAAATTCTTAACAAGTACTAAACAGTAACTTCAGCGAACAATTAATTTTCAATGAAAAAAGAGAGTGTGATGCAAAATCGAGGAATCCTCAGAGTCCTTTAAGTTCAGAGTTATAGTATTGAGAACTCGTCGCATGAGGGGTTGCTTTTTAAAAATCACTCCTATATTACAGGTTGATGTGCATTAAGATATATTTATTTATATTTGAGCATAACAAAACACTTTTTTGACGCTTAGTAAAATACTTTTAACGAAAAAGTACTTTCATGTGAAAAATGTGTCTTGATTTGTTAATCTAAACACCGTTAACTTTTGTACGGTGTTTAGATTTAGAAATTTACATTTAACGCTTGCTTTAGTTTTTTTACTGACGGTTGGAAAAATAGAATTATTAATTTTCTCAAACTTCTTCAGTACGAGTATGATTCTGGGTATGTGATTCCGTATGATTCCTCTGTGACAAAGAATCCCCCAATACAAAAATCCGGACCCGTTTCAGCTGTTCAATTCATTGATTGCCTCTCGGCTCTCGCATTTTAAAGTCCTTAGATTGGTCATGGTATTACTTGTATGAAGCACATGAAGCAGCACCTGCATGCATGCTGGGGGTACGGGTGTCCTGTATACATTTTCTGTGTCCTATATGTGTCCTGTATACATTGTTCAGTATACCTAATAAAAACCTAACCTAGAAATCTATCTGTGTGCTGTTTAAAAAATACGAGTATACTTCTTTTATATCGTTAACATGCAATTGCTACGCGCTTACGTGCTTGAAACATACACAACCATAAGAAGACGTATATAGGAGTATTAATATAGGTAGCAGTCAAAATTGATTGCAGTATGCAGTGGGAAACTGTTCAGATATTGATTTGGAGTTGTCAAAAATGAAGCGGGATTTTTGGGTACACACAAACCATTTGAGTGTAAGTTTTGGAGCAACTCTGTGTCAAAATAAAATCGGCCGGACTTTGCAGTCAACCTTGTACTTACTTACTTACTTACTACTGACGGGGGGCGCAGGCGCCGCGAATAGGCCGCGAGGCCCCTATCGCAACCCCAAGGAAAAAGAGCACAAGGATTAACCCTGGGGGTGCGCCCAGTCCCCGCCAGTAGTCGGCAGGTTCGCAGTGGAGGCATCGGCGACCCTCATCCGGCCGGAGTCCCGGACGAAGGCGCGCAGGTCACGGATATTGTCCGGGGTGGTCAGCTCGTCCATCCGCTGGGGGTGGCCGAGGTATTTGTGCCGCGCCTTGTTGAAGTAAGGGCAGAAGGTGACGTGATGCTCCGCGGTCTCCTCTCCTATGCCACAGAAAGGACAGGTGGGAGGGCAACCGGTTTGCAACGATATATGTCTCTGGAAGAATCCATGGCCGGTTAGTACCATGCACATCTCCTTGAGGTCGGTTCTGTTAAGCGAAATCATGCAGATAATCAGAGACTTTCCTGTTCAGGTTAGGCATGGCAGAGCGGCTCTGCCTGTACTCGGTGCAGCTGTTCCAGTGGAGCTGGTGCTGCTGATGGAGCCACCTGTTGATATGGCGGGTGACTTGCGACCTGGGAGTGGGTAGCCTCATCAGACGATGGTTGCCGTCTGGGTTGCTGCCCTCCTTGGCGAGAGAGTCCGCAAGCTCGTTGCCCAGGATGTTGCTGTGACCAGGTGTCCAGATAATTCTAATCCTGTTTAGGACTGAGAGAGATTGCACACTGCGGTGGCATTGAGATACTGTAGTAGCGGAGATATTCTCAGTGGTTAAGGCCTTAATAGCAGCTTGGCTATCAGTGTAGAAATTAATGTCAAAGTTATTAATGTTCGCCTGAAGCAGTTGCTGGGCACACTGCTCAATGGCGCAAATTTCAGCTTGGAAAACTGAGGTGTTCACACCGAGGTGCAGACTTTCCTGGAAAAGCATCTTACCCTCGTGGAAAACGGCAATACCCGCTCCAGCGCGGCCGTTGAACAGCGAGCCGTCGGTGAAACAGTGAATGCCCTGGCTGCGCCGGTTCACACCGACATCCAGCGGAATATTGTCTCGGCCAGGGATGGCGGTCTTGAAGCCCCTCCTGATGTTGAGGGCGGGAGGTCGACTATCCACATTGCCCAGGTCCATGTGGATGTTGTTGAGGTCGCGGCGGAAAGTCCATATGCGGGATTAATGTTTTCATTGGCATAAAGCCAGAGGGTGCGTTATTTAACGATTTATCTCTGATAAGCCGGGAGGCAGACTTCATAGCCTCCGCCCTAATGAATAGGTGAAGCGGAGGCAGGTTAAGGATAGTGTTCAGCTCCTCGTAGGGGGTAGACGGGTACGCACCTGTGATGGCACGGCAAATGCTGCCCTGAAGCTGGTACAGGCGCTGACGGGCGGTCTTCTGCTCCAACACGCTAGTCCAGATGAGACTCGAATATGTGATACTGGGCCGGATGATGCCGGTGTAAATCCAACGGACCGTTCTAGGTGAGAGGCCCCAAGTCGGCCCGATGGCTCTGCGCAGCTGGGCAAAGCAGCGTTTTGCCCGTCCGATGACGTTATCAAGGTGCTTCGTCCAGCGCAGGTCATGCGTTAGCGTCACACCGAGGTATTTGACCTCCTTCTTGAAGGGGATGTTTCTGCCATAGACAGTGAGGTTTTTCATCTCCCACTTACGGCGCTTGGTGAAAACGACAGCGACAGTCTTGGTGACGCTGATATTTAGGCCATGCTGCGTAGCCCAGTCGGCCGCCTTGTCGGCGAATTGCTGCATCAGGTTGCGCAGAGTGGCGGGGTCGGGTCCGCTGACGACCGCGGCAACGTCATCGGCGTAGCCCGCCCTGGTGATACTGCTGGGAATGTCAGCAGTTAGAAGTTCGTCCATGACGAGATTCCAAAGAAGTGGAGTTAGCACGCCACCTTGCGGGCCGCCTTTCATCACCGCCCGGGTGTAGGAACGCCCATAAGCGTAGATGTCGCAAACCTATTGCGGATCATAAAATAAATCCAGCGGACAATGCTGTGTCTCACATTCCTGCGGGAAAGAGAGTTTCTGAAGGAGCGGAAAAGGACATTGTCAAACGCTCCTTCGAAGTCAACAAACATCCCGCAGGCGAGTTGTTTGCTAAGGATGGCACTCTCGATCTTGGAGGTAATGGCATGGAGAGCATGCTCAGTCGTCTTTCTAGGCTGGAAGGCGTACTGGTACTTACTGACGGGGTCGGAGCGCAGGTCGCACTCTCGAAGCCTCCACAGGATGAGCCTTTCCATCAGCTTAACACAAAAGGAAGTGAGGCTGATGGGCCGGAAGGATTTCACATTGGTGTAGTCACCCTTGGCGGGTTTCGGGATGAACACGACTCTGGACATTCTCCAGATTGTGGGAATGTAACCTGTAGTAAAACAGTGAACAAGCAATTTAGAGAGAGAATCAGCAAAGCTTTGCAGCTTAAGCGCCTCCTGAAGGATACAGGGGGCGATATTGTCAGGGCCAGGCGATTTATACGGATAAAAAGAATTTGCCGCCAGCTGGAGCAGCCGGGGACTGGCGCACTGCTGGAAAAGCGGACGGTCACAAGGCCTGTGGTCTTCGACCACGTACTCCGGTTCGTCAACCTGCGGAAAGCAGGTGGAGAAAAGAAGATTTAGCAAACCTTCGGCACTGGTAGTGTAGTTACCATCTAGGTGCAGAAGGGAGTTACACTGAGAGAGCGTATCGTGCCTGAGAGTCCTGACCAGCCGGGCTGTGGGGTGTTGCCCTTCCAGGCTGGCGCAGTAGGCTTTCCAGGTGGTCTTCTTAGCCCTTCGGATAGCACTTTTGTACATCCTCAGAGCAGAGTGGTAGTTCTCCCAATCCTCTGGGGTATTCGAGCCGTTTGCGAGGCGTTGCAGTCGGCGGGTGTTTTTCTTCATGCGAGTGAGTTCTTGACTCCACCAAGGAGAGTATTTCTTCCTGCAATACAACTTAGGGGCGTTAGCGCGTATGGCGGTGTTTAGGATCTCAACGATGGAGTTGCACCGATGCTCAATGCCAGGGAGATCCTCGCTGGAGTCCGGTAGATTGGCTTCGGTTAGGAGTTTTAGCAGGTCTCTTCGGAAACCTGTCCAGTCGGCCTTTTTCAAATTAAGGCGGTCTCGGTTCTCATGACGGGCTCCGACGGAGCTGATGCTGTACTGGATGTACGAGTGGTCGGAAAGCGATGGAAAGTCATCCCTAACCAGCCAGTTGTGGACCTGATTGAGGGCGTTGTTGGAAACGAGAGTGAGGTCGATAACCTCACGCCGATTAGAAACAATAAATGTAGGTTTGCTGCCCCTGTTACAAATGTGTAACGAGGAGGAGTTAATGAAATCAATAAGTAAGTCACCGCGCCTGTTAGTATCGCTACTAGACCAGGCAGTGTTGTGGGCATTAGCATCGCAGCTGACGATTAGCTTCCGGTCCTGAAGGTTACAGAAGTCCGCCAGTTCCTGCAGGGGGGGAGGGACGTCTTCCTGGATGTCCAGGTAGGCGGAAACGAAGGTCAAGTCAAAGACTGAGAAAGTACACATGTCTTTAGAGCAAAACATTGGCATAATAGTGGCCGGGAGGTCGTTTTTGACGAGGGCGATAGCCCTGGGGGTGTCGTTCGCGCAGAGGTACAGAACCTGATAGCCTGGCGGCAGACAGGTCGGCTTCCCCTTGCGGGTATACGGTTCCTGGATAAGGTAGATGTCAACTTCCTTGTTTGCGAAGGTGCCTGAAAGGTTGCTAGATGCTGCAAGAGCGTGGTGCAGGTTGATCTGAATAATGTGCAGGTTAACAGGTTGGTTCACCGGCGGCGGGTTATTTATTTGGTTGCTGGTGGTCAACCTTGTATAGTCAGCAGGCTTTTTTGGCCTACGTGTGTCGTGTAAGAATGGAGAAAAATTATTTTTAGCAATACTTGTAGTTCCTAACAAGGACCACTGATAATAGCTATATACAGTGGTCCTTGCATGGTTCCCAAAAGCAAGGTCAGAATAAGCTGATTTTGCACAGATTACTTGCATTGAACACCGTTGTTAGGGCTTTCGTTTTGGATTACTTTACTGTTTATTTATATAGCTGTCTGCTTTTAACTGGCTAATGTTTTTGTTCTCGCTAGTCAGATGGCTTTGAGTGCTATAGCACGCGATTTTCAGCCGATTTGGGGAAGTCGCGACCACTCGCGAACCCGCGGTGGCAGGAGCGGTGTCCGAACAGATTTCAAAGTGGGGCCTATTGGTTGGAGGGCACATTGCACATGATTTTGTTTTAATCTAAGGGCACACAAACTGCTGCTGTTATGTCAGTTTGTGACATTGCGACAACCGTGTAGGCAAATATTCAATTCTGTGTTGAAAGTGGCCAAAAGTCTGAAAATGTTCGAATTTTCAACTAATTCAAACATTGCGCAACTGCACTGTACCATCAATTTATTAGTAAATATCTCAAATGAATAAAAATTGCCAGGGCAAGACCAGTAATTTTCTGGATCTCTAGGCTGCCTCCATCAGTTCCTCTCTCTTTTATTATTTTAGCTGACGGCATTTTAATGCATTTGGTTAATTTGCAGCGCCAGCAGCGGTTTATGTCCTGGGATTGCGGCGGACTTGGAATTTCGATCAGATCGAAATGCCAAAGTAAAAGGGCTGAATATTAAAACAGGGCTTGGCAAACTCCGGCCTGAGGGCTAAATGTGGCCCGCAAAGCCTCTCTATCTGGCCCTTGGCTTCTATGAATATTCACAATAGCAATCCGGCCTGCTCGATGTTTGCATCTCTTCTCATCTCTCTTCCCTCACCTCTCTTCTCAAAATTCTCTTCTCAATTTTCAAAATTAATTTTACTACTTTTTTAAGGTTAACTTTTTCGTCTTAATCCTTTAAGCAATTTGTTGGTTTTATTGTAACATATTAAATTACGCGATTTTTCAAAATTACATAGACCAATTTGGAAAAAAAATTGTCGAGTTCTCTTCTGTAGTAAGTAGTGTAGTATTGTTTTAGCTTTTTGTGGGTGAAGTATTTAAGTTTTTAAAGCTCGTTACAGTCGGCTGTAACCCAGATTCTTTTATTCAGATATAATTAGACCAATGTAAAAATATGCTAGTTTACTTTAGGCCTAGCTTGCTAATGAGTATTAGTTATGCTGTGCAAATTAGAACATTAAATTAGTTTGACCTGCAGTAATTGCGAATAAAACTAGTCTGGAAAATTAAATTGGTTGGGCTAATCTTTCTGTAGGTGTTTGCACTTTTGAAACAATTTTGTTACTTTGTTATAGTATCAGTGTTCATCAAGAAGTAAATTTACTTTTCTTAAAGTAGGCCTAATTTTTCAGCTTTTTAAGCATGGCACCTATGAATGAAATTTCTGGCTCCATTATGGATATAGCACAAACTTTACAAAAAATTAATATGTATCCATACTTTGATATAGCAAATTATATTCTAATGTGTTGTATTGTAAAGGAAGACTCTCCACAGATAGGTATGTGGTCATAACTCATTGATTGAGTTTTATTTTATTTTTTAATGTGTTATTATTTATTTTAATGTTAAATTTCAATGTTGATAATAATTTTATTATATATTATTTGTGTTTTAACTGATCCATTTTTATTTCCGGATAAGTCAGATTATATGCACCTAAGTCTAAGACATCCTGTAATTGACCAAATTTTGTGTACTATATACATTAGAATCTAAGTCACAGCAAATAGTGACTTAAAATTACAGAATCTACTTTTTTCTTCATTAATTATTTAATTTTTTTTTCAACTTTAATGTATGTATGAAAGCTCACTTTTCTACATTTTCTTTGCCTTTGAATTTTTCACAAAGTTAATGCGCAAGTTTAAACAAAGTAATATAGTTTAACTAGAAAGTTAAATGATATGTGCAATAAGATATTTGAAATGTTAATTGTTAAACTAATTATTGCTAAAGCTAATTACCATAAAAATAAAGTGTTGACAATTGTAAATCTGCTTTGTCACTGAAGTAGCTATTACCAAAATGGATTGTATTCATTTTTAGCATTATTTATTTTATGGTATTGACAACAATGTTAATGTTAATATTTTGATATTTTATTTTTTTATTTATTATATCAAAAGATTAGGCATATACTTATAGAATTAATATAGCTATAAATAGAATTAGAGTACCTATAATAGAAGTATATATAGCAAACAGTAAAAACTATTATTTTTGTATTTTTAATTATGATATAATATTTATTTATTATGTAATTATAGTATATACCAGGTTGTAGATAGTATACATGTATGCTAGAACTTTCTTGCATACAAAATGGCAATCCTAAGTCCTTGGCATACACAACTAGCATATACAACCCCTAGCGCACTTTGTTGGCATATACTATTGGCATACACAAGTAACACAACCATGCGTACTTTTTGGTATACAAATTTTGGTGAATAAATTCATGCCATGCATGAAAAATTATAATGTAAATTAACTTTTTTATATAAAGTAAAATAAAGTTTGTATAGTCTAGAAAGTCAGTGATAAACTTGTTGTTATGTTAAATTGTTATATTAAATTTTGTTATGAGAAATAAAAAATGTGAAAAAACAATTAAGGTGATACAAAGAATTTTATTTATTCTTTCTAAAATAAAAATACATTTATATATTTTTCCAAACATTTTTCAATATCTATTTTTTGCATGTCTCTTTTAAAAGCAAAAAGGCCTCTCAACTAAGGCTCATAAAGTGGAACCCAAGTAACCTATGTATACAAATAATGTCATTCTGCTTATAGTGATACTAAGAAGCTAGATTTTGCAAAAAGTTACAAAAATTGACCTGGGATAAAAGAGAAAAAGCAATGGGATAATAAAAGACTTCTATGTAAAACTTAGCTCATAAGGTGGAGTCCCTAATTGTCCCCTTGCTTGTTCTCTCAAATCCTAGGCCTAATTTTTTGTATTTTTTTGCCAAGTCTAGCTTCCTGGTATCACTATCAGCACAATGACATATCATTTGTGTACATTATTTTTTGAAAGAAAAACAAAGCTTATATTTAACTACTTTTTACTTTATTTACTTTTTATTGGCTTATTGGACCCCTACCTATGTTCTAGAAATAAAAAGCCAAGTTAATCCTTGGAATTTTAGTAAAATTTTTATTGAACTAGTATTTTCTAAAAAACCAATATTGCTTAATATCATTTCATCTATTTTCTTTCACTTAGCAATTGCGTTTGGTTTCAAAAAAGTAAAATTTCTCTCTTGCTAAGCATATATATTTGAAAAAATACCCATGCTTAGTAAAACCCCAATATGCAGGTTAGAGCACAGAATATACACAGAATGCCAATTCGAGCATTTTTGTTTAAAAAATTGGTGCAAGAATTGAAATCACACCAGCCTACTCTTGTTGTGAAGCTTTGATAAGTAGGGCTTGAGTTTTTGCCATAAACTATTCTAAGAGCGACTTTTATTCTTTGCTTTCAAATGAAAACTAAGTTCAGTCTGAGCTTTTCTGCACAGCATGGCTGGAAAATCCACTGTCAACCACTTGTTGGGCTGTCTATCGCAGACCAACAGCAACTGCGAGAACAATAACAGCACCTTGCTGACCAAGTTTCAGGCCAAAGTAATAGCAAGTGCAAGTGCACCCAGTCTTGGTCCACAGAGTGATGGTCTGATTTCAGCAGACTCCATTGAGGAAGCTCAAGACCTGCCTGCTGGCACAGTCGGCAGCATTGAGAATGAGAAGTGCGCCTACATTGGAGGCAGGCTGCTTTTCAAGCTATTCAAATCTGAGGGAAAATGCGAGGAGTGCCAGCAGTTGTTAAAAGGCGATGGCTCGGGAGAGATGCGCTTCCTGCAGCTCAAGAACGGACAGGGCGGGACTGGAAATCTGATCATTCCCAACAAGGCAGTCATATCTGCAGTCTGTCAGATGGAGTGCTCCTTCACGACAATGGACAAAGAGCTGTTCATTCTAAAGGATGTGAGCAAATGGCTTCAGGCAAAGTTCTTTCCCATTGTTCTTGCAAATATTCAGATGCACAGCTTGGATCACGGCAAATGCTGTGCTAAGGCAATGGCCAAGTTGTTTGCCAGACTTTGCCTGCATCACTGGTGCAACAGTCAGAGGATGCTCACTTAGCAGAGAAAGCGGGGGCGTACGACAGGAATAAAGAGAGCTGAAGAGAGGAAGAAGCTGATGCGATTAAATGCTGTTTAACTGTAGTTTAACTGTGATGCAAATGAATTCTGCTTATCTGGAGTTCTTCAGAGTGTTTGGTTTGTTTAGATAATAAAATATGAAAAAATGATAAAATTTTACATTTGGTCCTCCAGGTAGGATCTCTGACTACCTGCAAGACTTTGCTAAATTATTCTTTGCTAATTTATACTACTGGCCATAGACTTCACAACAAGAGTAGTGCATACAAATTTTAATTTGGCTTCATGGAAATTGCTTGATTTGGCATTCTGTGTATATTCTGTGGGTTAGAGTCTGACTAACCAAGATTAGATTTTTGTTTTCAAGTGAGATCAAGCAAGAATTTTATAAAAAAATTGAGATTGAGATTAAGTCAATTGAGAATTAGAGATCTAGCTGAAATTGTAAATTTGTATAAGAAGAATAGTACTTATGATAAGATATATATAAAATTTAACCTATATTATAAGTAAGTAGATAATAATATAGAAGAAATGGTTCAAATGTGCCATCACAATAATATATATATGCAGCAATATGCAAAAATAAGCCACTAACTCTGGCTGTGCCACTGTATGCCACTGTAAGATACATAAATAGGTTGAAGGTTGGTAATGGCCTACCAGGTAAGCCATAGTCAAGATCATGGCACGCCTGTGCTAGAACAAATCCTATCAAAATAGTTTGATTGTGCTATGTGCTAGAACTTTTTTGCAAAAAAACAACAAAAGTCTGTATTTTCCCTTTAAAAAGACTGGTAAAACTTGTATTTGAATCTGTTTCATAGAAATACAATGTTAACATATTTTAACTGAAAAAGCCGTCAATATACCAGCAAACAAAAAAGTGCTAATTATGCATTAGACAATGTGTTATTTGTTTTTTTATTTGGGGCTTCACAATATTTTTTACACTTTCTGTATTAAATTCAATCTTGCTCAACTGTTCTCACATTCCAAGCCCATTCTTGAAATTTCAAGAATTTTTCAAAATGACCCAAAAAGGCTAAGTCTCAAAATTTTTAGATCAAGATCAAGATCTTGGTCTGACTCTAATTCAAGTTTCAATGGTTTTTTACTTTGCTTTCTAATATTTAACAATAAAAATAAAAACACTGTTCTTAGAAAAAATATATCAAGATAGAAAATACAGGTTTTTGTTATGTATTTATGCTGTTATACTTGTAGCTAAGAGTCATTTTATGGGATATAATTAGGCATTAAACAGTTTTTTCAGTGCAATAGTAATTTGTTGCACATAGGCTAGTGTTCTTTTGTTTGCAATTCATATGGAATTCTTATATATTTATAAGAATTAGGTTATCTACATTACTTGGTTACCTAGACTTTTAACCTTTAAAAAAATTAAGATATCACTAAATTTAGCTCATTCGAGGTTTTTCAAAATTATATTATATATTCAAAATCATGAAATCATGACAAAAATCATGAGTACAAATCTGCTTTAGAAATATTTGAAAATTTTCAACACAATTTGACAACAAACACAGTACAGTGAGAAGTATTTGTCATTAATTTAAACAAAAACCCAAAAAAATTGTAGGCAGCCAGTCTTTCTCGAGGCGACATCCATTTGCTTGCTGGCTGGCCAGTATGCTCATGTGCTTTGCTGGCCCAATCATTGCCAACTGCCTGCTTGGCGAATCAATTGTTGCTCCATTCAGGAATAACCGCGACATTTTGTTAGCCACGGCTGTCTGGTGAGGCAGCGGTTTTTATTGTGATTTGTGTGTCACGGGCGACTGGGATGAATCTGCAAACTGATAATTGAATTGCTTGCACTTCTATTTTACTGTTGTCAGGTACATTATCAACTACATGCCATGGGACCTGGCATACAGAGCCAGCAAGTTTGTGCCAGTGCACACCGTCATCTGCCTGATGAAGGAGCTGCAGCGAGCCAGGAAAATTTCTGACGGAGTCGCTTTCGCTTACAAGCTGAACCCGAGAGCCTACCTGGTTGTGCTTGCTATCGGCGTTGTCAAGGGTGAGGGCGAGTTATGGAAGTATGGAACTCTGTGTCTGACTGTCTCTGTGTCTGACTGTCTCTGTGTCTGACTGTCTCTGTGTCTGACTGTCTCTGTGTCTGACTGTGTCTGTGTCTGACTGTCTCTGTGTCTGACTGTCTCTGTGTCTGTCTGTCTCTGTGTCTGACTGTCTCTGTGTCTGTCTGTCTCTGTGTCTGACTGTCTCTGTCTGACTGTCTGTCTCTGTGTCTGACTGTCTCTGTGTCTGACTGTCTGTCTCTGTGTCTGACTGTCTCTGTGTCTGACTGTCTGTCTCTGTGTCTGACTGTCTATGTGTCTGACTGTCTCTGTCTGACTGTCTCTGTGTCTGACTGTCTCTGTGTCTGTCTGTCTCTGTGTCTGTCTGTCTCTGTGTCTGTCTGTGTCTGTCTGTCTCTGTGTTTGAATGTCTCTGTCTGAATGTCTGTGTCTGTCTGTCTGTCTATCTGTCTGTCTGTCTGTCTGTCTGTCTGTCTGTCTGTCTGTCTGTCTGTGTCTGTCTATCTCTGTGTCTGTCTGTCTCTGTGTTTGAATGTCTCTGTCTGTGTGTGTGTATGTGTCTGACTGTCTGTCTGTCTGTCTATCTGTCTGTCTGTCTGTCTGACTGGCAGTGGCAGCCTGTCCATCGCTCGTCTATAAGTAGTTGTTTTTTGTCTTTCTGTCTGCCTGTCTGCGTCTGCCCGTCTTCCTGAATGTCTATTATGTCTGTCTGTATGTCTGACATACCTAGTTTTGTCTATTTAGTATTTTATATCCAGCTTCCATACGTCTTGGTTTGTGAGCCAATCTTCATTTGTTTGCCAATTTTACGTATTGCAGGTTCCGGCTACCTAGAGATGAAGCTATTCGAGAGGCTGGTCCGAGGCCTCTGGCTGCCCGCTTCTAACGAGTGCCTGAAGCCCTGCTTGTAAGTTTGAGTTTCTATTCCTCTACGGTATTGAAATATTGAACACTATTCATGTGCTTTTTTCATAATTTCGGACTGTTGGAAATTACCCATTTGTGTATTTTTTTGTACTGCAGCACCACAAAGGCCAGCTGCCTCATTGCGGCCGCCTTTCTACTAGAGAAGCTTGGCCGGCTGCCCTGCTCACACGATGGCGCCTTTCTGGCCGCTGTGCTTTCTCTGTTCTGCTTCAAGTGAGCGACAAATGTTTTTTAAAAGCGCTCTCTGTGCTTATATACCCAACGGTAGTCTTGAACCTCCTCTGGTACTGTAATCCCTCTTGGTATTGAGAGGAATTCTCTTTGGTAGCCAAACGAATCCCGTTTTTAGTTGGGTAATCCACCCTCATTCGTACTAAAGGGGATACATATTGGTAGTCAGTGGAACGCCTATTAGTACATGGGGATTTTCATGGATAGTTAGGGAATTTCTCTATTGTTAGTCAAGCGAATACCATGGTAGTCGGGGATTCTTATTTGCATGGGGAGGGGGAATCCCAATTTTGGTCAAGGGAATCCCCATTGGTGGTTAAGTATTCCCCATTGGTGGTCAGGGCCGGAATCCTATTGGTGGTTAATGGAATCCCGATTGTTGATCTGGGAAATTCCCATTGGTGGTCAGGGAAATATTATTTTTTGTCATTTGAGGGAAGCATCATTGGCTATTCTAATCTTAACACGCAAGAAAAAAACTGCATCTTTTTAAAATTCTCCCTTCTTTCCAGGCTGGCCTCCAAACTGCTGCACATCCACGATCCTTTCCGGCCATTTGAGAGCGTCTTCTGCACCGTCCTCCTTGGCGGCCTGGTTGACGCCATACGCCGCGCAGCCGAGAGCTCCCCGGCTACGGCCGCGGTGCCTGCCACCGGAAAGACATCAGGCGGGCAGCAGCAGCACCAGCAGCAGAAAGATGTTAGCGATGGAACAGCTAACGGCTTGGCTAGAGACAAGGAGCAGAAGAAGAACGATTAAGATGAGCAAATCGACTTCTCGGAAACTTTTTAACCGTTGTTATCTGTTGGTTATGTTCTGGTCTGTGAGAGTTAATTGGGCCGGTCATCAGTGTTTAAACCAGCCCAATTTTTATTGGCTTTTGTCAGTAATTCTAGTCTAGTAGTCTACAATGTATTTGTAGTATTGAATTCGACCTTCGCTAATGAATCTGCATAGCGGTATTATATTATTTGTATTGTTCGTCTGAAATGAACGAATAGATGCTTGTTAGCTTGGAAGCAAGCTCGGTACCATTTAACCTTCTTTCTGACTGCCGACTTCAGCCCCTAATTTTTTTAGTCACCATACGAACACCCATGATTACGAATTTGCAAATCAAATCAGTCTCAATCATTTAAAGTCGAATGCTCACCCCACTCCGTCTCTCTAACCCCTTGGGTACTCTACACTCGCCCACCCCACTTCGTCTCTCTAACCTCTTGCGTACTCTACAGTCGCCCACCCCACTTCGTCTCTCTAACCCCTTGCGTACTCTACAGCCGCCCACCCCACTCCGCCTCTCTAACCCCTTGCGCACTCTACAGCCACCCACCCCACTCCGCCTCTCTAACCCCTTGCGTACTCTACAGCCACCCACCCCACTCCGCTTCTCTAACCCCTTGCGTACTCTACAGCCGCCCACTCCACTCCGCCTCTCTAACCCCTTGCGTACTCTACAGCCGCCCATCCCACTCCGCCTCTCTAACCCCTTGCACACTCTACAGCCACCCACCCCACTCCGCCTCTCTAACCCCTTGCGTACTCTACAGCCACCCACTCCACTCCGCTTCTCTAACCCCTTGCGCACTCTACAGCCACCCACCCCACTCCGCCTCTCTGACCCCTTGCGTACTCTACAGCCGCCCACTCCACTCCGCCTCTCTAACCCCCTGCGTACTCTACAGCCGCCCATCCCCACTTCGCCTCTAGCCCCTTGCGTACTCTACAGTCGCCCATCCCCACTTCGCCTCTAGCCCCTTGCGTACTCTACAGTAGCCCATCCCCACTCCGCCTCTCTAACCCCTTGCGCACTCTACAGCCACCCACCCCACTCCGCTTCTCTAACCCCTTGCGCACTCTACAGCCACCCACCCCACTCCGCCTCTCTGACCCCTTGCGTACTCTACAGCCGCCCACTCCACTCCGCCTCTCTAACCCCTGCGTACTCTACAGCCGCCCATCCCCACTTCGCCTCTAGCCCCTTGCGTACTCTACAGTCGCCCATCCCCACTTCGCCTCTAGCCCCTTGCGTACTCTACAGTAGCCCATCCCCACTCCGCCTCTCTAACCCCTTGCGCACTCTACAGCCACCCACCCCACTCCGCTTCTCTAACCCCTTGCGCACTCTACAGCCACCCACCCCACTCCGCCTCTCTAACCCCTTGCGTACTCTACAGCCACCCACCCCACTCCGCCTCTCTAACCCCTTGCACACTCTACAGCCACCCACCCCACTCCGCCTCTCTAACCCCTTGCGTACTCTACAGCCACCCACTCCACTCCGCTTCTCTAACCCCTTGCGCACTCTACAGCCACCCACCCCACTCCGCCTCTCTGACCCCTTGCGTACTCTACAGCCGCCCACTCCACTCCGCCTCTCTAACCCCCTGCGTACTCTACAGCCGCCCATCCCCACTTCGCCTCTAGCCCCTTGCGTACTCTACAGTCGCCCATCCCCACTTCGCCTCTAGCCCCTTGCGTACTCTACAGTAGCCCATCCCCACTCCGCCTCTCTAACCCCTTGCGCACTCTACAGCCACCCACCCCACTCCGCTTCTCTAACCCCTTGCGCACTCTACAGCCACCCACCCCACTCCGCCTCTCTGACCCCTTGCGTACTCTACAGCCGCCCACTCCACTCCGCCTCTCTAACCCCCTGCGTACTCTACAGCCGCCCATCCCCACTTCGCCTCTAGCCCCTTGCGTACTCTACAGTCGCCCATCCCCACTTCGCCTCTAGCCCCTTGCGTACTCTACAGTAGCCCATCCCCACTCCGCCTCTCTAACCCCTTGCGCACTCTACAGCCACCCACCCCACTCCGCTTCTCTAACCCCTTGCGCACTCTACAGCCACCCACCCCACTCCGCCTCTCTGACCCCTTGCGCACTCTACAGCCACCCACCCCACTCCGCCTCTCTGACCCCTTGCGTACTCTACAGCCGCCCACTCCACTCCGCCTCTCTAACCCCCTGCGTACTCTACAGCCGCCCACCCCACTCCGCCTCAACCATTTTCGCCACTTATTGATCATGGCTAGCTCGTAACAGTGCAAATTTCCTTGTTCATTTTTCAAGGCTACGCAATCGATCGTAGCGGGGCTAAAGTCCGAAATCTGGCCCAATTTGCCAGCAAGTTCGATCCTCGCATTATTTTCATGCAACATCTTGCTGCTTTCGATATTTATTGTTCGTTTCTTTTTTTCTAATCATTTTCTAGTTTAGCAGACCGCTGTTCATTGTTGTACTTTAAAAATGAGTTTCGAATAAAAATTTTCGATAACATTTTTGACTAATTTTGTTAGTTATCGACCGAAGCTTCTAGTACTTTTAGTCAGTATGACCTCGCCACACCTGTTTTTGGGACATGCCTTTTGCTGTGTACACCTGTCGCTTTTGATCGCATTATGTTTGTGTGTGGGTGTGGTAGCTTTTTACCCGTGTTTTTTAGTCATATCCTACAGCAGGCATATCAACCAGTATTAGTTTGCAGTATTAGACAGTCGCGCATGCAGTGCATCTACTTGCTTACCCGTCTATACTGTAGTTTGTGGCCTTGCCGAATCACTTAAATCAATATTTATTAGTATGCGTATTCTTTTCTTCCGGTTTCCTATCAGAACAATAAAACCTTTCTTTACCCAAAGATTCTGCCGCTTTTTTGCTCATAGGCTTTGCGTTTTTATTCGCGATTACAGTGAAATAGACTGTCTGTCTGTCCGTCTGCCTGTCTGTCTGTCTGTCTGTCTGTCTGTCTGTCTGTCTGTCTGTCTGTCTGTCCATCTGCCTGTCTGCCTGCCTGCCTCTGTCTGTCTATCTGTCTGTCTGTCTGTCTGTCTGTCCGTCTGTCTGCCTGCCTGTCTGTCTGTCTGTCTGTCCGTCTGTCTGCCTGTCTGTCTGTCCATCTGCCTGTCTGCCTGCCTGCCTGTGTGTCTGTCTGTCTGTCTGTCTGTCTGTCTGTCTGTCTGTCTGTCTGTCTGTCTGTCCATCTGCCTGTCTGCCTGCCTGCCTCTGTCTATCTGTCTGTCTGTCTGTCTGTCTGTCCGTCTGTCTGCCTGTCTGTCTGTCTGTCTGTCTGTCTGTCTGTCTGTCTGTCCGTCTGTCTGCCTGTCTGTCTGTCTGTCTGTCTGTCTGTCTGTCTGCCTCTCTGTCTGTCTGCCTGTCTGTCTGTCTGCCTGTCCATCCGTCTGTCTGTCTGCCTGTCTGTCTGTCTGTCCTTCCGTCTGTCTGTCTGTTTGTCTGTCTAGAATTCAGCAAGTCAGTATTCTCAGTTCCTCAGTTAATGTCAATGCTCCCACAGCTCTAGCATTTAACGGTCCCGTCTATTTGCATGCTGGTCAGATTCATTGCACCGCCGAGCTCCCCAGCGTCAGAGTGAGTAGACAACAGCCCGACAGCACGGAGAGGAGAGTCGCAGGACTCCGCCACCGCCTGATGCTCTTAATCAGCAGCAGTGGCAGCCGCCCAGCTCAGCCAGGATGAAGCGGGCTGAACCCAGCAGCAGCGGCGGCGGCGGCCCAGCCGCGGAGGAGTCGCTCATGACGGTAGTGCAGGACATGAGCCGCCAATTAGAAGAGAAAGCCGACCGATTAAATCTGCGCTCGTCAAGCGTCAGACGAATCATCAAGGAGGTGCTGAGCGATCAGGACGTGGTGAGCATGTTTCGCGAGTACCTCAGCTGCGACAAGCCGCCCGCTGCGGCCTACGAGCCGAAGCTCACCCGCAGTCAGGTGAAGCGGATCTGCTTGGACTCGGCTGCGGCCGCTTCGTCAGCTTCAGCTGTTGAAGCCAACGCCGATCGCGAGGACGCCGCCCTCGACGATAACGACAACGACGACAATGACGATGAGGACGACGACGAAGAAGACGACGGAGATTATGTTGTGGCCGAGGACGAGGAGGACGACAAAGACGACGAAGACGAAGACGAAGATGAAGACGATGACGTCACTGTCGCAAATAAGTGCGGCGACAAAGACTTGCCAGCGACACCTGTCTCCGCTGCCGCCGACGACGACGCCGTCGCCGCCTCTGCGACCTACGCAACTCGTTCGCGCTGTCCGATTCCGGACTTCTCTTGGGAGAAATACGAAGAGGCCATACTGAAGAGCGACTTCTATTTGGGCGACTTTGCTGTGAGCGTCTCTGGGTCTTTGAGAGGCCTATTTTTAGAACCTAGTGTCCCATCCTGAGGATCACCTGACAGGATCAAATAGGCGGTGTCCCATCCTGAGGATCACCTGACAGGATCAAATAGGCGGTGTCCCATCCTGGAGATCACCTGACAGGATCAAATAGGCGGTGTCCCATCCTGGAGATCACCTGACAGGATCAAATAGGCGGTGTCCCATCCTGAGGATCACCTGACAGGATCAAATAGGCGGTGTCCCATCCTGGGGATCACCTGACAGGATCAGATAGGCGGTGTCCCATCCTGGGGATCACCTGACAGGATCAGATAGGCGGTGTCCCATCCTGGGGATCACCTGACAGGATCAGATAGGCGGTGTCCCATCCTGGAGATCACCTGACAGGATCAAATAGGCGGTGTCCCATCCTGGGGATCACCTGACAGGATCAAATAGGCGGTGTCCCATCCTGGAGATCACCTGACAGGATCAAATAGGCGGTGTCCCATCCTGAGGATCACCTGACAGGATCAAATAGGCGGTGTCCCATCCTGGAGATCACCTGACAGGATCAAATAGGCGGTGTCCCATCCTGGGGATCACCTGACAGGATCAAATGTCCAGCTTCAGAATCAGGTATCCCATCCTGGGGATCACCTGACAGGATCAAATGGACGGTGTCCCATCCTGGGGATCACCTGACAGGATCAAATGTCCAGCTCCAGAATCAGGTGTCCCATCCTGGAGATCACCTGACAGGATCAAATAGGCGGTGTCCCATCCTGGAGATCACCTGACAGGATCAAATAGGCGGTGTCCCATCCTGAGGATCACCTGACAGGATCAAATAGGCGGTGTCCCATCCTGGAGATCACCTGACAGGATCAAATAGGCGGTGTCCAATCCTGGGGATCACCTGACAGGATCAAATGTCCAGCTTCAGAATCAGGTGTCCCATCCTGGGGATCACCTGACAGGATCAAATGTCCAGCTTCAGAATCAGGTGTCCCATCCTGGGGATCACCTGACAGGATCAAATGGACGGTGTCCCATCCTGGGGATCACCTGACAGGATCAAATGTCCAGCTCCAGAATCAGGTGTCCCATCCTGGGGATCACCTGACAGGATCAAATAGACGGTGTCCCATCCTGGGGATCACCTGACAGGATCAAATGTCCAGCTCCAGAATCAGGTGTCTCATCCTGGGGATCACCTGACAGGATCAAATAGGCGGTGTCCCATCCTGGGGATCACCTGACAGGATCAAATAGGCGGTGTCCAATCCTGGGGATCACCTGACAGGATCAAATGTCCAGCTCCAGAATCAGGTGTCCCATCCTGGGGATCACCTGACATGATCAAATAGGCGGTGTCTCATCCTGGGGATCACCTGACAGGATCAAATAGGCGGTGTCCCATCCTGGGGATCACCTGACAGGATCAAATAGGCGGTGTCCCATCCTGGGGATCACCTGACAGGATCAAATAGGCGGTGTCCCATCCTGGGGATCACCTGACAGTATCAAATAGGCGGTGTCCCATCCTGGGGATCACCTGACAGGATCAAATGTCCAGCTCCAGAATCAGGTGTCCCATCTTAAGGATCATCGCATTTCATCCAGCTCGACGACGTGGACTTGGACGCCGATGCAGTGTCGGCTTCGATTCAGCCGTCCAGTCAGTCGCAGACGCAGCAGCAGCAGCCGCCGCCTCTGCTCTCGACGCCGCCGCCAAGCGGCGCGCCGTTGGACGACATCGGCGCGGTCAAAGCCGAGGACGCCGCCATCTTTGATGAGGACGACGTGGAGTTTCGTAATTTCCTACGCGACATCTATCTGGACCGCATCGAGGTGGCCGACCCGCCCAATGAGGCCGAGGAGGACGCCGATTTTAACGTGATGGCCGAGCCGGAGGAGGCGTACCAGGAGGACTTCGTTGAGGATCTGCGCTACAACCGGGCTTCTAGGATTCCCAAGCGGGAGGTTCGGGATTTGCTTGACGAGATTTGCAGCGACCTGGTGAGCTGGACGCGAGCTGAACTTGGGATGGGGTAGGTGGATTGCTAGTCTAGTCTATTTTAAAAGAATTATAGTGGATTGCTAATCTAGCCAACTTAAAGAAATATTGATTGCTGGGGTTGCTAGTCTAGCCATTTCTTAGAGAGGTATCATGTATTGCTAGCCTATCCAACTTGTAAGGATATAATGGATTGCTAGCCTAGCCAACTTGTAAGGATATAATGGATTGCTAGCCTAGCCAACTTGTAAGGATATAATGGATTGCTAGCCTATCCAACTTGTAAGGATACCAATGGATTGCTAGCCTAGCCAACTTGTAAGGATATAATGGATTGCTAGCCTATCCAACTTGTAAGGATACCAATGGATTGCTAGACTAGCCAACTTGTAAGGATACAATGGATTGCTAGCCTAGCCAACTTGTAAGGATATAATGGATTGCTAGACTATCCAACTTGTAAGGATATAATGGATTGCTAGACTATCCAACTTGTAAGGATATAATGGATTGCTAGACTATCCAACTTGTAAGGATATAATGGATTGCTAGACTATCCAACTTGTAAGGATATAATGGATTGCTAGCCTAGCCGACTTGTAAGGATATAATGGATTGCTAGCCTAGCCGACTTGTAAGGATATAATGGATTGCTAGCCTACCTGCGCCACTCGCACTAGCTCCTCAAGCCTCTCTCATCCCCTCTTCCCCAACAGTTCGACTCGCAGCTGTCCGCCGGCCGCCATCTCCAGCAGCAGGCCGGCGCGTCCTCCCCGCCCCAGCCGCTGTCCCAGGACGATCAGGAGGCGACAGCCGAACCGGAGTGTTTGCTGCAGCCCTGCGCGGTGGAAGACCTCAGCCAAGAGCAGCGAGTGGAGCTGAGAAAGCAGCTCACAATGTACGTGCAGCTGTTATGCACCATGCGCATCACCTGCCATCAGCAGTCGCCTGAGCTGGCCGACTCGGCTAAGGTGCATCTCAACGAATTAAAGCTGCTAGCCGATGCTTACGAAGCCGCTAATCCGGCGAATACTTCGATCCTGCGCGTGGCCAATCTCGATGGCGCCGTTTCGCTGGCTGACAATTTTGCCGGGCTCAGCGACACCGATCTGCTAGTGTGCTACAGCCGCCCCAGTCGCTCCCTGAGCTCTCGGTCCGACTGTACAGCTGATGAATTAGCGGAATCTACTTATCTAATGCCGCCTCAGCTGTGCAACCTGTTCCTGACCTCTTCCGTGTTCCCCTACGCCCAGCTGTTCCCGCCCGGCATGTCCGCCTCTGTTTGCCGGTCAAAGCGGACCGTCTTCACGCCTAGCGAGGACCGCCTGCTGCTGCTCGGCCTCACTCAGTTCGGTCATCGAAGAGACGTGTTCCAACTGATTAGCAAGTACACCATGCCCTGGCGCAGCCAGGTTGCTATCAGCGCCAGGTGTGTCTATTTGAGCAAGCTGCAATCTTTGCTGTTTAGAGATTCGCTCTGTCCGGCTCGAGTGCTGACCAGGTGAGAATTATCTTTTATAGGATCAGATATAATCATTGGTAGGACCATTATCAGTGGGATCAATGTCTATGGGATCAGGACCTGTGGGATCAGGATCTGTGGGATCAGGATCTGTGGGATCAGGATCTGTGGTATCAGGATCTGTGGGATCAGAATCTGTGGGATCAGAATCTGTGGGATCAGAATCTGTGGGATCAATGTCTATGGGATCAGAATCTGTGGGATCAGAATCTGTGGGATCAGAATCTGTGGGATCAGAATCTGTGGGATCAGAATCTGTGGGATCAGAATCTGTGGGATCAGAATCTGTGGGATCAATGTCTATGGGATCAGAATCTGTGGGATCAGAATCTGTGGGATCAGAATCTGTGGGATCAATGTCTGTGGGATCAGAATCTGTGGGATCAATGTCTATGGGATCAGAATCTGTGGGATCAATTTCTATGGGATCAGAATCTGTGGGATCAGAATCTGTGGGATCAATTTCT
Organism: Macrostomum lignano; assembly: GCA_002269645.1. Lineage (NCBI taxonomy): Eukaryota > Metazoa > Platyhelminthes > Macrostomidae > Macrostomum > Macrostomum lignano. The sequence goes on along the minus strand of NIVC01001061.1, from coordinate 135,620 downwards.
GTGGGATCAGAATCTGTGGGATCAGAATCTGTGGGATCACTGTCTGTGGGATCAGAATCTGTGGGATCAATGTCTGTGGGATCAGAATCTGTGGGATCAATGTCTGTGGGATCAGAATCTGTGGGATCAGAATCTGTGGAATCAGAATCTGTGGAATCAGAATCTGTGGGATCAATGTCTGTGGGATCAGAATCTGTGGGATCAATTTCTATGGGATCAGAATCTGTGGAATCAGAATCTGTATGATCAATGTCTGTGGGATCAGAATCTATGGGATCAATGTCTGTGGAATCAGAATCTGTGGGATCAATGTCTGTGGGATCAGAATCTGTGGGATCAATGTCTGTGGGATCAGAATCTATGGGATCAGAATCTGTGGGATCAATTTCTATGGGATCAGAATCTGTGGGATCAATGTCTATGGAATACCTTTGAGATCAAAATGAGTCACTGGGGATCAAAATAATCCACGCCGACTCAAACCCGAACAGATCCCTGATTATCAGCTGCCTACGCCGGCGACAGCACCTGCTCTCAGCCGCATCCCAGCCCCAAGCGGGCAAGTCCGCGGCCCCAAGCTCACCGCCGCCCGACCCTAAGCAGTCTGAGCCGGACTCAATCGATTTGAACTTTTGCCAATCGAACTGGATCAACTCCGTGCCGATTCTAACCGACTGCGTGCTGGACCGACCAGCCGACTGGTGCCACCTACCGCAGCTGTTCCGCCAGCACCTGCTGCTTGAGCGGCCCCGCCTTCGCGGCCAGCTGCTGAAACCAACGGAGCCGAACCCGCTGGAGCGGGACACCGCCAATGATCAGGCTAACAAGCTGTTCAAACGCTGCCGGATACTGTTTAAAGATATGCGACACGAACGGCTGCTAGGCGTGCGACTGCTCTGGCGCGATCCTCAGATGGCCGCGGTTGTTCCGGCGTCGTTGAATCCGCCGCCGCAGTCGCTGCCGCGCCGACGCCGCGGTCCGAAGAGGCGGCGGGTTTCCGGCCACCCTATGACCATTCGGCAGGCCCTGCTGGCCAGCGGTCGCCGGCCGCACGACCGCTCGCCGACTCGGCTGCTGATGCCACGGATTTCGTCCGTGTCGGGCTCGCAGCAGCCGCCAGCCCAGCTGCCCTCCCCGCCCATCTTAGACACCGCTTCTGCAGAGTGCGCCAATCAGGTTAAGAAGAAAGTCAAAGACTACTTGCTGAGTAGAATGCGGATAAAGTCGGGCAATTTCTCTTCATCTGACATGCCGCCGCAGCCTCCGCCACAGCCTCCACCGCCGCCGCCGCCACCGCCTGCCGTCATGGCGAAATCCTGCCGCTTAATTCTACCCAAGCCTCCGTCTGTGCAGGCGTCTACAGCCGACACTTGTCAAATTGCATCGGATTTGATCCTGTCCGAGCTGCGCTCCCGGCGCAGGGATCAGCAGGTACAGCAGCAGCAGCAGCAGCAGCAGCAGGATATGCCAGCCGTAGTTCTAGCCCTGCAGTCGTCGCAAGCGTCATCGGCGTCTTCATCGTTGTTGTCGTTTCTATCAGGTCTGCAGGCGACCAACTGCATGGAGACGTCGATTAGTCCGCCGGCCGGCTGCAACGCCGACCTTCCGACCGACGACGCTATTGCCATGGCGGCGCCAGCAGCGGCGACTGACGACTATCAGATTCAGTCGCCGTTGCCGCCGCCTCCAGCGTCGATCGCTGCTGCAGAATTATCCGTTGACACTAACCAGCCGCCAGCGACACAACCAAAAATGGAATTGGACGATGATGCAGTTATAGACGATAAAGACGCTGTCGATTTATCGCCGGAGACCATACCGACGCTTAGTTGCTTGCCGTATCTGTCCGAGTTTTTGCAGTCTAACACCTTTAGAGAGCTGCGGCGCGGTCGGTAAGTATCCAGGGTGAGGAACGCTTCATAGGGATCAGGATTTGGGATCACAATCTGGGACCAGAATCCTGGGGATCAGAATTTGGGATCACAATCTAGGATCAGAATCCTGGGGATCAGGATTTGGGATCACAATCTGGGACCAGAATCCTGGGGATCAGAATTTGGGATCACAATCTAGGATCAGAATCCTGGAGATCAGAATCCTGGGGATCAGAATCCTGGGGATCAGAATCCTGGGGATCAGAATCCTGGGGATCAGAATCCTGAGGATCAGAATCCTGGGGATCAGAATCCTGGGGATCAGAATCCTGGGGATCAGAATCCTGGGGATCAGAATCCTGGGGATCAGAATCCTGGGGATCAGAATCCTGAGGATCAGAATCCTGGGGATCAGAATCCTGGGGATCAGAATCCTGGGGATCAGAATCCTGGGGATCAGAATCCTGGGATCAGAATCCTGAGGATCAGAATCCTGGGGATCAGAATCCTGGGGATCAGAATCCTGGGGATCAGAATCCTGGGGATCAGAATCCTAGGGATCTTCTCGATCAGAATCCTGGGGATCAGAATCCTGGGGATCAGAATCCTAGGGACCAAGATCCATCCTACACATTAGGATGCAAGTGATCAGAATCCATTTGATAAGAATTTTACTGTTCTCATTACCTCAGAAGTTACCATCATAATTCAGAGAAATAATGCATGAAGGCTATTGCTTTTAATCCTATGAATAAAAATCCCTAACATGCGTTCATCTTCTCAGCTGGAAACCGGGCCGCAGCGGCCGCCTGGACCAGGAGAATCTGGATCAGCTGGTCACTGACGACCTGTGCGAATCCGGCGGCGCCGATGACGACCGCGACATCGAATTTGCGTCCGCCTTCCTGCGTTGCCTGCGCACAGAGCTGAGCTCGACGCCGGAGGCCTACTGGGAAGCGCTGCAGACAATTGGCCGGCTGGCGGAGACTCCCGACTTGGACCAGGTAGGGCGGCTGCTTGTGTTTAGTTTAACAAATCGCCCTTCTATAGCTTAGAGATTCGCCATTCAGTAGCTTAGAGATTCGCCATTCAGTAGCTTAGAGATTCGCCATTCAGTAGCTTAGAGATTCGCCATTCAGTAGCTTAGAGATTCGCCATTCAGTAGCTTATAGATTCGCCATTCAGTAGCTTAGAGATTCGCCATTCAGTAGCTTAGAGATTCGCCATTCAGTAGCTTAGAGATTCGCCATTCAGTAGCTTAGAGATTCGCCATTCAGTAGCTTAGAGATTCGCCATTCAGTAGCTTAGAGATTCGCCATTCAGTAGCTTAGAGATTCGCCATTCAGTAGCCTAAAGAATCGCCATTCAGTAGCTTAGAGATTCGCCATTCAGTAGCCTAAAGAATCGCCATTCAGTAGCCTAAAGAATCGCCATTCAGTAGCTTAGAGAATCGCCATTCAGTAGCCTAAAGAATCGCCATTCAGCAGCCTAAAGAATCGCCATTCAGCAGCTTAGAGATTCGCCATTCAGCAGCCTAAAGAATCGCCATTCAGCAGCTTAGAGATTCGCCATTCCGTTGCTTAGAGACTGGACTGAGGCTACTGAGATCGCCACTCCGCACACCCCTCCCTACTCAGGTGAGCTTCTACCGCTCCGCGCTGTCTGCTCTGCCTGCCCACGCCGGCTGCTCCCGCAGCATGCTGGCCGGTTTCGTCTCCGTGGAAACGGCGCTCCTCGTTGACGCCCTGCCGGACCACCTGAGCGTGTGGCGCAACCGCTGCCTTGTCCGCAAGATTCACCGCCAACTGCGGGAGCAGCGCTGCAAATCGCCCATTGTGCTGCACAGATTTGAAAAGTCCCTGGCCCGTTGGATGTCCACGGCCAGTTCAATCCCCGACGATAACCGACTAGCCAGGCTGATTGACGATTTGGACACTACGTTCAAGTACTTTCCCTACTGCTTGTCCGAGACTCTGTCCCAGTTTCCCGAGGTGCCCAACTTTGCCGAGTCCAGGGACGCGTTCGAGTATGTCGACTTGACGTCTTCGCAGCCTTCTGCCGCGACCACGGCATCGGCGGCGCCGTCCACTGAGGATTTCGCTCGGCGTCCCCGCGACAGCGTATTCGAATGCCTGCCGGAGAGCCTCGGCCTGCACGAGGATCGCTCGTTGAGCTGTTCGTGCGCCTGTCACGTGACTACTCCGACTAATCTAGCCGAGGCGCAGAAGTCCAAGGAGTCCGGTAGTTCGGCCGCGACCATTCCGGGTGAACGTCGGGTACTTCGCCACTGCGACAACTGCGCCCTGGTGTCCAGGCATCACATGCTGCTAGTTGAAAAGCTGGAGTCCCGCCGGCTGCGACACTATGACTACGCGTGCGTGCACTTTCCGCCGGAGTTCCGTCCCAGATCGGATCTGCCACCGGCGCCTCAAGTGAGCTACACGAACTCTTGATCGTGTTCTTCCACCTCTGTGACCTCCAGGGATCTCGTAGCCTCATGACACCTTGGTCTCATGACCCCTTGACCTCATGACCCCTTGACCTCATGAGCCCTGACCTCATGACCCCTTGGTCTCATGACCCCTTGACCTCATGACCCCTTGACCTCATAACCCCTTGGTCTCATGAGCCCTGACCTCATGACCCCTTGTGCTCATGACCGATTGACATCATGACCCCTTGACCTCATGACCCCTTGGTCTCATGAGCCTTGACCTCATGACCCCTTGACCTCTTGAGCCCTTGACCGCATGACCACTTGACCCCATGACCTACCTGTGTGACGTCAAGTGGACGTCATGACTTTTCTCTCTATGACCTCGAGGCGTCGTCATAACCCCTTGCCTCCGGGCTCTCTATGACCTCGAAGTGATCTCGGGTCATCTGTTCATCTTATAAATTATTTCATGACCCTTTAATCCAAAGTATGAGTAGATCTATGATCCTATGCACGTGTATAACGATGTCCGCTTCTTTAGGTGGACGCCGAGGTGGTGGTCCCCGCCTACCGGCCGGCTTCTTCGATCCAGCAGCGACGCCAGCAACCCACTGGAGGCGTCGGCAGCGGCAGCAGCGGCGGTGGTGGCGGCGCTAGCGGCAGAGACAACACCGGAAGCGGCGGCGGCGTCGGCGGTGGCTGCGGCGGCCAGCCTCGGCATCGTCAGCAGCATCGAACCGCCGAGTCGGCCGCCCTACTCGAGGAGACCTTCGCCGTCACCATCCGGGCCGCGGCGCTGTACGCGGACGCCGAGGAAGACAACGACGAGATTTCCGCCGCCGGCGCTTCTTCCTCTGTTGACGCCGGCGCCGCCAACGCCGTCGTTGAGGTCGAATCCTCGACGACAACCCGGTGCGGCCCGGCGTCCGCCATGACACCGCACGAATACGAGCTGGCCGAGCGTCGGCGGCCTCTGTTCGAACCGTCGGCGTCGAGGCGGCGCCTGGCTGACCGAGCCTGGACGGAGGCGGAGGACCGGGCGATCCTTCAGCACTGCCAGGCCAACGGCTTCTCCTCCGGCGCTTTCCGCTGCCTGAGCGAGCGCCTGCTGGACAATCGTACGGTTGAAAGCGTCCGGCAGCGCTTCCGCTTGCTGATGCGCTCCTACCTGGCCGCCCAGGGCGCCGAGTACTCCACCTCCGATATGGACGAATTGAGCGACTGCGACGAGTGACCCGAGTCTCGGATACGAACTGTGACGTACTTTTATTGATGTACTTTCCGTTCTAATGGTCTGTTTCATCTGTGTCATCACTCTGTTTCAGGCCGATTTCAATCTAGTTTATGAAGGCCGATTTCAATCTAGTTTATGAAGGCCGATTTCAATCTAGTTTATGAAGGCCGATTTCAATCTAGTTTATAAAGGCCGATTCCAATCTAGTTTATAAAGGCCGATTTCAATCTAGTTTATAAAGGCCGATTTCAATCTAGTTTATAAAGGCCGATTTCAATCTAGTTTATAAAGGCCGATTTCAATCTAGTTTATAAAGGCCGATTTCAATCTAGTTTATGAAGGCCGATTCCTAGCTAGTTATGAAAGCCGATTCCTAGCTAGTTATGAAGGCCGATTCCTAGCTAGTTATGAAAGCCGATTCCTAGCTAGTTATGAAGGCCGATTCCTAGCTAGTTATGAAAGCCGATTCCTAGCTAGTTATGAAGGCCGATTCCTAGCTAGTTATAACGGCTGATTCCTAGCTAGTTATGAAGGCCGATTCCTAGCTAGTTATGAAGGCCGATTCCTAGCTAGTTATGAAAGCCGATTCCTAGCTAGTTATGAAGGCCGATTCCTAGCTAGTTATAACGGCTGATTCCTAGCTAGTTATGAAGGCCGATTCCTAGCTAGTTATGAAGGCCGATTCCTAGCTAGTTATGAAGGCCGATTTCTGAAGTTTTTTTAAGGCTGATTCCTAAAAATTTATTTAGGCCGATTTAAAAATCCTCAAAAGTTCTATTATTACTCTTGTAGTTTTGCGACCCCAAATCAAGCACTTCGGTTGATAATTGTGTTGCTGTGTCTGCTGCACTATTTACAGTTAAACTGAATGCGCCACTTAATATCGCGTTTGTTAAGTCACTCCGTGTGGTCTGTTAACATGCTGATAGCACGAGTGCGAGACCGTTTATGCAATTTATAATCTTTTTGCCCTTATTGTTATTCAGGTTTAAATAGAAAGCATTTTTCTGCAATAGTAACGAGCAGCTCTTTGTGCATTGAGTCTGTCTGTGTGTGCTCAATTGTATCCAGCTGACGCTCCTCACTGAGTCCCAGAGTGCTGACTGATAATTCCGTCATATTCTTTTCGTTGTCAATACATTTTACATTGTTCATCCCTCTTGTACTCTGTTGCATATTGCATCTGTACAAGCGTCATTTCAATTCAGTTCTATTCAAAATAGAAAAAAGACTCAAAAGGTGGAAAATACAGACACAAGAATTGATAAAATTGACACAAGTATAGATGGAAAGGACAGACAAGTATGTCCTTGTCCTTGGAAAGGACAGACACAAGTATAGATGGAAAGGACAGACAAGTATAGATGGAAAGGACAGACAAGTATAGATGGAAAGGACAGACACAAGTATAGATGGAAAGGACAGACACAAGTATAGATGGAAAGGACAGACACAAGTATAGATGGAAAGGACAGACACAAGTATAGATGGAAAGGACAGACAAGTATAGATGGAAAGGACAGACAAGTATAGATGGAAAGGACAGACAAGTATAGATGGAAAGGACAGACACAAGTATAGATGGAAAGGACAGACACAAGTATAGATGGAAAGGACAGACAAGTATAGATGGAAACGACAGACAAGTATAGATGGAAAGGACAGACACAAGTATAGATGGAAAGGACAGACAAGTATAGATGGAAAGCACAGACACAAGTATAGATGGAAAGCACAGACACAAGTATAGATGGAAAGCACAGACACAAGTATAGATGGAAAGCACAGACACAAGTATAGATGGAAAGGACAGACACAAGTATAGATGGAAAGCACAGACACAAGTATAGATGGAAAGCACAGACACAAGTATAGATGGAAAGGACAGACAAGTATAGATGGAAAGCACAGACACAAGTGTAGATGGAAAGGACAGACACAAGTATAGATGGAAAGGACAGACACAAGTATAGATGGAAAGGACAGACACAAGTATAGATGGAAAGCACAGACACAAGTATAGATGGAAAGCACAGACACAAGTATAGATGGAAAGGACAGACACAAGTATAGATGAAAAGCACAGACACAAGTATAGATGGAAAGCACAGACACAAGTATAGATGGAAAGCACAGACACAAGTATAGATGGAAAGGACAGACACAAGTATAGATGGAAAGCACAGACACAAGTATAGATGGAAAGCACAGACACAAGTATAGATGGAAAGGACAGACAAGTATAGATGGAAAGGACAGACAAGTATAGATGGAAAGCACAGACACAAGTATAGATGGAAAGGACAGACAAGTATAGATGGAAAGGACAGACAAGTATAGATGGAAAGCACAGACACAAGTATAGATGGAAAGCACAGACACAAGTATAGATGGAAAGGACAGACGAGTATAGATGGAAAGGACAGACAAGTATAGATGGAAAGGACAGACACAAGTATAGATGGAAAGGACAGACAAGTATAGATGGAAAGCACAGACACAAGTATAGATGGAAAGCACAGACACAAGTATAGATGGAAAGGACAGACGAGTATAGATGGAAAGGACAGACAAGTATAGATGGAAAGGACAGACACAAGTATAGATGGAAAGGACAGACACAAGTATAGATGAAAAGCACAGACACAAGTATAGATGGAAAGGACAGACGAGTATAGATGGAAAGGACAGACAAGTATAGATGGAAAGCACAGACACAAGTATAGATGGAAAGCACAGACACAAGTATAGATGGAAAGGACAGACGGGTATAGATGGAAAGGACAGACAAGTATAGATGGAAAGGACAGACACAAGTATAGATGGAAAGGACAGACACAAGTATAGATGGAAAGGACAGACAAGTATAGATGGAAAGGACAGACACAAGTATAGATGGAAAGGACAGACACAAGTATAGATGGAAAGGACAGACACAAGTATAGATGGAAAGGACAGACAAGTATAGATGGAAAGCACAGACACAAGTATAGATGGAAAGCACAGACACAAGTATAGATGGAAAGGACAGACGAGTATAGATGGAAAGGACAGACAAGTATAGATGGAAAGCACAGACACAAGTATAGATGGAAACCACAGACACAAGTATAGATGGAAAGGACAGACACAAGTATAGATGGAAAGCACAGACACAAGTATAGATGGAAACCACAGACACAAGTATAGATGGAAAGGACAGACGAGTATAGATGGAAAGGACAGACAAGTATAGATGGAAAGGACAGACACAAGTATAGATGGAAAGGACAGACAAGTATAGATGGAAAGCACAGACACAAGTATAGATGGAAAGCACAGACACAAGTATAGATGGAAAGCACAGACACAAGTATAGATGGAAAGGACAGACAAGTATAGATGGAAAGGACAGACACAAGTATAGATGGAAAGGACAGACGAGTATAGATGGAAAGGACAGACAAGTATAGATGGAAAGGACAGACACAAGTATAGATGGAAAGGACAGACACAAGTATAGATGAAAAGCACAGACACAAGTATAGATGGAAAGGACAGACGAGTATAGATGGAAAGGACAGACAAGTATAGATGGAAAGGACAGACAAGTATAGATGGAAACGACAGACACAAGTATAGATGGAAAGGACAGACACAAGTATAGATGGAAAGGACAGACAAGTATAGATGGAAACGACAGACACACAGTTACCATGCGACCGCCCGCCCTCACCCAGCCAGTTCACTATAGATTTTCAAACTTATCTCCATGCAGTTTCAACGCAGCAGCCGTGTGAGGGATTGGGAGCGCGCACAGCTGGCTCTCCTATTCAGATTCCTAGGTTGAAAGTCGAAATGTGCTGCTGCTGGGGTGGAAGCGCTTAACTAAGGCTTGGAGAGAAAAATGGCTGCTGGCTCTCTCCCTGCTTGACCTTTTCTTCGCTACTACCGTGGAGGCAGAGCCCGCGGGCCTCCAGCCCGCCAGCCCTCTAGCTGTACACGGAAGTCGGGAAAGTTGATGACTTTAGAAGCTGTGTCATCCCTTGCCATTTTGTTCGCCTTAAACCCTGCCTTACGTGGAACGGTCGCGTTGTTAAAAAAGAATATAATAATAGTACATTGTGCACACGAGGGCGGAAAGCCTTCCAACTAACTTCTGCCAGGTGCGAAAGTGACTTCAGTAGGATTGGGTTTTGGGAACTGTGCTGGTATAGCTGACATTCTTCTGTGTTTATCTCGTTTCAAACGCAGCTCACACACAGGACTTTTCTCAACTTCGAAGAGTCCCCCGAATGAGGTGTAGACATAGATCTTAGGTTGCAGGTCAAGGTCGTGCACCATCAGGCATATACGCTCGTACACGCTAAGGACCTTGGAAAGGTTGGTCTGAAAGCAGGCGAGGTTTGAAAATTGTTGCAGGAGCTCTGAGACTGGAGCTCCAAATTAAAGTGGCCCACGCGCGGAATCGAACCCGGGTACGTTAGGCGCAAGAGCCAAGCGCGTTTACGTCCGAACTGCTCCTGCTGGGCCCCTGCCGAGACACTATATAAAGGTAGTGTGAAAAATAGCTCCATTTTGCATTATGCTACTTTTTAGTAGCCGTAGTGAAATTTAAGTCTTAGCTCGTACCCGGTTTCGAAATTACATATGATATCTAATTCAAAACAAGTATTGGGTTGCGGCCTAGTGCAAATTAGGCGACTCATGCCTGACTGTAGCTTCCGTCAGAATTGGCTGAGGCAATAACAGCAGTTCTTCGATGGTCCTAGTCCTAGCCTCCACCTGCAGGGCCGAGCGGCCATGTAATGCTTATGGCTCAATAAGACCAATAATATAGTCGATTCTGATTCCACAACCATTCCAGAACCATTTAGAAAAGCAAAACGTTTAACCGTTATCTGTTTATAACTTTTTAGAGGTGGAGACGTACAGTATTGATTTCTTACTTCACCACGTACTTTTTATATGGCTAAAATACTGTATATTAGAACAGAAGCTGGTGCTGTTGTACTGATTATTCTTAGATGATTCTGGTTCTGGTAATCGCAACGTTTCGAAGATTCCGCAATTATTTGTCTTCTAGAACCGGTACTTAAAACAAAGTTACATGTATATTATACATTTATTGCTATACAAACGCACACTCAATTAGACTCTGGGAGTAGAAAATACTATTTTTTATAAACAAGCATTATCTAAGTTGCTTAATTGGAGTTTATATTCGAATTTAGTGTACGCACACGCGTCACACAATTCGGAGCTTAAAATTCATATTGCTTGTTCCGTTTTCAGAACTGTGTTCTGGTTCTGGAATTGGGATCGGGAAATTTTCTCGATCCTTTGTCATGTTTTCACTGTAACATTAAATAATATTTAAAATCGTCTTCTTTTCACTATTATTATCAATATTTTTTGTCATATCTAGGACAGGAGTAAACAAAGTCAAAGAAAGACAAGGGGACAAGATTAAAATTACAACTGTAAAGACTGAAAAAACATTTAAAATAGGTTCGACACTCTTTATTTTCCTATCCTACTCAAGAACTAAGCCTAATCAAGTAAATTTTTGACTTTTTGAAAAGCATTTTATTTTTGTACCAGGCATAAAAATAATAAATTTCATTAGGTTTAATAAAGTCAAAAATTTAGTATAAATAAATTCATTTTCAGTGAGAGAGAGCCCAGTCATTTTAAGCTTGGCTTGACTTCGAATTAGCATTGCAATTGAAAAAGAAGTGGCCAATGAGTTAAAAAATATCTAAAAAAGTATTCCCCAATTTGATTTATTTTATGATAGTAAAGTAGAAGGAACTGTGTGCTGTATATATTACTGATGTGATAAGTAGAGCATCTAATGAAAAGGAATACAAAGTAGATATGCATATTGCATAATAATATACATAGAATACAGAGGCCATGACCCTCTAATCTTGGGAATGCCCAGGACTAGAAGTAGGCCTAATATATGCAGTATGTATACTAGTAATAATAACAATATACTGCTTAGGCCATATTTAGGGGGCCTAAATATATTGCTACTAGAACTAGTAAAAATGCTAGCAGCAGAATAATAATGCTACCAGTAAGAGATTTTCTTTTAAATTAGATAAGTTTTTTAATTCAAAGTAATTTTATAAAAAGCCTAGGCCTATAGCAATTAAAATGGCCAGATACTCGTACTCTAATATTCTTAGTTGCTAAAAACTTAATATAATTATGCATTAATATTTTTGAGCTATAGTTTTATTTTTATTTAAAATGAGAATAATTCATATTATTTTAAGACATGTTTTGTAAGAAAGTTTTCTTAGGAAACTAACTTGCAAAGTCAAATGACTTGTTAAGGAGAAATTTCAGTGTACCAACTACCATTATTTTTTCTGGCATAATATATTGCACCATTTGGACTATAGACTCTGAGCTAAAAGAGCAAAGTATTAATATATACTTTAAAAAAGTCATGTTATGTTGCTAAAAATTGCTATTTCCATTAAAAAAGGCCACACAGATATGGGTCCTATAAAACTCTTTTATCTTAAGGCACTATGCTCTATGGGCTTCTAGATAAGAAGCCACCAATGCTATATACCTCATTGCTATTTAGGTAAAAGATTTTGCAAGCTATTCTAATGAGGTGCAATATGCCTAAGGTAATTGGCAAAATGCCTATCTGGAAAAGTATATATAGAACTAACTGGCTAACAAGGCATTTAGAGTTAATAATATAGTTATAGTTACTCCTGCCATTTACCCAAAGTTATGTTAATTTTGCTTAGGTTTCTTTCATAGGTAAGTTGCATTTTTGGTTAATGTAAAAGTCCCATGGCTGATATAAATCAGGGGGTTTGCGCATGTATACTGATTACCATATGCTCATAGCATGCAATGTTGTCACAATATTCACATTAAGTTCAGCTAATGGCTAGTCAAAATAAATTCATATTAATAAGTGATTGCCTTGATAGTTTGTTAATTGAAAAGGATACAACCTAGGGACACCACATGGTGGAAATATGTATGTATATAAATATGTATACATATGTATGTATGAAGGCAACAAAATATCAACTTGTTAGTTAGTCAACCTGGTCTATTTCATCACTTGATTATGTATGGATACCTTAAATTAGGTCATTCTGCATAAGTTATGATTTATAGACTAAAGAAGTTTCTGTAAAAGTCATTCAACATTCGTTCTCCATTCACACTGCAGTGCTAGTCCACCCCACACAACAACAAAATGAACATCTTTCGCCTCATTGGCGACATGAGCCATCTGGCTGCTATTCTGATCTTGCTGGCCAAAATCTGGCAAACTAGATCTGTCAGCGGGATATCAGGCAAATCTCAAGTGCTGTTTGGTCTGGTGTTTCTAACTCGCTATCTGGATTTGTTCACCAGCTTTGTGTCCATCTACAACAGCGTTATGAAGGTGAGATTAGAGCAGTCAAGTGTGATCCTTAGCTCACTGCTGCCCCCTCCCTCAGCTCACTGTTATCCTCTCCTTCAGGTCACTGCTATCCCCTCCTTCAGGTCACTGCTATCCCCTCCTTCAGGTCACTGCTATCCCCTTCAGGTCACTGCTATCCCCTCCTTCAGGTCACTGCTGCCCCCTCCCTCAGCTCACTGCTGCCCCCTCCCTCAGCTCACTGCTGCCCCCTCCCTCAGCTCACTGTTATCCACTCCTTCAGGTCACTGCAATCCCATTTTGGCTAAAATTCAAGAACTCAACCTTTTCTTACGCACCAAAATATCCCAAACAGATAGTGTTCATCTTCGCCACCTGGCTAACCGTGTCCCTAATCTATTGGAAATTCCGTTCCACTTACGACGGCAATCACGACACGTTTCGAGCCGAACTACTAGTAGTAGTCTCCGCCGGCCTATCCGTGCTATTGAACCACCAGCTGGCCCCGCTGGAGGTGCTGTGGACTTTCAGCATCTACCTGGAGTCCGTGGCCATCCTGCCGCAGCTGTTTCTCATTAGCAAAACTGGGTCGGCAGACACCATCACGTCTCACTACCTGTTCGGCCTGGGCTCCTACCGGGCTTTCTACATACTGAACTGGATCTACCGCTACATGGTTGAGGACTTCTTCGATCCTATCGCCGTGGTGGCTGGCTGCGTTCAGACCATCCTGTATGCCGACTTCTCCTATATCTACGTGACCAAAGTGGTTCGCGGAAAATCCACTCAGATTGAAGTTTAGAGCGGGACAGATAATCTCAACAATAAACTACCGAATTAAGGAGCAAATTAGACCGAAATTTCAATCGTATAAATTCGCTAATCGGATTCTTTCTTGTCTTCCCTGCTTAAGGTGTTGTCCGTACGTTTGACTCAAAAATCTTTATATATATTTCCTACTTGTTAGACTGCACTGAATTCTTAGAATCCAATACCCCAACTCGCTTTAATAGCAGTTGTGTCAAATATTGTTTTGTATTATGAGTTAAAACTAATAATATTCTTTTTATCATTAAATACACGACTAACTGTTTGTTTAAGTGCACTGGTTTCTTGGAAAGTATATTTATTCTTTTTCAAATTCCCCGCCGGTGTTAGCAGTCCAGTTTATCTCGCTAATCGCTGTGTAAAATACGAATGCGCTTCCCCTGTTTGCTCAGTTGGTGTCCAGCTGGTCTTTTCTCGATATAAGAAATTGGCTTTGATTTAATTTAGCTTCGCGCGGTCGCTCTACTCTTCCTTCCTCTGCGTTTCTAGTCCGTAATTGGAGTTTTTGTTTGTTTTTACAAATCCTGTTCGCTTCAGTCGCCTTATTATCTGCTCATTGATGGCATATCATTAGGCTTATATCGTATCTTTATTGTTTTGCCTGATTCGCTTTAGGAATTTGAATTATTTTAAATCTCAGAAGGCTCTCATTATCCCCACAGTGAGTAGTATGCAGTGCAAATTTATTTATATAGAATGGACAGAATTCTCAGTTGTCACCACGTTGGTTGGCCTTGTGCGGTAACTGCTACTACTTGTTAAAAGATTTGACTTTTTTGTTCTTCAAATTGGGTCGCTTATTAACGATAGAACTACCCGAGGGGTAAAGTGTGAATTGCACGACAACCCACCGTCCGATTTTCGAGCACAAGCCACAAATGAATGTTGCTGCGCGCGGGTCTAATTTATTTTTTTTCTTGTGTCTTGGCGCTTGCACTCAAATGCCGGTTCTGGAATCCTGCATGTCCTGTGGCCCATTCAAAGCCGGTGCATACTACTTACTGATTTTAAGTAGAGAAATCCAGACATTGTCGCCGCAGCGGGGCCCGCTGGTCAGAGAGAGACAGTAAGCTTGAAAGCTTTGCAAGCAAGGTGCTTCAAGTCGCAATACTTAAATTCCGTTCATTCCATATTTTCTATATCTGGTAATCCTATCTGCGCCCCTTGGCGTTGCCTTGTTGCGAATTCCCTTTGCCAGCGGAAACTCTCTCCGCCTCTCGGTTTGGTTTCCAAGGCGTTGCGGCGTCCGTCCAAGGAGACTTTGAAACTTGAACCAAGGTCTAGATTGCCAATTCTTCCCTAAAACTAAAAAATGACTGCAGTTTTCTGCCAAGTTTTAAAAGCCCTTCGAAGAAATTTCGATGTCACCACTTTTATTTTTTAGATTTGCGCAGTCGTGATGTGGTATAGTTTTTATTCAGACATTTGACGGTTTGTTGCCGGCATAATATTAGATGATTGCGGCTAAAATCTTAGGAGCTTCATAATTTCCCTTTGATATTTGCAAAATCTTTGTATGTGGTGCTAAATTGGCGCTGAAATCTTGTGTGTGGCGCTAAATTGACGCTAGAATCTTTGTCTGTGGCGCTAATTAACGCTAAAATCTTGTATGTGGCGCTAAATTGACGCTAAAATCTTTGTCTGTGGCGCTAAATTGGCGCTAAAATCTTGTATGTGGCGCTAAATTAGCGCTAAAATCTTCTGTGCTTGTAAAGTCTCACTGTCCAGAGAATATCAACTAAGAGTTGCATAAATGTTTCAGAACTAGAAGCGGAAGAGCTATCAATGGCACACCAGATTCTGGCTGAAGACCTCCTTGACTTGAAGCGGCGCGCAAAGCAAACAAGGCTCTGTTTGTTTAGAATGGGGGGAGGGAAGCCGGGGCTCCGAAGCCAGGCCGAGAGACCGAGTGGAAACTTTCCCCGTCAAGTGACAACTTCAGCTTCCCAACTCTTAAAAGAATTCTATGCATCGTAGAGACAGACAGACGGATAGAGTAGGTGGAAGGTATTAAGGAGCGATATAATATGTATATATATATATGAAATAATTTGGGATTTCACGGGCCCCGTCTTGCCTGCCTGCCCATCAGGCGCCGCATGGCTGAAGGAAAACAGGCGGCTCGGCGTGTGTCCGATCGAGGCCGGTGCAGCGGGGCCAGGGACCACCCTTAGCCTGGCTTCATGCTGCTGCTGCGTGTGTGGGATTCGGGATTGCCGAGTTGAAACTGCCGCCCAGCGGGGCGTCTTCATACCGCGTTCTGCGTCCCGCATTAAAGATCTTCCACGTTGCTCTCTTCGAATTTCTGCATCTCTCTCTCCATGCTTTCAGGGTGCTGCTCTGTCCTGCTGATATGGCAGAATAGTGAAGTGGAGACAAACCTGGCTTGGAAGGATTAAGTGACTGATTATGAAGGTGCACCGATTTTTTATGTAGCGTCCTTAATTCGATTCTGCGAAGATTGTCTGCCCTGTTGACTTGCTAAACTGCTCGATGCGCTGGAGTTGTAGCGAACATGGCTCGTGGCCCGAATTCTGTGTCGACTGCCTCCCGCGACTGTAGCAACATTTTTTCGCGCTTAGCTGTTTAAATTGTTCGAATTTCATTGAAAAGAATATGCCGGTTTTTTACACTTAGCTCCCATTTTGTAGGGGATTCTGGTTGGAAATGTCTCGTCCCACTGCACATTAGTGAGTCTTAAGTATGACTGACTGACTAACTAACTAGCTAACTAACTAACTAACTAACTAACTGACTAACTAACTGACTAACTAACTAACTAACTGCCTAACTAGATAACTGACTAACTAACTATCTAACTAACTAACTAACTAACTGACTAACTAACTAACTAACTAACTGCCTAACTAGATAACTGACTAACTAACTGACTAACTAACTAACTAGCTAACTAACTAACTAACTAACTAACCAACTAACTAACTAACTAACTGACTAACTAACTAACTAACTAACTAACTAACTAACTAACTGACTAACTAACTAACTAACTGACTAACTAACTAACTGACTAACTAACTAACTAACTGACTAACTAACTGCCTAACTAGATAACTAACTAACTGACTAACTAACTAACTAACTAACTAACTAACTAACTAACTAACTAACTAACTAACTAACTAACTAACTAACTGAATAACTAACTAACTAACTAACTAACTAACTAACTAACTAACTAACTAATTAACTAACTAACCAAGGAACAAACTAAAAAATAACTAATTCACTCACTCGCTATGTAAAGATTTACTGACATTCTCAAAAAATAGCGGAGCCTCAGTACAAAAAAACAGCGACTATGTCATCAAAGGCAAGAAACCCAGCGGAGGGAACAGGTGGAGGCAGACATCCTGGAGGATTGAATGGGCGCCTCTCCAGAACACCTGAGGCCTCCTTCAGTTCAGAACAGAATCCGGAAGCATTGAGTAGCGCAGAGATTCTGAGAGCTGAGTCAGGGCTCGGCCGTTTGACAAGGGATCAGCCTGAGAATCCGGAAGAGTCGGTGCGTTCGACGGTGAGGGTCTGGGAGACTCGAGACAATCTTCCTACGCCTCCTGGTCACCCGGCAACAACACTGGGGAGTGGGGGGGGGGCTTTGAAACACTAGCCTCAGCCCGGCTTGGATGTCCCAGTTCCGTGTTTATCCCTGTATTCGGTGAGTTGCCCCCGCGCTGGGCAAGTTCCGCGGAGATTCGAATGGGAAGTGAGAAAGACAGGATATCGGATGGGGAGACTGGCAGGCAGGCCTTTTCAGCACGTGATGCCGAATATAAAGAGACTTCGTGCGAAGAAGGAGGTTCATGACAGGGCATGGATGGCGCAAGCTGCATTCCCTTGGCTTGGGTGGTCGCATCGCCCGCTAACTATGCCACTTAGCAAAGCTGAAGTCCCTGCATGGGCGGACTGCCCCCTGCTTTGATATTCTTCACCGTGTCTCTCATCTGCCTGTCTGTCTGTCCGAGTCTTTTTCTATCTTATAGAAATTTCTTTCCAACCGGCTTTATAATGCCGATTTTCTTGTGCTGGTCAAGCTTAAAACTGATGGCCGGAAAGCTTTCCGCCAGTTTTAGTAAGAGTTTTAAGCATAAATTAGTGCTAGTGTCTGTCTGTCTGTCTGCCTGTCTATGTCTGTTTGTCTGTCTGTCTGTCTGTCTGTCTTTGCTTCTGTCTGTGTCTGTCTGTCTGTCTGTCTGTCTGTCTGTGTCTGTCTGTCTGCCTGTGTCTGCCTGTGTCTGTGTGTCTGTCTGTCTGTCTTTGCGTCTGTCTGTGTCTGTCTGTCTGTCTTTGCGTCTGTCTGTGTCTGTCTGCCTGCCTGTCTGTCTGTCTGTCTGCCTGTCTGTCTGTCTGTCTGTCTGTCTGTCTGTCTGTTTTGCTGACATTCTGTCTGCCTGATTTACACAAACCGGTCTCCTCGCATTTCAAGAGTTGTGCAGCCACTTGAAACTTAAGACTCAGCCGTGCTGCGACCCCAGCTGATTCTGCACCATCAGGTTGCCAGAAGTTGCGGGCAGCTGCAAGCTACAAATACGCGTAAAAAGCTCTTGAAAAGATGACAATGGAAGCTGCTGGAGGTCCACAGAAATTTTTCCGATCCAAGCGTTTAAGAGAAGTGCTTGCGCAACAGCCTCCATCAGTGGTTGGGGAAAACTCTGACACAGGACTTCAATATAGGCAGGGTATGAATGCTGTAGAGGTGTTTCAATTTCCAGCTTGAAGAGCGCACTTGAATTTTGATGATGAAACTCGAATTATTAGCTCGTGTTTATTGACCTCCGTCCTGTTTGAATCGCTGCATGAAAACCCGCAGGCCAATTTTTGTGCACAAGCCCCAAATATCTTCGAGCAAAGCCAATTTTTGTGCACAAGCCCCAAATATCTTCGAGCAAAGCCAATTTTTGTGCACAAGCCCCAAATATCTTCGAGCAAAGCCAATTTTTGTGCACAAGCCCCAAATATCTTCGAGCAAAGCCAATTTTTGTGCACAAGCCCCAAATATCTTCGAGCAAAGCCAATTTTTGTGCACAAGCCCCAAATATCTTCGAGCAAAGCCAATTTTTGTGCACAAGCCCCAAATATCTTCGAGCAAAGCCAATTTTTGTGCACAAGCCCCAAATATCTTCGAGCAAAGCCAATTTTTGTGCACAAGCCCCAAATATCTTCGTGCAAAGCCAATTTTTGTGCACAAGCCCCAAATATCTTCGAGCAAAGCCAATTTTTGTGCACAAGCCCCAAATATCTTCGTGCAAAGCCAATTTTTGTGCACAAGCCCCAAATATCTTCGAGCAAAGCCAATTTTTGTGCACAAGCCCCAAATATCTTCGAGCAAAGCCAATTTTTGTGCAAGGGATCACGGCGCGAGAGTCAAGCTACTCCGGCCCCACCATCAGTCCCCGTTTACCCTCCCACTCTCCAGCCTTGTGAACTCTGAAGAAAAGAACTGAGGGAATACACGGAAGTACCTCTTGACAGAACTATAATATTTTTGCGGGGGCTATTAATTTCAATAAGCTGTTACACTTTCTCAAATAAAAAGCGTCGCAATATTACTTCTATGTATACCACATTCGCGCAAGTACTATGTATAGAAACATGGATTGGAGGTTTGTGCATAGCTTGAACTGTTTTACAGTAATATTGAAACACTTGTACAGAGCAGCCTCGCTACCTGTACGAGTTCAACGCACACTGACAACGAAAATTATAGATAGAAATCTGGGGGAAGGTCACACCCGGGTGGTGGGAGATCACACCAGGTGAGGCAAGCTGAGGGCAGGTGGGAGATCACACCCGGTGAGACATGGGGGCAGGTGGGAGATCACACCCGGTGAGACATGGGAGCAGGTAGGAGATCACACCAGGTGAGACATGGGGGCAGGTAGGAGATCACACCAGGTGAGACATGGGAGCAGGTGGGAGATCACACCCGGTGAGACATGGGGGCAGGTAGGAGATCACACCAGGTGAGACATGGGAGCAGGTGGGAGATCACACCCGGTGAGACATGGGGGCAGGTAGGAGATCGCACCCGGTGAGACATGGGGGCAGGTGGGAGATCACACCCGGTGAGACATGGGAGCAGGTGGGAGATCACACCCAGTGAGACATGGGAGCAGGTGGGAGATCACACCCGGTGAGACATGGGAGCAGGTGGGAGATCACACCCGGTGAGACATGGGGGCAGGTGGGAGATCACACCAGGTGAGACATGGGGGCAGGTGGGAGATCACACCAGGTGAGAGATTACACCAGGTGAGATATGGAGGCAGGTGGGAGATCACACCAGGTGAGACATGTCCCAAGCCAATCCATTAAAAACAGCCATCAAAACAAAAGCAACGTTTAAAGGAAATTTCGGAAAGTTAACATTGATTAGCCAGCCAGCTTGTCCTCATTTGACCTCGCGCTCCCTAGCTGGACATGTCGCATGAGTTGCCGTCCAGCGAGGAATCTGGGCGCAGGTCCTCCTGGCACTCCGAGCTCAAGTCCGACGTTGTTGACGAGTAATTTGGCGCACCGGAGCGAGCGGCGCCTCCCCCGCCTGGTGTCGACGAGCTCGCCGCTGCCGCATCCGGCGCCGTCTGGGCGCTCGCCGCTTCGTCCGACGAGGACGGCTGGCCGCTGGTGGAGGCGCCCGCGCCGTCCTGGCGCAGGAGGCTTCGGCGAAATTTCGCCCGGGCGTTCTGGAACCAAACCTGCGGGTCGGAGTTCGTTTTTCATTTCGGTGCGAAATTACTCGCTCTGTTTTGGTTTCAGGGTGAGATTCTTCAATCTCTTTTAATTTCAGGGTGAGATTCTTCAATCTCTTTTAATTTCAGGGTGAGATTCTTCAATCTCTTTTAATTTCAGGGTGAGATTCGTCAATCTCTCTTAGTTTCAGGGTGAGATTCTTCAATCTCTTTTAATTTCAGGGTGAGATTCTTCAATCTCTTTTAATTTCAGGGTGAGATTCTTCAATCTCTTTTAATTTCAGGGTGAGATTCGTCAATCTCTCTTAGTTTCAGGGTGAGATTCTTCAATCTCTTTTAATTTCAGGGTGAGATTCTTCAATCTCTTTTAATTTCAGGGTGAGATTCTTCAATCTCTTTTAATTTCAGGGTGAGATTCGTCAATCTCTCTTAGTTTCAGGGTGAGATTCTTCAATCTCTTTTAATTTCAGGGTGAGATTCTTCAATCTCTTTTAATTTCAGGGTGAGATTCTTCAATCTCTTTTAATTTCAGGGTGAGATTCGTCAATCTCTCTTAGTTTCAGGGTGAGATTCTTCAATCTCTTTTAATTTCAGGGTGAGATTCTTCAATCTCTTTTAATTTCAGGGTGAGATTCTTCAATCTCTTTTAATTTCAGGGTGAGATTCTTCAATCTTTTAATTTCAGGGTGAGATTCTCCAATCTCTTTTAATTTCAGGGTGAGATTCTTCAATCTCTTTTAATTTCAGGGTGAGATTCGTCAATCTCTTAATTTCAGGGTGAGATTCGTCAATCTCTTAATTTCAGGGTGAGATTCGTCAATCTCTTTTAATTTCAGGGTGAGATTCGTCAATCTCTTAATTTCAGGGTGAGATTCGTCAATCTCTTAATTTCAGGGTGAGATTTGTCAATCTCTTAATTTCAGGGTGAGATTCGTCAATCTCTTTTAATTTCAGGGTGAGATTCGTCAATCTCTTAATTTCAGGGTGAGATTCTTCAATCTCTCTTAGTTTCAGGGTGAGATTCGTCAATCTCTCTTAGTTTCAGGGTGAGATTCGTCAATCTCTTTTAATTTCAGGGTGAGATTCGTCAATCTCTTAATTTCAGGGTGAGATTCGTCAATCTCTTAATTTCAGGGTGAGATTTGTCAATCTCTTAATTTCAGGGTGAGATTCGTCAATCTCTTTTAATTTCAGGGTGAGATTCGTCAATCTCTTAATTTCAGGGTGAGATTCTTCAATCTCTCTTAGTTTCAGGGTGAGATTCGTCAATCTCTCTTAGTTTCAGGGTGAGATTCGTCAATCTCTCTTAGTTTCAGGGTGAGATTCGTCAATCTCTTAATTTCAGGGTGAGATTCTTCAATCTCTTTTAATTTCAGGGTGAGATTCTTCAATCTCTTTTAATTTCAGGGTGAGATTCTTCAATCTCTTTTAATTTCAGGGTGAGATTCTTCAATCTCTCTTAATTTCAGGGTGAGATTCTTCAATCTCTTTTAATTTCAGGGTGAGATTCTTCAATCTCTTTTAATTTCAGGGTGAGATTCTTCAATCTCTTTTAATTTCAGGGTGAGATTCGTCAATCTCTTAATTTCAGGGTGAGATTCTTCAATCTCTTTTAATTTCAGGGTGAGATTCGTCAATCTCTTTTAATTTCAGGGTGAGATTCTCCAATCCCTTAATTTCAGGGTGAGATTCTTCAATCTCTTTTAATTTCAGGGTGAGATTCTTCAATCTCTTTTAATTTCAGGGTGAGATTCTTCAATCTCTTTTAATTTCAGGGTGAGATTCGTCAATCTCTTAATTTCAGGGTGAGATTCTTCAATCTCTTTTAATTTCAGGGTGAGATTCGTCAATCTCTTTTAATTTCAGGGTGAGATTCTCCAATCTCTTTTAATTTCAGGGTGAGATTCGTCAATCTCTTTTAATTTCAGGGTGAGATTCTTCAATCTCTTTTAATTTCAGGGTGAGATTCTTCAATCTCTTTTAGTTTCAGGGTGAGATTCGTCTATCCCTGTTACTTTTGAATGAGATTTTTCTGCTGTTTGTTTTTTTAATTTCGTGGTGAGAGTCTTAGATTTTTCAGAGATTTCAAGGCGAGATTCGTCAGTTGTTAATTGAGCACATTAAAGAAGTGAGTTTCGTCCCCAGACCCGTGGCATGTCAAAGCCGGCATTTAGCGAGGCAGCTGGGACACCACGACAGGAAATATAAGACGCTTAAGCGACTGCTTCGAAGCTGCCGCTCCTTGAGCTCAACTTCTTCGAAGATTTTTTCTCTCTTATCTGATGCCGAACTGTCAGTCAGACTGCGCTGAGTCGCCTCCCTCCCTTAATCCCCAGGCAGTTTTATTTCTTTCGTTCTAATTAGAACGCCAATGATGAGGCGGGCGGAGTCTGGCGTGACCGGAGCAGGAATTTTCGGCCTAATGAGAGCCCAGAGGGTGCGAGGCAAGATTCGGTCTTGGATTGAGTCGCAACAGGGACAGACAGGTGAGGGATTAAGCTATTAAGCCTGTCCAGCTAGATCTCCCTCATAATTTCTGGGGATCTGGTGCTAAAAATAATTTCCTACCTGCAGGACTCGCTTTGACAAGCCGGTCTTCTCAGCCAGCTGCTTCAAATCCTTGGCGTCTGGGTTGTGGTTGAGGCTGAAGTAGGCCTTCATTGTGCGAATCTGGTTGTGCTTGAATGAGGTCCGCATGCGCTTCTGCCGGGGAGGGCTGCTCAGGCTGAAGTCCTCCTGGGATGCGTCGCAGTCATCGACTGAGGGGAGAGCGGTTAACGGGGTTGATTAGGGACAGATGAGACGCTAGAGCGACATCAGAAACACCAGAGACTATACAGAGAGATCAGAGACGAGAGAGAGGCAGGAGAGAGGTGTGACAGACTCAAGAGAGAGGAAGGAGAGGTGTGACAGACACAAGAGAGAGGCAGGAGAGAGGTGTGACAGACTCAAGAGAGAGGCAGGAGAGGTGTGACAGACTCAAGAGAGAGGAAGGAGAGGTGTGACAGACTCAAGAGAGAGGCAGGAGAGGTGTGACAGACTCAAGAGAGAGGAAGGAGAGGTGTGACAGACTCAAGAGAGAGGCAGGAGAGAGGTGTGACAGACTCAAGAGAGAGGAAGGAGAGGTGTGACAGACACAAGAGAGAGGCAGGAGAGAGGTGTGACAGACTCAAGAGAGAGGCAGGAGAGGTGTGACAGACTCAAGAGAGAGGCAGGAGAGGTGTGACAGACTCAAGAGAGAGGCAGGAGAGGTGTGACAGACTCAAGAGAGAGGCAGGAGAGAGGTGTGACACTGTGACAGACTCAAGAGAGAGGCAGGAGAGGTGTAACAGACTCAAGAGAGAGGCAGGAGAGGTGTGACAGACTCAAGAGAGAGGCAGGAGAGAGGTGTGACAGTCTCAAGAATGAACGAGAGACAGCAGATGCCATGCTATGGCCGGAGTGCACCTGTGTGAGGCTACCAGACTCAACGGGATTAAAGCAATCAGTCACAACAATTGGTGACCAGTGCAATTGGAATGTTAAGTGGGATTAAGTGGAATTGGCCAGGGCAAACAGCTCAGGTAGACAGCATGGGGTTGGCTGGGCAATCCCCCATCTATGCAGCAACCACAGAAGTATCCGCTTTCCATGAACTGCTTGTTTTTTGAGCTGACCTGTCAGTCCCGCCTGCCTCACCTGCTCTAACTGCTTCAATTCAGACTGAGCCTCGACTGTCTGCTGGAGGGGTGGAGGCGGGGTCGGCTTTCTAGCAATCCCCTCCTCCTCCTCTGGTTCCGTCATCATGGACCGTCTTCTTCTGCCTAAATCCTATTGTCTTTTTTCGTCAGATTTTTTCCAGCACCGTTCCTTCATTCTTCATCTTCAAGCATAGCGGCCCCAGCCTCCTCAATGTCCCTCTCTTTTTGCTGCTTTTATAAGCATGTGATTTTCTGTCCCCTTTTTTACCTTCGATGCCGTACCCTTTCCCTTCTCATTTTCTCAATTAAACACGGGGGGCCGGATTGCCGGCTCAGCAAGGAGAGACATACACAAGACAGCTGTTTTGCTTCAACGATTGAGTCAATGCTATATTAACATCTATGCGTAAGGGAGGAAGGACAAAGCAATTTACGAGCTAAAAAAGTGGTTTTAAACGCTTCACTGCTTCCACTTGCTGACCATTCTAGTGTTTTTTTCCTTCTACTCATTCTTCTTGTTGACCTCTTGTTCAGTATATTTTTATAAGATAGCTACGGAACTAAGCCTCAAAATTAATTTCAGCAGGCTATCGGCATTGGCCCATGCGAGCTTAGATCTATTTGCATTCTATCTTGTACATTCTATTTACATTCCCGAGGTTCAGCCTGGATGTGCACGGCACGGATGCTATAGTATAAATTCACTCACTGCCAGTTTGTACATTCAGATATTTCTTCTTGTCCGTTCTTTCTATATTTAACTAGTTCTATTTATAGCTCAGGAACCCACTCGAGTCTTGGCCCTCTAACCCTAACAATGTGCATTTGGTTCTATTTATATCTCGGGAACCCACTTGAGTCTTGGCCCTCTACCCCAATCTACATTTGATTCTATTTATAGCTCGAGAACCCACTTGACCCTCTACCCCCAATGTGCATTTGGTTCTATTTATATCTCGGGAACCCACTTGAGTCTTGGACCTCTACCCCAATCTACATTTGATTCTATTTATAGCTCGAGAACCCATTTGACCCTCTACCCCCAATGTGCATTTGGTTCTATTTATATCTCGGGAACCCACTTGAGTCTTGGACCTCTACCCCAATCTACATTTGATTCTATTTATAGCTCGAGAACCCATTTGACCCTCTACCCCCAATGTGCATTTGGTTCTATTTATATCTCGGGAACCCACTTGAGTCTTGGCCCTCTACCCCAATGTACATTTGATTCTATTTATAGCTCGGGAACCCGTTTAACCCTCTACCCTAATATACGAGTATATTTGATTCCTGGGGTTCAGCCTACTAATGCACATACCAAAACAGACAAACATCCAATTTTCTCACCCGAATATTCTTCCACCCGTTTGCGCCTTGGCCGTCCTTTCTGCATTGCCCCGGTCCCGTTGTAGAAAGCGGCTGCCGCGGCAGCTGCCGCAGCTGCCGCCGCCGCGGCCGCCGAAACAGCCGACGCTGTTGATGGTGTCGAGGATGAAGGTGTCGACGAAGCCAATGCTGAACCGGGAAACTGTTGCGTTTGTGACTGTGGCGGCAGTGGCGGCGGTGGTGGCAGTTGCTGGTCCTGGGGCGAGTAAGGCGAGGCGAGCTGCTGGGTGTGCAGCAGTACCCGGTAGTCCTCGCCGCAGTAGACCATGCCGTCCTGCAAGCCGAAGCAGTCGCCAGTGTTCAACGGTCGGCTGCAGGCTGCGCAGGAGAAGCACGACAGGTGGTACACCAGGCTGTTAACTCGCATCACCAGCTCACGAGTGTCGATGCGCTGGCCGCATCGGGCGCAGGTGCCGCATTTGAAGAGCCTGCGGGATTGGTGGAGTTGTGAGATCAGATCTGTTGGATATTCAGTCCCAGATCTATGGGATCTGTTGGATATTCGGTCCCAGATCTATCGGATCTGTTGGATATTCAGTCCCAGATCTATGGGATCTGTTGGATATTCAGTCCCAGATCTATCGGATCTGTTGGATATTCGGTCTCAGATCTATCGGATCTGTTGGATATTCGGTCCCAGATCTATCGGATCTGTTGGATATTCAGTCCCAGATCTATGGGATCTGTTGGATATTCAGTCCCAGATCTATCGGATCTGTTGGATATTCGGTCCCAGATCTATCGGATCTGTTGGATATTCGGTCTCAGATCTATCGGATCTGTTTGGATATTCGGTCCCAGATCTATCGGATCTGTTGGATATTCGGTCCCAGATCTATCGGATCTGTTGGATATTCGGTCTCAGATCTATCGGATCTGTTGGATATTCGGTCCCGGATCTGTTGGATATTCGGTCCCAGATCTGTTGGATATTCGGTCCCAGATCTATCGGATCTGTTGGATATTTGGTCTCAGATCTATCGGATCTGTTGGATATTCGGTCCCGGATCTGTTGGATATTCGGTCTCAGATCTATCGGATCTGTTGGATATTCGGTCCCGGATCTGTTGGATATTCGGTCTCAGATCTATCGGATCTGTTGGATATTCGGTCCCAGATCTATCGGATCTGTTGGATATTCGGTCCCGGATCTGTTGGATATTCGGTCCCGGATCTGTTGGATATTCGGTCTCAGATCTATAGGATCTGTTGGATATTCGGTCTCAGATCTATCGGATCTGTTAGATATTCGGTCTCAGATCTATAGGATCTGTTGGATATTCGGTCCCAGATCTATCGGATCTGTTGGATATTTGGTCCCAGATCTATCGGATCTGTTGGATATTTGGTCCCAGATCTGTTGGATATTCGGTCCCAGATCTATCGGATCTGTTGGATATTTGGTCCTAGATCTATCGGATCTGTTGAATATTCGGTCCCAGATCTATCGGATCTGTTGGATATTTGGTCCCAGATCTATCGGATCTGTTGGATATTTGGTCCCAGATCTATCGGATCTGTTGGATATTTGGTCCCAGATCTATCGTATCTGTTGGATATTCGGTCTCAGATCTATCGGATCTGTTGGATATTCGGTCCCAGATCTATAGGATCTGTTGGATATTCGGTCTCAGATCTATCGGATCTGTTGGATATTCGGTCCCAGATCTGTTGGATATTCGGTCCCGGATCTGTTGGATATTCGGTCCCGGATCTGTTGGATATTCGGTCTCAGATCTATCGGATCTGTTGGATATTCGGTCCCAGATCTATCGGATCTGTTGGATATTCGGTCCCAGATCTATCGGATCTGTTGGATATTCGGTCCCAGATCTATCGGATCTGTTGGATATTCGGTCCCAGATCTGTTGGATATTCGGTCCCGGATCTGTTGGATATTCGGTCCCAGATCTGTTGGATATTCGGTCCCGGATCTGTTGGATATTCGGTCCCAGATCTATCGGATCTGTTGGATATTCAGTCCCAGATCTATGGGATCTGTTGGATATTCAGTCCCAGATCTATCGGATCTGTTGGATATTCGGTCTCAGATCTATCGGATCTGTTGGATATTCGGTCCCAGATCTATCGGATCTGTTGGATATTCGGTCCCAGATCTATCGGATCTGTTGGATATTCAGTCCCAGATCTATCGGATCTGTTGGATATTCGGTCCCAGATCTATCGGATCTGTTGGATATTCGGTCTCAGATCTATCGGATCTGTTTGGATATTCGGTCCCAGATCTATCGGATCTGTTGGATATTCGGTCCCAGATCTATCGGATCTGTTGGATATTCGGTCTCAGATCTATCGGATCTGTTGGATATTCGGTCCCGGATCTGTTGGATATTCGGTCCCAGATCTGTTGGATATTCGGTCCCAGATCTATCGGATCTGTTGGATATTCGGTCTCAGATCTATCGGATCTGTTGGATATTCGGTCCCGGATCTGTTGGATATTCGGTCTCAGATCTATCGGATCTGTTGGATATTCGGTCCCGGATCTGTTGGATATTCGGTCTCAGATCTATCGG
Organism: Macrostomum lignano; assembly: GCA_002269645.1. Lineage (NCBI taxonomy): Eukaryota > Metazoa > Platyhelminthes > Macrostomidae > Macrostomum > Macrostomum lignano. Next base: position 107,541 of record NIVC01001061.1, on the reverse strand, counting down.
ATCTGTTGGATATTCGGTCCCAGATCTATCGGATCTGTTGGATATTCGGTCCCGGATCTGTTGGATATTCGGTCCCGGATCTGTTGGATATTCGGTCTCAGATCTATAGGATCTGTTGGATATTCGGTCTCAGATCTATCGGATCTGTTGGATATTCGGTCTCAGATCTATAGGATCTGTTGGATATTCGGTCCCAGATCTATCGGATCTGTTGGATATTTGGTCCCAGATCTATCGGATCTGTTGGATATTTGGTCCCAGATCTGTTGGATATTCGGTCCCAGATCTATCGGATCTGTTGGATATTTGGTCCTAGATCTATCGGATCTGTTGAATATTCGGTCCCAGATCTATCGGATCTGTTGGATATTTGGTCCCAGATCTATCGGATCTGTTGGATATTTGGTCCCAGATCTATCGGATCTGTTGGATATTCGGTCCCAGATCTGTTGGATATTCGGTCCCGGATCTGTTGGATATTCGGTCCCAGATCTGTTGGATATTCGGTCCTGGATCTGTTGGATATTCGGTCCCAGATCTGTTGGATATTCGGTCCCGGATCTGTTGGATATTTGGTCCCAGATCTATCGGATCTGTTGGATATTTGGTCCCAGATCTATCGTATCTGTTGGATATTCGGTCTCAGATCTATCGGATCTGTTGGATATTCGGTCCCAGATCTATCGGATCTGTTGGATATTCGGTCTCAGATCTATCGGATCTGTTGGATATTCGGTCCCAGATCTGTTGGATATTCGGTCCCGGATCTGTTGGATATTCGGTCCCGGATCTGTTGGATATTCGGTCTCAGATCTATCGGATCTGTTGGATATTCGGTCCCAGATCTATCGGATCTGTTGGATATTCGGTCCCAGATCTATCGGATCTGTTGGATATTCGGTCCCAGATCTATCGGATCTGTTGGATATTCGGTCCCAGATCTGTTGGATATTCGGTCCCGGATCTGTTGGATATTCGGTCCCAGATCTGTTGGATATTCGGTCCCGGATCTGTTGGATATTCGGTCCCAGATCTATCGGATCTGTTGGATATTCGGTCCCAGATCTATCGGATCTGTTGGATATTCGGTCCCAGATCTGTTGGATATTCGGTCCCGGATCTGTTGGATATTCGGTCCCAGATCTGTTGGATATTCGGTCCCAGATCTACCGGATTTGTTGGATATTCGGTCCCAGATCTATCGGATCTGTTGGATATTCGGTCCCAGATCTATCGGATCTGTTGGATATTCGGTCCCAGATCTATCGGATCTGTTGGATATTCGGTCCCAGATCTATCGGATCTGTTGGATATTCGGTCCCAGATCTATCGGATCTGTTGGATATTCGGTCCCAGATCTATCGGATCTGTTGGATATTCGGTCCCGGATCTGTTGGATATTCGGTCCCGGATCTGTTGGATATTCGGTCCCAGATCTACCGGATCTGTTGGATATTCGGTCTCAGATCTATCGGATCTGTTGGATATTCGGTCTCAGATCTATAGGATCTGTTGGATATTCGGTCCCAGATCTGTTGGATATTCAGTCCCAGATCTATCGGATCTGTTGAATATTCGGTCCCAGATCTATGGGATCTGTTGGATATTCGGTCCCAGATCTATCGGATCTGTTGGATATTCGGTCCCAAATCTATCGGATCTGTTGGATATTCGGTCCCAGATCTGTTGGATATTCGGTCCCAGATCTGTTGGATGTTCGGTCCCAGATCTGTTGGATGTTCGGTCCCAGATCTATCGGATCTGTCGGATATTCGGTCCCAGATCTGTTGGATATTCGGTCCCAGATCTATCGGATCTGTTGAATATTCGGTCCCAGATCTATGCGATCTGTTCGATATTCGGTCCCAGATCTATCGGACTGACCTGATAGTTCTATCAGGGATACACGTACACACACACACACACACACACACACACACACACACACGCACACACGCACGCACGCACACGTAGACAGCCTCAATCTAAAGCATTTCATTATGCTTCGCGGTTGGCTGCACAATGGAGCCATCAATTTATCACGAGCTGCGCCGGTCCGCTACTCGCAACCCGTTCACGCGGCGTGGGAGGCTATAAGGGAGGCTGCCCTGCCTGTCTACATCTACATCTATGGAAGACTCATTCAACTTTGTCTTTGTGGCTGACTCTCCTCATGCTCCTCTATGTGAGCTCCTCAGAACAGAGGAAGAAATTGATTGTAAGTCGAAGAAACTTCAGGAAATCCAGTCTAGTCGCAGAGGATGCGCTTCCTTATATTCCTCCTTCCTTTCCCCTGCCCCTCCCTCTCGTCTCTCGTTTATCGTGCTCAACACCTTGCCAGGCTCCTTTGTCCACCTGCCTATCCCCTATATCCACTCCCCTTTTATTTTGCTTCAGGCTACAGTCCCTTGCTTCAGGCTATACAGTCCCTTGCTTCAGGCTACAGTCTCTTGCTTTAGGCTACAGTCTCTTGCTTCAGGCTACAGTCCCTTGATTAAAGCTACAGTCCCTTTCTTCAGGCTATACACTCCCTCGCTTCAGGCTACAGTCCCTTGCTTCAGGCTATACAGTCCTTTGCTTCAGGCTATACAGTCACTTGCTTCAGGCTATACAGTCCCTTGCTTCAGGCCACAGTCCCTTGCTTCAGGCTATACAGTCCCTTGCTTCAGGCTATACAGTCCCTTGCTTCAGGCTATACAGTCCCTTGCTTCATGCTATACAATCCCTTGCTTCAGGCTACAGTCCTTGCTTCAGGCCACAGTCCTTTGCTTCAGGCTATACAGTCACTTGCTTCAGGCTATACAGTCCTTTGCTTCAGGCTATACAGTCACTTGCTTCAGGCCACAGTCCTTTGCTTCAGGCTATACAGTCCCTTGCTTCAGGCCACAGTCCCTTGCTTCAGGCCACAGTCCCTTGCTTCAGGCCACAGTTCTGCTTCAGGCTATACAGTCACTTGCTTCAGGCTATACAGTCACTTGCTTCAGGCTATACAGTCACTTGCTTCAGGCTATACAGTCCTTTGCTTCAAGTCACAGTCCCTTGCTTCAAGTCACAGTCCCTTGCTTCAGGTCACAGTCCCTTGCTTCAGGCCACAGTTCTGCTTCAGGCTCACCTCACGTAGTCCTCCCTACAGTAGGCGGCCCCGTGCCTGCAGTAGCATCTGGCCTCCTTGTCCAGCGGCTGGCCGCAGGCGGCGCACTTCAAACAGTCGTCATGCCAGACGCACTCGCCAGTCTGCAGGAAGTACCGATCGCGGATGCTGTCGCCGCAGGCTGAGCAGAACAGCTGCTGCGGCTGCTGCTGATCCGGCTGCAATGTCCGGCACTCGTCGGCACTGAGAAGCGACAGCATTCGAGCAGCGGTGTATCTTTCTTGGAAAGGCGAACCGGTCAAGCTAGGATTTCTCAATGCGGGTATTGCAACAAGAAATTTATTCCCAGGATTTTTTGCGGCTTTGGTAGCCATTCCGACCACCCCGCGGCCCGCCTCATCCTTAGGGAAAAAATTGCTCAGCCAATGAAAAGCAAGCGAGTTCTCGGCCGACAGCCAATGGGAGTTTGAGAGCGGGAGGGGATTATTCACATTTGGGAAAGTTTGATTCCTGTCCTAAATAGAGTTCCAGCGAAACTGTGAGACTTGACTGGGGTGGTTTCAAATGGATAGAATGTCAATGGCGGGTGTAGATTGCGAGCTTGGAGGGTGTGGATTGGTGGGTGTGGAGGGTGTGAATTGGTGGGTGTGGAGGGTGTGGATTGGTGGGTGTGGAGGGTGTGGATTGGTGGGTGTGGAGGGTGTGAATTGGTGGGTGTGGAGGGTGTGGATTGGTGGGTTTGGAGGGTGTAGATTGGCGGGTGTAGAGGGTGTGGATTGGTGGGTGTGGAGGGTGTGAATTGGTGGGTGTGGAGGGTGTAGACTGTAGGGTTTGGAGGGTAAAGTTTGGTGCGCATGAATGGTACAAATAGGCTAGAAGATGAAGGTTAAGAATAAGCTGGTGATGGAGGTTGGAGTGGAGGCCTCATTAATTAAAAAACTGGACTTCACTGATCTATTGAATCACAACCTCGTTGATCTACAGAATCGGGCCCGCCCTCATTGATCTATGGAATCTATGGATCTATGGATCTATGGATCTATGAAATCGCACCTCATTGATCTATATAACTGGGCCTCATTGATCTTTAGATTCGGACTTTACCAATCGCACTACTCATAAGTAGGATAGATGGATTTGACAACCTGCATTAAGTAGCAATAATATATTTGTACTCATAGTAAAACACATCGAACGAAAGCGTTACATTTGGAGTGCAGGAATTTTCAGCATTGAATGCTGATCACAAATGAATAAAATTCTTAACGGCTCGTGGAATTTGCACAGAATTTTAAGTAATCGCAAAAATAGAAACTTTTAAAGCATATTTATTATAGCAGAATCTCTGGCTACCGATTTTGTTGCATGTTAACAAATTTTTCTTAAAAAATCATTAAACAAGTACCATGGTACATCACAAGGGAGCCGAAGCCCAGTGATCTGGCGCGGCGCTCTGATGCGCCAGCGGCCCAGGCTCGATTCCAAGTGCAGTCACATTAATTTGGGGCTAAATTGGAATTTCGGCTTGGCTCTGCTCGTGCAATTAACGCCATTTGAGGGCCAACCCCCCAAGGCGCAGTGAAGTGTACATGCCTAACGATAAATAAAGTTAGGGCCGCTGTACACTCCTGTGTAAGTGTGTGCCTGCGTACGTATCCGCGCGCTTGTATGCCTGCTCAGGGGAGTCGGCGGAATGGTCAGTAATGCCTCTCGCCGGTTGTGTGACAATGTCGCTTAAAGTGCACCAGGGTACATACGGCTCCCTTGTTCCAAAATAAAAAGAAATGGTTTTTAGCAAACTTAGCAAAACAACAGCAATAAATGAAAACACTGCACAAAGGCGAGAGGCAAGGGATAGGGGCAAACACAAGACAGGCGTGAACAGGCTGGCAAACAGAAATTTACAGGCAAGATTAAACAGGCGCTACGCAATAATAAAAGACAAATTATTAATAGAAAAATTTCTAACAGTAACAGGCGAAAGAATTGTTAGGAGTTGCCATCTCATCACCCAGCCTCCATCTCATCACCCAGCCTCCTCCATCTCATCACACAGCCTCCATCTCATCACCCAGCCTCCTCCATCTCATCACCCAGCCTCCTCCATCTCATCACCCAGCCTCCTCCATCTCATCACCCAGCCTCCTCCATCTCATCACCCAGCCTCCTCCATCTCATCACCCAGCCTCCTCCATCTCATCACACAGCCTCCATCTCATCACCCAGCCTCCTCCATCTCATCACCCAGCCTCCTCCATCTCATCACCCAGCCTCCTCCATCTCATCACCCAGCCTCCTCCATCTCATCACACAGCCTCCATCTCATCACCCAGCCTCCTCCATCTCATCACCCAGCCTCCTCCATCTCATCACACAGCCTCCATCTCATCACCCAGCCTCCTCCATCTCATCACCCAGCCTCCATCTCATCACCCAGCCTCCTCCATCTCATCACTCAGCCTCTCCTCCATCTCATCACTCAGCCTCTCCTCCATCTCATCACTCAGCCTCTCCTTCATCTCATCACCCAGCCTCCTCCATCTCATCACCCAGCCTCCGCCATCATCAGGGCGCGATCCCTCGCCGCCCAGGCCAGATAGACTGTCCAATAGGCTGCCGCGGCCGCCGCGAAAGTCGACGCGAAGGCGACAAAAAAGACAACATCGGCGCACCGCCGCAACCGCCGCTTCCTGTCGGCGTTTGGCGGCACCGCCGGGCCGATGTAGCGCCTGACGGCTCGGGCCCAGGCCGTCTCGGTGCTGCGGGCCAGCTGACTGCCGCTCAGCAGCTCCCGGCCGCTGCCGCCGCCGCCGCCACTCTCAGTCGACAAGGATGCAGTCTCTTTCCCAGCCGCGTTGGAGAGCAGAGCGGCCACGGCGAGGGCCAGGGCTCGAGTCAGGCCGGCAAAGCAAAATAGCAGGCACAGATAGAACCAGGTGTCCAAGGCTCTGCTGCCGGCTCCGTGGGGTATCACCTGGTGAGAATTTTGGGTCGGCTGATGATTGTATCAGGTACTTATGACGGTTACCTCAGGACAGGTTACCTCAGGACAGGTTACCTCAGGACAGGTTACCTAAGGACAGGTTACCCCAGGACTCATTGCCTAGGCCTTATTGAAGTCTTTCATTTAAAAAAAATAGCTAAGACAAAGAAATTTATTTTAATATTCAAGAAAACGTAAAGTAAACACCGGATTCTAATTAACTGTCGTCCCTTATTGGTAACTGCTCACCTCCCCTGCATCGAATTTCATCCCGCTGTGGGAGCAGATCTTGGCTCAACTTTTTGTCTAATCTGGCCAATTAAAAACCCTGCTTTAAGGAAGTTCCAGCTTGTAAACAAGTCGATCTCGAACTCGTGACTCGCTGTTTCGTCTTCAGGTTTTTCTACGAAGAACTTAAAGTTCATTCGCAATGTACAAGGAAGTCTGTTGTGATTGAAAATGCAGAAATTAGCAGATCTCCTAACTTTGTCCTAACTTTAAGTTCTGACCAAAGAGACAGACCAATCGACAATTCTTATGCAGTATTGCTTGGATAATCTCACCCACAATATTTTAATAATCTCCCCCACCATAGTAGGATAATCTCACCCACTCTAGTTGGATAATCTCACCCAATATAGTTGGATAAACTCACCCAATATAGTTGGATAAACTCACCCAATATAGTTGGATAATCTCACCCAATATAGTAGGATAATCTCACCCACTCTAGTTGGATAATCTCACCCAATATAGTTGGATAAACTCACCCAATATAGTTGGATAAACTCACCCAATATAGTTGGATAATCTCACCCAATATAGTTGGATAATCTCACCCATTATAGTTGTATAAACTCACCCATTATAGTTGGATAATCTCACCCAATATTCTTGGATAAACTCACCCAATATAGTTGGATAAACTCACCCAATATTTTTGGATAATCTCACCCAATATTGTTGGATAATCTCACCCAATATTGTTGGATAATCTCACCCAATATTGTTGGATAATCTCACCCAATATTGTTGGATAAACTCACCCAATATTGTTGGATAATCTCACCCAATATTGTTGGATAATCTCACCCAATATTGTTGGATAAACTCACCCAATATTCTTGGATAATCTCACCCAATATAGTTGGATAATCTCACCCAATATTCTTGGATAATCTCACCCAATATAGTTGGATAATCTCACCCAATATAGTTGGATAATCTCACCCAATATAGTTGGATAATCTCACACACCCTTATAACCATGAGCTGAGCTGAACGGTGCGACCAATTCACCCAACAGACCCAAACAATAACACAATATGCAACTAATAAGTACTCAAAATCAAAGTTCAAATTTGCTTTTAAACCGTTTCCATTTTAGGTAAAATGACAGATTCGTCCCGTTTTGAATAAAAAATCATTCTTCACAAGAGCAATCGACAACTATAGTAAAACAATTTTAATAAAAAGTAGAGGCGCTTAAACAAAAAGGCGTTTGTTTCCCGAGAATTTGCTATTGAATGGCGGGTGAAAATATTCTATATTTGGCCATACTGCTGGCTTGCCGGGCTGGAGGGTGAGAGGGAGAGAAGGAAGAGGCTGCAGATGGGACCGTGTCGATCCGTGCGGTCTAAAAATAGCGACAAACCCTTCCACTTTTCTGCTCAGGCAGAAATTTCACTGAGACTGAAATTTAATCGAATTTCTCAGACTCTGGGTGAGGACTGGCTTAGGATTATTCCGGAGAGAAGAAACTGCAACTCTTCTGGTGAAAATCGGTCAGGCACTCAGGTGAGAGTGGGTCAGACACTCAGGTGAGTCTGGGTCAGACACTCAGGTGAGACTGGGTCAGACACTCAGGTGAGACTGGGTCAGACACTCAGGTGAGTCTGGGTCAGACACTCAGGTGAGAATGGGTCAGACACTCAGGTGAGAATGGGTGAGACACTCAGGTGAGAATGGGTCAGACACTCAGGTGAGACTGGGTCAGACACTCAAGTGAGAGTGGGTCAGACACTCAGGTGAGACTGGGTCAGACACTCAAGTGAGAGTGGTTCAGACACTCAGGTGAGACTGGGTCAGACACTCAGGTGAGACTGGGTCAGACACTCAGGTGAGAATGTGTCAGACACTCAGGTGAGACTGGGTCAGACACTCAGGTGAGACTGGGTCAGACACTCAGGTGAGACTGGGTCAGACACTTAGGTGAGAGTGGGTCAGACACTCAGGTGAGTCTGGGTCAGACACTCAGGTGAGAATGGGTCAGACACTCAGGTGAGAATGGGTGAGACACTCAGGTGAGAATGGGTCAGACACTCAGGTGAGACTGGGTCAGACACTTAGGTGAGAGTGGGTCAGACACTCAGGTGAGGATCGGTGAGACACTCAGGTGAGAATCAGTGAGACACTCAGGTGAGAATGGGTGAGACACTCAGGTGAGAATCAGTGAGACTCTCAGGTGAGAATCAGTGAGACACTCAGATGAGAATGGGTGAGACACTCAGGTGAGAATCGGTGAGACACTCAGGTGAGAATGGGTCAGCCCTCAGGTGAGAATGGGTCAGACACTCGATCAGTTGAGAGTGGGTGAGACACTCAGGTGAGAATCGGTGAGACACTCAGGTGAGAATCAGTGAGACTCTCAGGTGAGAATCGGAGACAGAGCCAAGCCACACTCACCAGGTTCACAATGGTCCACAGGAACATTTGCCCAGCCAGACACACCAGAGGCACGGCTGTCTGCACAAGGGCGCTGCCGACTCCCAGCCTGACTGACAGCCACACAGTCAGCACCATAGCAGAAGTTGGGCCATAGACGGTGGTTACGTAATAGGCTGCGTCTCGCTTCAGCAGCACCCACAGCACTGACTGACGCAGCTTCAGGCCGTTCAGCGCCCATTCTGTGCCAACACGGTCTCCAAGGCCAACCGCTCGGCTGCCGTTGCTTAGCAACCAACGACGCTGTGCAATAATAGCAGTGTCATTATTTCCAATCGGGTTTGGTATTCTCAAATTGCTCATGTTTACGGCGCAGAGCTCGGTGTCCAGGGGGAACAGATGCAGCTGTGGTCGGAGGGGCAGCTGGATTGTGGAATTCAGTGCGTATAGTGGGGTACCCGCTTCTTTACCTGTCTCACCCATTGTCTGCCTCTCTCCCTCTCCCTCTCCCTGTCTCCTCTCCTCTCTCCCTCTCTCTCGCTCTCCCTCTCTCTCCCTCTCTCTCTGTCTCCCTCTCATCTACATCTCTCTCTCTCTCTTTCTCCCTCTCTCCCTCTCTCCCTCTCTCCCTCTCCCTCTCTCCTCTCCCTCTCTCCTTCTCTCCCCTCTCCCTCTCTCCCTCTCTCCCTCTCTCCCTCTCTCCCTTTCTCCCTCTCTCCCTCTCTCCCTCTCTCCCTTTCTCCCTCTCTCCTCTCTCCCTTTCTCCCTCTCTCCCTCTCTCCCTTTCTCCCTCTCTCACATCCAACTTCTCTCTCCCCCAACGGCCCCTTTCCCACACTCGGTTCCCTCACATTCAGGCGGCAGGCCACGGTGAGGCTGACAACTCCGGACCAGCTCGAACCGCCGGCTGCAGCAGCTGTCCAGCCGAGCCTCAGGCTAACGTTGATCGCGGTGAAATTCACTTTGTCCAAGGACTCCAGGCTAGCGACAATGCTGCCGCTGCTGACGAGGTTAACATGAAATTGCAATTATTTGAAGCAGGATTTCATAAGAAATTTATTTTCCTTAAAGTGCTCTGCTTGGCTACAAAAATACATAAATGAAGGTCGCATACAGCGATTGTCTCAGGATAGGGATATCCTTAGGCAGATTCTGACAGACCATGGATTTCAGCCCATCTTAGCTCTCTTCTCTCCTAATCTGCCCTCTCTTACTCTGCCCTCTCTTACCCTCCCCTCTTACCCTCCCCTCTTACCCTCCCCTCTTACCCTCCCCTCTCACTCTCCCCCCTCTTACCCTCCCCTCTTACCCTCCCCCTCTTACCCTCCCCTCTTACCCTCCCCTCTTACCCTCCCCTCTCTTACCCTCCCTTCTTACCCTCCCTTCTTACCCTCCCTTCTTACCCTCCCCTCTCTTACTCTCCCCTCTCTTACCCTTCCCTCTTACCCTCCTCTCTTACCCTCCCCTCTTACCCTCCCCTCTCTTACTCTCCCCTCTCTTACTCTCCCCTCTCTTACTCTCCCCTCTCGGTCACACTCGCACAGTGGTCACTGGACTTTCTATTCTTATAAAAGCTGCACACTCTGCCTGGGGGGTGGTTTGACTCTCCTTAATGACTTACTTTTCACCTGCAGAGCGGGCCACAGCGGCCGCAGCAAGCAGTTGCAGAAAAATTACCGCAGCCTGGGCGAGTCCCATGCAGTGGCTGAGCGAGTGGCAGAAGCTGGCAGTTATCAATGCTAGTAATATATACATGTAAAGTGCAGACACTTGAATGAGCCTGACGAATTGCCTAAATAAGGCATGGCCAGAGGAGGGGCATAAGCAACAGGGACTCTGCCCCATCCTCAGCCTCCTATACTCAAGCTGTTGAGCTCCTATTGGATCTCCTAGAGGTGGATCAGGGGATTCTGGGGCTGACTACTCAGCCCCCCGATTGGTCCGGACAAAACAGCCAGTGGGTATTTGGTCATATTTTTAAACTGCAGGACAGAATGGGAATCCAAGACCCATCTGCTCAGAGAGGGATTACCGGACAGCAGGGGAGGATTAACAGCCTCCACTGCAGATGCGATGCGAAATTCGATATCACAAAATTGCCAGGTGTAGTGAGTGACAAAGGCTTTGTGAAGACTGGGGTGGTTCAATTATTAAAGCTTTAACAGAAACATGAAATCTGAGTAAACACTGAGTTTATTTGACTCTTTGCTCAAAGAATGTTCCGGAATTGTCCTGATGTAGGATTTCTGTGAAGAGCGCATTGGCTGCGGGCTCTTGGCGGCAGGTCTATTTTTAAACAGGCGATACAACAAGAACAGAACAGCTTTAAGCAATTCAGCAGCAGAATTATTTATGAACAATTTTAAACGTGCTTAAACATACATCAGGGTCAATCGTTTGTGCGGCTTGACGGCAAAATTAGAAATTTCACAACAGGATATTCTATAGTCTCTCAAACTGAATTATCCCCAGATTCCCAAACCGGACATACCAGAATTCGAAACCGGACATCCCCAGATTCCCAAACCGGACATCCCAGATTACCAAACCGGACATCCCAGATTCCCAAACCGGACATCCCAGATTCCCAAACCGGACATCCCCAGATTCCCAAACCGGACATCCCCAGATTCCCAAACCGGACATCCCAGATTCCCAAACCGGATATCCCCAGATTCCCAAACTGGACATCCCAGATGCCTAGAAACCCGGTGCAGTCCAATTTCTGGCTTCCGGCTTCACTCCATATTCGAATAGCGAGTCGCCTTGCCGAGCCGGGTGACCAGGTAGCCGGCCACGATGATCACCATGCTGACCCCGATGACCCCGGCGATGGCCAGGGCGACGATGCCAGTGCGGTGCCGCCTGGAGTCCGCCTCGCACAGAAAGGCTGCGAGCGGGGAGCGGGCGTCTGTATGAGATCTTGTGAGATCTATGTGAGATCTATGTAGGATCTATATGAGATCTATGTAAGATCTATGTGAAATTTATGTGAGATCTATGTCAGATCTATATGAGATCTATATGAGATCTCCGTAGGATCTATATTAGATCTATGTGAAATCTATGTGAGATCTATGTGAGATCTATGTGAGATCTATATGCGATCTCTGTGAGATCTATGTAAGATCTCTGTGAGATCTATGTGAGATATATAAGAGATCTATATGAGATCTCTATGAGTATATGTGTGATCTATTTGATATATATGTGAGATCTTGTGAGATCTATGGGAGATCTAAATGAGATAGATCTATGTAAGATCTATGTGAGATCTATGTGAGATCTAAATGAGATCTATGTAAGATCTAAATGAGATCTATGTAAGATCTAAATGAGATCTATGTGAGATCTATATGATAAAATTGCGATCTATATAACTCTCATAGTCAATCTACAGGTACATTGAACTTCTATCAACTTCATATGAAATTAATTGAAATATTTGTACAGTACATTTTAGATTCGAAAATGCACTCTTGATTAAAAAGGTAGCGTTGTATAAAATTTACACGCACTCCAGCCTACTACTGAGTAGAAATGCACCATCACTATAATCTGCTAAAACAACTCACCTCCATCGTGCGCCTTCTCCCGCCCGTCCGACTCGCTGAGCGCCGTCTCCAAGCGGACAGCTGGGAAATGGACCAGGGCGCCTTCGCCTGGCGCGCTTTTCAGATCGGCGCCGAGTCGGCGCCAGCGCAGCCGGATCTCCTCGGGAGAATTGCAGACGAAAGCGTTGCGAACTGGCGCAGCGAATAGCAGCAGAGTTCGCTCGGCCCTGGGCAGCCAGTACTCAACAATGGGCGACTCGCCTGCGGTTGCAGTTGGGATTGAGCACGTTTGGAGTGCTGGGATGCCAGTTGGCTCAATGGGGAGTTGCTGAGATGCCAGGTGGCTCAATGGGGAGTTGCTGAGATGCCAGGTGGCTCAATGGGGAGTTGCTGAGATGCCAGTTGGCTCAATGGGGAGTTGCTGAGATGCCAGTTGGCTCAATGGGGAGTTGCTGAGATGCCAGTTGGCTCAATGGGGAGTTGCTGAGATGCCAGTTGGCTCAATGGGGAGTTGCTGAGATGCCAGTTGGCTCAATGGGGAGTTGCTGAGATGCCAGTTGGCTCAATGGGGAGTTGCTGAGATACCAGTTGGCTCAATGGGGAGCTGCTGAGATGCCAATTGGCTCAATGGGGAGTTGCTGAGATGCCCTGGCTAAAGGGAGGCCGTAGCCCAGTGGTCCAGCGCGGCGCTCTGATGTGCCAGCGGCCCAGGCTCGATTCCAAGTGCAGTCACATTAATGTGGGTCTAAATTGGAATTTCGGCTTGGCTCTGCTCGTGCAATTAACGGCCTTGAGGGCCAACCCCCCTAGGCGCAGTGAAGTGTACATGCCTAACGATAAATAAAGTTAGGGCCGCTGTACACTCCTGTGTGAGTGTGTGCCTGTGCGTATGACTGCGTACGTATCCGCGCGCTTGTGAGCCTGCTCTGGGGAGTCGGCGGAATGGGCAGTAATGCCTCTCGCCGGTTGTGTGACAATGTCGCTTAAAGTGCACCAGGGTGCACACAGCCGTTGTCTCTGATAAAAATAAATGCCATGTCTCGGATCCTGTTAATTTGATTCGCAAAACAGAAGTCCATGAGAAAAGAAGATTAATTTAAAAAAACTAAACTTTCATTGCAGCTAGTATACAGCACGTCCCAGTCGCACAAACCCGACCCACCTTTCACAATGCTGGCATTGGCGAACACGGGGTCCCTCAGATCGGCGAGCAGGCGGAGGTCGCTAACGAAGCTGTAGGTGACTGTGGCCTGCGAATTTGCGGAGTGATGGTCAATTCTACCGGCCGTGCAATGCTGCGTGCTACTATAAGTAGGAGAGAAATCATCAAAAATATTTTTGTCTTGTAACTTCTTACCGGCGAGACTTGGGTCCATACGTTGTCGAATACCTGAGGAATTTCAATTGTTAGATTGATTTTGGTTGATTTTGGTCTGTCTGTCTGTCTGTCTGTCTGTCTGTCTGTCTGTCTGTCTGTCTGTCTGTCTGTCTGTCTGTCTTAGTGTCTGTCTGTCTGTCTGTCTGTCTGTCTGTCTGTCTGTCTGTCTGTCTGTCTGTCTGTCTGTCTGTCTGTCTGTCTGTCTGTCTGTCTGTCTGTCTGTCTGTCTGTCTGTCTGTCTGTCTGTCTGTCTGTCTGTCTGTCTGTCTGTCTGTCTGTCTGTCTGTCTGTCTGTCTGTCTGTCTGTCTGTCTGTCTGTCTGTGTGTCTGTCTGTCTGTCTGTCTGTCTGTCTGTCTGTCCCCAGCCCTCACCCGCTCCCGAAAGCGCATCTCGAGCCGCAGGCGGCCGTCGGCCCAGGCCACCTCCAGCCTGGCAGTCCGATTGCCGCAGTCGCCCTCAACTCGACTGCCGTTAGACGCCGAGGGCAGCGAGACCACCGCTGTGCAGACGCCCTCTGGCTTGTCGTCTTCCGCCCGGCGGCAGGGGTAGGGCAGCGAGAAGGCCGCCCCGGAGAGGTCGGCGACCACGCAGGGCCGCTCGGAGCTGCTGGAGTTGCCGGACGGGAAAACCCGGAACTCGCTGGCGCCGGCTCGGGTTACCAGGCCGGCTGCAGGGGCGGGGATGGCGCTGCGTAAGAGGCTTTCAGGCACTGAGACAGGCGCTGAGACAGACACTGAGACAGACACTGAGACAGACACTGAGACAGACACTGAGACAGACACTGAGACACACTGAGACAGACACTGAGACAGACACTGAGACAGACACTGAGACAGACACTGAGACAGACACTGAGACAGACACTGAGACAGACACTGAGACAGACACTGAGACAGACACTGAGACAGACACTGAGACAGACACTGAGACAGACACTGAGACAGACACTGAGACAGACACTGAGACAGACACTGAGACAGACACTGAGACAGACACTGAGACAGACACTGAGACAGACACTGAGACAGACACTGAGACAGACACTGAGACAGACACTGAGACAGACACTGAGTCAGACACTGGACAGACACTGAGACAGACACTAAGACAGACACTGAGACAGACACTGAGACAGACACTGGGACAGAAACGCACAAAGACAAAGAGAGTCAGGCGGGCATATCATTTGCTCACAGATCAAGACACTCAAAGCGATGCCAGTCGCCAACACTGAGACGCTGGTGAACTTCATCGGAGCGCGAAGGATGAGTAGAAACTGCGCGTCAGTCAGTGAGTTGCCAATACGAGCCAAGTCATGCGGCAGCTGCAGGCGACAAGCTAAATTTCTATCAGAGTCTTGGCCTTTTCCTATGCTGCCTGAGCATGGGGGGAGACTGGGGAGGCTGGAGTGGATGTCGTGGGGACAGAGAGAAGAGTGGACGAGAAGCTGGTTTTTATCGATCGATTTTTTGGCCGCGTGAGAGGAGGCGGGCGAGAATTTCGGGTTTGGAGGGGCGGCAGAACGGGAAGTGGGAAGGAGGCGAGAGGAGGTTCTGGTTGCTGGGGGGTCGCACAGGAAGAGCGGGAAATCAGCTCCAGTTTCTCCCTCCGGGCCCGTATGAACGATTCTCCTTATTGCAGCCAATCAACTACAAAACTCACTTTCTTCCTTCCTGTCTTCCCTAACCCCCCCCCCCTGCTCCTCTTCTGTCCCTCTCCCTGCCTGTCCCCGACTGTCAGAGCCGTGCACAAATTTCTTATCCTACAGACGGAGAACCAAGCTGTAACTGCACTCTGAGTAACTACTTGAGTGATTTAAACTATTTCGGGATTTTACAATGAAGAGCGTCGCTATTAGACTCTGGAGTCTGGAGCTGAGACAGATGGGTGGCACTGTTTAGGGAGGTCACTGTTTACTGAGGTCACTGTTTAGAGTGAGGTCACTGTTTAGAGTGAGGGTCAGTTTAGTGAGGTCACTGTTTAGGGAGGTCACTGTTTACTGAGGTCACTGTTTAATGAGGTCACTGTTTAATGAGGTCACTGTTTAGGGAGGTCACTGTTTAGTGAGGTCACTGTTTAGGGAGGCCACTGTTTAGTGTGGTCACTGTTTAGAGTGAGGTAACTGTTTTGAGTGAGGTCACTGTTAAGGGAGGTCACTGTTTAGTGTGGTCACTGTTTAGAGTGAGGTGACTGTTTTGAGTGAGGTCACTGTTAAGGGAAGTCACTGTTTAGTGAGGTCACTGTTTAGGGAGGTCACTGTTTAGTGTGGTCACTGTTTAGGGAGGTCACTGTTTAGGGAGGTCACTGTTTAGTGGGGTCACTGTTTAGGGAGGTCACTGTTTAGTTTACTGTTGTGCACTGTATGCCTTGTTCATTCACTGATCATTCTAATAAAAGTCGCTAAGGGCGGTAAACTAAAGTAATATTTCATTTTAACTTCAAATGCCTTCAAAATAACTTAAGAAGTTAGTGCCTTATAGTTAAGAAGGTCAAGAGTTCAAAAGTTCAAGAGTTCATTCAAGAAGCAAGTAATTTTTTAAATATTAGATTGAACAATCAAAGCAGAGTGAATTTACAACGTGGTGGCACATTTATTTTGGTTTTGCACCGAGAGCATGTTTACAGATTACATCGCAGTTAAGGTTTCGATATCCACTCACAAGAGTTCTTCCAACGTGCCAACGGACCTTAGTAATAAGGGAACCATTTTAAAACAAACAAAGTAATTAAGAGCGCCTATACCTCGCGAATGTGCATAGCAATGTACACTGACAGGGAATGTACATCTCCAGTCCGCATATGGCTAGTGATATGTACAGCTTGTGTATACGCTGGCTGGGGGGGTACGAGTAGGCAAACCAACCCCCCAACCCTTCCAGTTCCTGTTCAGCCAATGAGAGCTCGCGAATCAGAATGCACGTAGGGAGCCTCCTCGAACAGAGTCGCAAAATTTTATTTTACTTTATTTGTTTCACTGCCGTGGACTGGTTGTGGGTGCCAGTCTATAATTAGCCGCGACAACGTGCCCAGGGCTGCCTACCCTCCCGCCTAACCCTGTGAATCTGCTTTCCGCTCCGCAAGACTTTCATCGACTCTCTCTAATCAGTCAGCTGATAAGAAAGAAGAATTGACTTTAAATACAAGCTGAACTTGACTCAACTATACAGCCTATAGTTAGAGCAGAGTTTTCATACATGCGCAACAGTCGGCCGAGTCGGCCGATCCGGCCGACCGATTTGGCAGCCAATCAAGGAAGTCGCAAAAATGCCCATCCGAAAAAATACCAAAGTAGTATTACTAAGTAGCTGACGAGGCATTTTGACCTAATAAGACAGTCATAGTTACTCCTGCCGTTTACCCAAAGTTGCGTTAATTTTGCGTATGGTTTTTTTAATTACATGTAAGTCGCATTTTTGTTAAAACTAAGTCGCATGGCCGACTGAATTTTGGAGGTTGCGCATGTATGAGAGTTTTGATTATGGCAAAGCAAATTTTAACCAAACAGATTTTGCTTGTAGTCTTACTAAGCTTGCTGATACCCAGCAGCTGGGAAGCCCAGACACTACCTTGGGAGACAACGGCTCAAACCCTTGATCCCACACTGACTCTGCCTGCTGCTGCTGCTGACTCAAATTGGCTCCTGCTCAGAGACATCAGCGGCAGCCTCGAGGTGCCGACCAGGTGCTATTCTGACTCCAGCCAGTGCCAGGTCTACGGCGACTGCTGCCAGCCTACGGCCAAAATCCCGGATCCCGTCTCCCACAGATCCCCCCGTTTCACCTGCCTGCCAATTGAGCCGCTCAGCCCTGACGGGGAGGCCTCTGATGCGGCCCGCGCCACCGACTGCTGCCAGCTGCAGAGGCCAGCGGCTCTGGTCGTGTCTGCCTGCCCAGCCGCCTCCAGCGGCTCCATCAACGATGCTGTCGCTGCGGCTGCAGCTGCCGCCGCCGATCCCAGAGATGTCGAAGCGTGCGGCAACTTCAACACCGATGAAGGCTTCCGCCGGTTGACTCTGTCATCGATCCCCGTGTTCGGTCCCGACGGCGTGCTGTACCGCAGCGTCCACTGTCTCCGCTGCCACCGGCCACCGCTGTCAGAACCCATCAGTCCGGACAGGTTCCTGACTAACCTGACAGTCCGCTGCCAGCGTCCAGAGGATTACGTCGGCAGAAATGCCAGCGCCTGGCAGGGCGAGCTGATGCGGCTGCTGCTGAGCGGGGGCAGCCTACCCAGGCGCTGCCACCTGGCGTTCCGGGTTCAGGAGCGGCTGGTGCACCGCTGCTACGCGGGGCTGCCGCAACTGCACACAGCCGGCGGTGAGAAGTCGCCCAGCGGGGACTGCCTCACCGGCGGCACCAGCTATGCGTTCTCGGCGGCGAAGTGTCGGGTCTACCGCAATTCCGCCTGCGCCAAGGATCCGGCCGACGGCGAGCCGCAACTCCAGCCTGACTGGCTGCGCTCCCAGTGCGGCGGCGGCAGCTCCGGAATCCTCACTCAGTCCAATCACGAGTCGTTCAGCGTCCGGCCGAGGCCCAGCCTGTTGGACTCCGTGTTCAACTTCAATTTGGATCCGAGACTGCTGGCCGGTCAACTGGCTGCAATGTCCACCGAGTCGCCGGCTGCTGACGGTCAGCTGCGAGATAGCAAGAACGAGTCCAGTTCTGGCGACAGCCCCGGCAACGTCACGGAGGAGGCTGCGTCGGGGCGAGGAGGACCTGCGTCGGCTGCTGGCTTGGCTGATTGGACCGACTGGGCTACAATGGCGGCTCAGGCAGCCTCGGCCGTTGCGGTTGGTGTCACTGTGGGATCCTCATGCCCTTGAACTTTCCAGATCCCAAGCCTTTCTGCAAATGCGAGTATCCGTGCTCTAACCCAATCCTGTAAACTTCTGAGCAATCAGTCTGTAAACTCCTGAGAAATCAGTCTGTAAACTTCTGAGAAATCAGTCTGTAAACTTCTGAGAAATCAGTCTGTAAACTCCTGAGAAATCAGTCTGTAAACTCCTGAGAAATCAGTCTGTAACTTCTCAGATCTGAAGTGCAGTGCATGTCCTGCGAACCCTACCCAATATCCTACCCAACGCAGGCCCTCAGCCTCACCTGCCTGTACCTGAGCCGCCGCCGTCTGCGCAATCGCTCCGGCCTCCTCTTAGTGTCGCACGCGCTCAGCCTGGCCGCGGTGAACATTCTCTCCCTCGTCGAGGCCGCCATCGCCGCGGCCTCCTCCGGCGATGTCAGCGGCTCGCCCTGGACCTGCCTGCTGGCCCTGTTCTGCATGGACGCCGGGTTCACCTGGGCTGGCCTGTTCGGCGTTGACCTGCTGCGCACCCTCACCAACCTGCTGGCCAGGCCGTCAGCGCCATCCAGGCGCTACGCCCGGTTCGCCGCCGTCGGCTGGGGCCTCCCGGCTGTCCCCGCCGCCGTGGCCGCCGGCCTGCACTTTGGCGACAGTCCCGCCCTGTTTGACGCCAAGTCCTGCGGCCTGCCGGAGACCTCGGCAACGACGGCTGTGGCGGCGGCCTGCCGGGTTGGCCTGGCCTTCGCGCCCTGGGCCCTGGCGCTGGCCTTCAATGTCGCCTGCCTGATCGGCGTGGCCGCCTGCCTCGGACGGGCCGCCAGCCAGGCCCCGGCGTTCGAGCACCGATCGACCGGCGGTGGCCGATGGTCGAAGCGCCTCAACGGCCGGGCGCGCCGGACGCTCCGCAGGACGATGCTGACCGCCGGCCGGGTCTCTGCAGTGCTCGGCGTGGCCTGGCTGCCCTACTGCTGCCTCATCCTGGCCGGATTCGACGACCCGGCATCCGGGTGTACATCGCTGCCAGGCTGCTCACCGACCTGCACGGCTGCCTGCTGCTGGCGGCCTTCGCCCGGCTCAGGCACTGCCGCCGGCTGGCTACTCAGCTTAGCGGCTGCAAGTGGCGGCACAGCGCCGCAGGCTCCTCCCTGGGCTCGTCATCCAAGTCCTCCTCCGCCGCGGCCTCCAAAGGTCGAAGCACTTCCTCGACTGCGGCCGGCGTGTCGGGTGGCGCGTCATCTCGGTGACTGCTAGGGAATCGTCTGAATGGTTTCTAATAGCAAAATACGTGTAATTTGCAAGACTTCTCGACAATGTGAAAATTTGAGCATGTGAAACGCTCTGGTCTATGGCAATTGAAGTGAAATTGTCGAGTTGTCTATGGCTTCTATCAAGGAGTTCTATAATTATTAGCATCTGGAGTGGAAACGAGTTTTCCACTTTTACCTCATGAGTCATGAGGCCTGGCTCCATGCGGTAAAAATTATCTAACAATTTGCGTGGCCTCGTGAGGTAAAAGTGCAAAACTTGTTTCCACCCCAGATTCTAATTATAGAACTCCTTGGCTTCTATGAATGAAGATCCACACAACTTTCAAGCAATGACCTGCCGGGAAATTTGAGCCATAGACATTTCGAACGAATGTCAAGATTATGAATTTTAATGTTGCCAAGAGTCCCATCGACCTTTGATTTCCAAATGACCTTGGAGCACAAAACTGAAGAGCAAATGTTTGGATTTAGACAAATGCGATACTGAATCGGTTAAAGTCAAAATTGGGGAGTCAGAAAAAAGTAGAAAAAAAATTGTTGTTTCAATTGGTAATTTTTTATACAATTTTTTATATTTCCGTTAAGTGGTCTCAAAAAAACATTTTTAAAGCACAAAATACACCTCTTAATAAATTTCCTACCCATTTGTTAATCTTCACTTTTACGGAACTGTACGGACGCAAAATCAGAAACTAAATATAGTATTCTTAAAATAAATGTTCTATACAAACCCGTAAAAGTAGTTTTTATCTGAAAAAAATTAGGTAAATATTGCAATAGATATTTTTTAAATAAATATTAAGCTGGATTTTGTTAAGCTGCTTACTTTGTTTACGTCGCGCCTGTTTGTGTTCTGAAATACTCTCGTTAATTTAGTTATCAGTTTCATGTTAATAAGTACTTTATTATTGATGTTTGGCCTGGTTCTTCTTACGGATGTGAAATATCAGCAAACTTTTTTGGATTGAATTAAATATGAGATTTAGATATTGATTACTGACTTCTGTATTTCAAGCATTGCAAACGTCTAGCATCAATTTTCTGCTTATCTAATTTATGAACAATAATCGATCGAGGATTCTAGATATATGCTTTATTTTATAAGCCACGGCTTATGAATAGGCAAATGACTCATGAGACTGAGGTTTAAATAATTTTACTGAATAGAATGACAAATAAAGGTGTCTATCAAGTTTTTTTATAAAATAGCTTTATCCACCCACGCTCTTGTTTAACTATATTTTTGTTCTGATGCATAATTTGTAGTCTAGTTCAGATTGCTATTTATATTTAACTGTCCGTGTCTTAGGCCTATTTGATTTTTTGCTAATGACGTAGTAATAAAAAATATAATGTAAATATAAAATTTTGTACAGCTTTACAGCTTAGAATTACTTCGAAACTGATATATGCTTTTTTACAAAAGCCATTGGGCCTTAGCTAAGTGATAATCTACCTTATGATTACTGATAATGATAACTGTTTATTATAGCCATCACTATGCACTTTCAAGTATATATATAATTTAAATTGCTAAATAATTAACAAGTAGCAAGTAAAACAGGTAATAACTTTTTTTAAACTTTAACTTTCTAGTTTCATATAATTTGCAATTGCAATGTAAAAAGCTATATAAAATGTGACTTGCACTATTCTTTAAAATGTATAATTGCAATATGTTTTCATTTGCATTATTTGTTACATTTATTTCATTTAAAACTCACATTATGAGCTTTAAGAACTTAGAACATGTTAAAAGTTAAAAATGCAAAACCTGATATATTTGCTTTTTAAAAATTAGAATATAGCATTATTTTATTATATATTTTATTGTTTACAAACTGGCTTTAAATGCCTAGCAGAAGTGTTTCCTTTTATACTATTGTATATTTAATATACCAATAATTTCTTAACTTGCTTTAGTAGAAGTTTTTTAGACTTAAATGTAAGTAAAATATGTTAAATGTTTTTCACTTTAATGCATGCCATGCCAGGACTTCTTTGGGAGATCTTCTCAGCTGCATTTTATGATATGCCTTTCATTCTGAGCTCTAAACCTGAGGCCTTACTTAAACAATGAAACTGGTGGACTTGCTGTATGTTACCTTTACATTTGGTTGAGTGAGTCTAGTGCTTTCTCCATGAACCAACCTGATCTGTCTGAGCAACCTGTTGCAATGTTGGCGACTCCTGCACCTAGCAGGCCACTTCTGCCCACAACTGGTTCAGGTGCTGCGCTGCTACTTTTGGATTCTGGCACCCAAGATTCTGGTGGCTATGTGGCCTACATTTTCTCTCAGACCACAAGACACACCTTTTTAGAACCTTATGTTTTATAGTGTGTTTTATTGTATGGGCCTAGTGGCTATACCAAAAATCTTGTTTTGCATTTAAGTTAATAAAACTTCTGCTTCAGGAATTTATTACTTGTGCCTAAAAATTCTAAAACCTATTTCTGTTGCCTGTTCATCTTTTTCACTAAATCAAGAGGCATTAAGAGCTTCATTTAGAGCTCTGTGAGATTCACATTTGTATTGAAACTGTTTGGATAGGAGCATAACCATGCCCCCCACCCAGATATCTTTTTTACCCTTCTTGAGGTAGCCATATTGATTTTCTGTTCTGGTCTGTGCAGACTGCTCTATACGTCCATGGCCATAGATTAAAATATTTGAGCTGATGCTGCTTTATTAATAAAACTTTTTATTATCAGATCAATGTGTTTGGGAAGTCGTGTTTTAAATCGTAGGCTCGTTTACTCGTATATTTGTTGAAATTAAGCAAGAGCTCGTCAATCGTTTCGCACTTGTTCCTGCAGTCTATCAATTGTGGGTCTGTAAGCCAAGCATATACCCATAAACTAATACGTGGCTTCTGGCAGCCACACATCACAGGTACATAGCTGGTTGAGCTTAAAAAGCACTTATTAATTATATAAGGAGTATGCTATAGTCGAAAAAAAAGCATCCTAGCTTTCAAAGCTAGAACGTTACAACGCTACCACGCTGAAGAGGGCTCGTACTCTCATGCCAGAGCGAACGCAGAAAAGTCGATACAAAAGAGGCCAAATTGCAACGTAAAAGTGAAAATAAGGCAGCACATACTGCCAGTGTTCTCAAACTCTGCTCGAGCAGCTCAGATTGGCCCTGCTGAAACTGAAGTGCAGCATACTGCCAGACTGTGCTCAAAATCTGCTTGTGTCGAACAAAGCTGAGTGACAGAGTCCAACTTGCAGCGATGCGCCAGACTGGATTCTGATCGACTACCCGCCGAACATAAGAGGTGGGGTTCTCTACAATGGTTGTCAATTATGTCGACACAAGTTGTTGCTGCGTGTAGCGATTTGTAGCGATTTTTATTTTCATTCCGTTTCCGAACAGCTGAAAGGTACATCTGTGGAGATGAACATTTTATTATTAGAGAGATAATGAGTGAACGCTTTGTCTGTATTTTTTGCTGTCTTCTTTCTATTCCAATAGGATTCTAGCACCATGCAGATTTCAAGATATTAAATTATGAGTTCCAAGTTATTTAAGCATGATTACATAGTCTGTTACAATGCTATAACCTTCATGATGCCCCAAAATTATTGATCCTAGGTAAATCTGATGTCAGTTAAGCAGACCAATGAATTTAAAGTAAATTTAAAGTCAATCAGACCTGATTATTTGGTGTTAGTAAGTGAAATCTGATTAATCTGGTGATCTTAGACTAGAATTGCTAGTCATAAAAAATTTTAAGTGATGGTCAATAAAAAGATGTTTAAAGTAATTTTTACAAAATTTACCTCAACTTATTCAGTATAAAATAAGCATAATAACTATCATTAAAAATAACTAAAGCCTAATTCATTACAAATTATACATTAAATGGCAATAAAATTATATTAGGTTGTCCCTGCTGCAAAGCCAAAAAAATGCTTCTTTATAGGGTTCTTTGCAGTGCCTTGATGAAATATCTAAGCTTTTCATTGTACATGCTCCACACAGTAGGCTTCCGGAGAAAAAAATCATGACAAAAACTAACATTTATGGCATTTAAGAGCCAACAAGGAGTACCTTTTAGTAAAGAAAAAAAATGCTTCAAGCTTAATAGGTGTGTAATAACATATTTCAATTCTAAAAGCTGGCAATTATTCATTTTGATGCAACAGACTACTGGAGAAAATCACTTTGTGCTCTCTAACTATTAAAAAGTATTTACAATAGTTATACAATAAGTAATATATTAGGCTTTTTCAATAAAAAGCATCGATTTAATGCTAAATTATTTTCTAAAATGTAAAAGTGAATAATCCAATTGGATACATCAATTTAGATTACTTTTTAACATATTCTCATATGAGCATATAGGTGGGATGTCATAATCATTGTTTACTACCAAAACGAAGAATATTCGAACTACAGTAAGGTTTATACAAATAAAGCATTACTCATGCATGCATTTAATGCAAATTAACTCAAAACTTTCACCATCTATATTAATTCCTACATTTTTAGCCCTTAATTTGTAAATTATATAGAACTTTTTTCACACGTGTTCAACGTGGTTGAATTTCCGCCAAAAAAATTATCGCTGAATAAGGACATATTTTGTCTTTTAGAGGAGCGAAAAAGACTAATTTTACTTAGATTATAGTAAAATTATTTATAATTCACAGTTTAATGCAAGATTTAACCGGCCATAATCATTAGAAAACAGATACAATTTGGTATTACAAAGTTTGAATGGTGTAAACTCGCGATGCCCTCGTTTTGACTTTGCCCCGAATGCTCTTAGGACTTGTAATCTTGCTATTAGTATTAGTCAAGGCATCAGTCTGCTTTCACAAGCTCGAAATCATCGCCCGAAAGTCGTTTTATTTTTTTCAAAGACATTGACGAAAAACAAGTGAAGTATGCTTCACTAGAGTTTAAACTTATGTGTACCTTTCCCAGTCACCGAGGGATCTTGATCCCACTCCTCTGTATTCATTATGGACTGAACTCCGAATCTCCTCTCCCGATGAAAACTAATGTCAGTCTAATGTCTGTCAGTCTGAGGCGTTAGATTGATTATCTGCGACTCTGGGGCGATGGAAGTAACTCTAAGGCCGTGGAGTCTTATCGAGTTGCTATTTCGCATTTCTAACAACTCTATTTAGCCTACTTGAGTTAGTAGAAAGTTGAGCGCCAACACGTGATGCGCTCGTTAAGAAAAGTCACATTTAGAGTCGCCCAGAGTCACCAGTGAGCTCACTCTTTCAGCGATTCTTGCCTCGGTAGTTTACAAATAGATCAATTAAAAAACTGGAGTTAAACAAAACACGGTCAAGCGTCAAACCGACATTTCATATGGAGCATTTTTTAATTAATTAACTATTGCGATGCTGTTGCAGCATCTATCAAACACACAAAACTTCTTTCAGCCGGCAGGGCAGACAAGATAATATATTTTTTCGAACTGTGGCTGGCTGGGTGGCTGGTCGAAACAAGAAGCAACACAATTAAAACACAAAACGGGCACGAGAGGCGGAGCGCTGATTAAACAAAGATTAGGTAGCGCTGGGTTCTACTAATAGTAATATAGTAATAAGTATAAGGTTTTTAGGCTATAAACTCGGTTCGATCCTCAAAAAAACAATACGCGATTACGGTGAGACAGGCGGACAGGAAAATCGATAAAAATGGGTTGCAAATTATAATTAATTATTAGATATTATATTTCATTTATTATAGTTAATTTCCGGCCATATAGCTAACAAATATAATATTAATAATAAATATTTCTAAGCGCATAGCATATAGCATCATCATTATTGACAGGCTGGGCTGGGCTGTGGGACTCAGGGATCTCAGTTAATATCGCTTAGTAGCATATTGTGCACGTGTTCGTTTTAATAATAATATTACTGGCAGAGAAAAAGAGTGAGAATTGAAGCTGCTAAACAATAATCAGAGCTTGAAAACATACGGCTGTGTAACTATGGTAGGCAAAGCATAATTAGCTTAGCAATCAATAATATAATAAAGAACTAAAGCTGCAGACAGTTAAATGTAAAAAGATTTCTATTGTCAGGCTGGGGGGCACTGAGGCGGGAGAGCGGCGGGGGCCAGTGGCTAACTACCAAACAAAAGCGCAATCGTTAGCAGAGACAAATTAAGACAGAAAAGAGCGCAGATGAAATCCTTTATCCATTGAATTTCGAGACGAGAAAAAACACATACTGTTAAAAAGCTAACAAAACTAATGTATAAATAGATTAGTAATACTTATTAATACACAACAGTCGCTAGACATCTGAAACCAGAAAAACCAGGTCGAGCGGAAAAGTTCAAACGAAAGTTGGTTAGGATTAAAAAAAACACTTAAAAAACGGAGCTCCAATGACCGACAAGAAGCAGCCTTCTTATCTGAGCTGGTGCGGCACTTTAAATAATTAACTATAATTATTCTAGCTAAGCCTTCGCTATGAAAAAATCATTAATAAATTTGACAATTGGCTAGCAAAATTTCTACTAAACACCTTCATTATTAGCAAACGGAACAGGAAAAAAATAGAACGCGCAAAACAAGCGCCAGCCTACTAGCAGTAGTTTAGCAAACATTCCGACAGGTGTATAGAATAATGCAATTATAAAATATTTATTGGTGCCAAACGTGAATCTTGTAAAAGTTGGGCCGCAACTGTCTTATTATTATTTTTAATGAATAAAGCCGAGTAACAGCAAACCGCGGAACAGGCAAGCAAATTTTTTTGCTTTTTTTCTGCTAACGAATAACTCTCGATAGCTGCGGCTCGGTTTGTCGGTCGTGTCCAGCGAATTTACACTCAAAAAAGTCGATATTAATTAAGCTAGGATTGTCTCAGACTGTGTAACCTGCTCCACAGGAAACAGGGCCGACGCCTTGCAGCAGAAATCGAGTTTAAAAAAATTTTAACTTTCCATAATTTTGTCAGAAACGGACAAACAAAGTAGGCAAGGTTACAGACTCGCGATAATAATAATTAACAATATTTTTCATACTAGAAATAGAAATATGTAGTTAAGCTCGCGGCAGATTAACTTAAAGTAATTAACAAAACATATATAAAGATAACCGATTAAACAGCAGACTACTGTAAGTAAGTAGCATACAAAGCGGTTTATCCTTTAAATTTGCGATTTTAAACCCAACAGAGGAGGAGAAAAAGAACAGAAGCTGATGAAGCGGGTGAGAGCGAATCATCAGTGTGTTATTATTAGTGCATTTATTGCAATGACGGCGGCTTGGTTCGCGAAAATGGCATATTATATAAAAATATAAGAGTTTTATTAATTAATTATTAATAAATGTATTAGCATAGCATAGATATATATGCAGAGTACAGGCCTAGCGTGTCACTGCGTCCGTACGAATTCGCTTACTCACACATGAATCAGAATTCATAATTTAATAAACTGCCAAACTTCACTTCTTCCTGCCCAGAGTGAAGAATCTCTTCTTGCCGGCCGATTCACCCGCGCCAGGCGCCCCGGCGCCGCCAGGCGTGGCGCCAGACGGTCCGGCGCCGGCGCCCGCGGGCGGCAGAGTGGCAGCCCTGGCGGCGGTGGTCGGCGTGGCCCCGGCGGCGGCGTTGACCCGGGTGACCCAGTCGGTCATCTCGGCCTCGCTGCGGGCCTGGAACAGGTACTCGGCCCCGCTGGCCATCTTCAGGCGGAACACGTGCGGCCGCTTGTTGTAATCCGGCGCCGGCGCGCTGCTGGCGCCGTTCAAGTCTAGCGGCGCCTCGTGATGATAGGTGTCCTGCGGCCGCTCCTTGGCGTAGCGCTGGTCTTTGTAGAAGCGCAGGTGCCCGGCCTCCAGCACAACGTAGCTGCGGAGGGGGGGGGTGGGGAGACGTGAAATAAACGCGATTTCAGATTAGCGAATTAGCGAAAGCAGAAGACAAGCAACTCACATCTGCTGCCAGCTGCGGTGCTGGGCCTTCTTGCCAGCCTGGTCCCATTCGTGCTTGCGCGCCAGCGGACCCTCCAGCTTGGCGGCCGTGATTGGCGGCTGCTGCTGCTGCTGGGAAGTCGACGGCTTGGCGGTTGTTGAAGGCTGCTGCGGCTGCGAGGTCGGTGACGCCTGGCTGGGGGCCTGCTGAGTCGGGCTGGCCGGCTTCTTCGGCGGCTTCGGGCTGGGCGGCGGCTGCGGCACCTGGGAGGCGACGGCCTCGGCCCGGCGACGGGACTTCTCCTCGGCCTTGGCCGCCCTGGCCTCCTCCGATTGGTCCTGCTCGCGCAGCTCGAAGGTAGTCTGGCGTTGCAGCGCTTGGAAGCGCTCCTCCTGCGACTGCGCCGCCTTCTCGAACGCCTCGTGCTGCCTGATGAGGGCCAGGGTCTCCTCCAGGCTGTCGCCAACGTGCCGGCTATTGAGGTGCGGCTCCTGGGCCAGCAGCCAGCCTTCCGCCACTGCGGCGTCCCGGGCGAATTGGTATACCTGGGGGGAGGCGGATGAAGTATCGATCGCTTGTAAATGTCTTGTTGTGGACCAATCAGGGACTCCAACTGAGCTGTCGGGGGACTGACCAATCAGACTCCTACTGTGCTGGGGGGAGCTGACCAATCAGAGAACCCCTGTGCTGGGGGGCGCTGACCAATCAGAGAACCCCTGTGCTGGGGGAAGCTGACTAATCAGAGAATCCCACTTGTGCTGGGGGAGCTGACCAATCAGAGAACCCCTGTGCTGGGGGGAGCTGACCAATCAGAGAACCCCTGTGCTGGGGGGAGCTGACCAATCAGAGAATCCCACTTGTGCTGGGGGGAGCTGACCAATCAGAGAACCCCTGTGCTGGGGGGAGCTGACCAATCAGAGAATCCCACTTGTGCTGGGGGGAGCTGACCAATCAGAGAATCCCAATTGTGCTGAGGGGAGCTGACTAATCAGAGAATCCCACTTGGGCTGGGGGAGCTGACCAATCAGAGAACCCCCTGTGCTGGGGGAGCTGACCAATCAGACTCCTACTGTGCTGGGGGGAGCTGACCAATCAGAGAACCCCCTGTGCTGGGGGGAGCTGACCAATCAGAGAACCCCACTTGTGCCAGGGGAGCTGACCAATGAAACCCTCACCTCAAGCATCAGCTGGAACTGATCCCACTTCTCGTCCCAGGCGTCGTTCATGTCGAAGCGCTTGCCAACCACTTCCCGCAGTTTCTCCTGCACCACGTCTAGCTTGGGATGGCGGCGCTGAATGAGGGACTTGCCGAGGTTGCCGGCAATGGTGAAATTCTCATCCCTGGCGTCCATCTCGGCCTTGAGGTTCTTGTGCGAGTTCATCAACAGCTCGACGCCGGAGACGTCGCGCGGCTTCTCTTGGCCAGCCATCTCGGCGTTGATGCCGTCCATCCACATGAGCAGGTCGCGGATCATGTTCAAGAACCTGTGGAACTCGCCATTGTCGGCCAGATCGGCTTTGCGCTTCTGGCAGTGCAGGGTGAGCCGGTTCCAGGCGTCGATGACTTCGTCGCGTTTGTCGCGAATCAGCTGCTCCTTGTCGCCGCTGTAGGCCGGCAACAGGTCGTCGGCGTCGCGTTCGACGCCGTGCACGGCGGCTTCGAGAGTTTTCAAATCGTGCTCGAAAGTGGCGTGCTTCCTGGTGTAGGCGTCGGCCGACTTGGCGTCCTTGCCAACGTCCTCCGGGATGGAGAGCTCCTTCTCTTCGATTCGGTCGAGGACGTCGTGACAGTCGCTGAGGAAACGATGGAAAGCGTGGGCGGCGGTGAGCAGCTGGGTGCGGGTGTCCATCAGCTCCAGCAGGTCGGCCCAGGCTTCGTTGACGCGGTCCTTCCACTCGGCGATCTCCGCCGAGCTGCGGTGGCCCTGGTCAATCAGGCTGTCAACGAACTGGTTGGCTGCGGCCACCTGAGGGATTGAGGGGGGGGGGGCAGGAGAGTCAGTCAGTCAGTCAGTCAGTCAGTCAGTCAGTCAGTCAGTCAGTCAGTCAGTCAGTCAGTCAGTCAGTCAGTCAGTCAGTCAGTCAGTCAGTCAGTCAGTCAGTCAGTCAGTCAGTCAGTCAGTCAGTCAGTCAGTCAGTCAGTCAGTCAGTCAGTCAGTCAGTCAGTCAGTCAGTCAGTCAGTCAGTCAGTCAGTCAGTCAGTCAGTCAGTCAGTCAGTCAGTCAGTCAGTCAGTCAGTCAGTCAGTCAGTCAGTCAGTCAGTCAGTCAGTCAGTCAGTCAGTCAGTCAGTCAGTCAGTCAGTCAGTCAGTCAGTCAGTCAGTCAGTCAGTCAGTCAGTCAGTCAGTCAGTCAGTCAGTCAGTCAGTCAGTCAGTCAGTCAGTCAGTCAGTCAGTCAGTCAGTCAGTCAGTCAGTCAGTCAGTCAGTCAGTCAGTCAGTCAGTCAGTCAGTCAGTCAGTCAGTCAGTCAGTCAGTCAGTCAGTCAGTCAGTCAGTCAGTCAGTCAGTCAGTCAGTCTTTTTAGACTGTCTTAGTGTCTGTCTGTCTGACTGCCTGCCTGTCTTAGCGTCTGTCTGCTTGTCCGTCTCCCCAAGCTCACCCTCTCGGTGCCGATAGCCTCGGTCTCCTTGGCAAACTCCCTGAACCGCTCGCGCAGCAGCACGCAGTGGTCGAAGTCCTTGCCAAGATCGTTGCTCTGTGCCACAATAGTCCGCTCCTGAATCCAGGCCTCCAGGTCGAGAATCTCCCGCTGCAGTTGGTAGAGTTTCAGCTGCTCCTGCAGCCAGGCCCGCTTCTCGGCGCACAGCTCTTTGAGAGTGGCGTACAGGCGGTCCAGGCGGTTCTGAGCCTGGGCGATGCGCTCGGACTCGGGGTGCTCGGCGTCGATGAGGTCGCGTGCCCGGCCGCCCAGGTTGCGGATCTCGTCGGCGTAGGCCTCGACTGCGCGCTCCACCTGACGGAGATGGACAAAGTTAAGTAAATAGGCGCTTTGGATGTGACCAAAATATTAACGGACACTATAAATTTAACTTTATGAGGGACTTAAAGAGTGAGATTAACATACTGTGAGATTCATAGAGTGCGATTCATAGAGTGCGATTCATAGAGGGAGATCCAAGAGATGAGATCCATAGAATGAGATCCAAGAGATGAGATCCATAGAGTGAGATCCAAGAGATGAGATCCATAGAGTGAGATCCAAAAGATAAGATCCATAGAATGAGATCCAAGAGTGAGATTCAAGAGATGAGATCCAAAAGATGAGATCCATAGAGTGAGATCCAAGAGATGAGATCCATAGAGTGAGATCCAAGAGATGAGATCCATAGAGTGAGATCCAAGAGATGAGATTCATAGAGAGTGAGATCCAAGAGATGAGATCCAAGAGATGAGATCCAAGAGATGAGATCCAAGAGATGAGATCCATAGAATGAGATCCAAGAGATGAGATTCATAGAATGAGATCCAAGAGATGAGATCCAAGAGATGAGATCCAAGAGATGAGATCCATAGAATGAGATCCAAGAGATGAGATTCATAGAATGAGATCCAAGAGATGAAATTCATAGAGTGGGATTCAAGAGATGAGATCCAAAAGATGAGATCCATAGAATGAGATCCAAGAGATGAGATTCATAGAGTGAGATCCAAGAGATGAGATCCATAGAATGAGATCCAAGAGATGAGATCCATAGAATGAGATCCAAGAGATGAAATTCATGCAGTGAGATTAGACACTGACACTAAATAGCAAGGACTAGAACCCCACCTGCTCGTGCTTTTTCATAGCATTATTAGCAGCCTGCTCATCCCTGGCGCGGGTCTCCTCGGGCATGAGGTACAGCTCCTGCTCTCCCATCCAGGTCTCGGCTTCGCGGGCGTCCTCCAGCCACTGCTGGTCGGACTCGCTGTCCTCCAGCCGGTGCTCCCGATCCTTCAGGGTGTCCTCCAGCTGGCGCCACAGATCCAGCAGGTCATCGATTCCGCGCTGGTACTGTTCAGCCTGCGGCACGCCCTGGGAGATGAGCTCCTTGGCCTGGGCCACGGTGTCCTCCATGCGCGGCCTGTGGTTGTCAACCTCGGCGGACAGCACCTGTTGCGGTTAGTAAAATTTTGTGGAGGTCTGGATGTGAAATTAAAGCACGAGATCTACCTTGCCTATCCCTTTGCAAATCATTTAGATTAGAATCTACTCAATCTCTATTCGAATCTACTCAATCTCTATTCGAATCTACTCAATCTCTATTCGAATCTACTAAATCTCTATTATTCGAATCTACTCAATCTCTATTCGAATCTACTCAATCTCTATTCGAATCTACTCAATCTCTATTCGAATCTACTAAATCTCTATTATTCGAATCTAATCAATCTCTATTTGAATCTACTCAATCTCTATTTGAATCTACTCAATCTCTATTCGAATCTACTAAATCTCGATCTATTATTCGAATATATTCAATCTCTATTTGAATCTACTCAATCTCTATTCGAATCTACTCAATCTCTATTTGAATCTACTTAATCTCTATTTGAATCTACTCAATCTCTATTATTCGAATATACTCAATCTCTATTCGAATCTACTCAATCTCCATTCGAATTAACTCAATCTCTATTTGAATCTACTCAATCTCTATTATTCGAATATACTCAATCTCTATTCGAATCTACTCAATCTCTATTATTCGAATCTACTCAATCTCTATTCGAATCTACTCAATCTCCATTCGAATTAACTCAATCTCTATTCGAATCTACTCAATCTCCATTCGAATCTACTCAATCTCTATTCGAATTTACTTAATCTCCATTCGAATCTACTCAATCTCCATTCGAATCTACTCAATCTCCATTCGAATCTACTCAATCTCCATTCGAATTTTCTCCATCTCTATTCGAATCTACTCAATCTCTATTTGAATCTACTCAATCTCCATTCGAATTTTCTCAATCTCTATTCGAATCTACTGAATCTCCATTCGAATCTACTCAATCTCTATTCGAATCTACTCAATCTCCATTCCCACAGCCCATCTCACCTTATGCCGCCGCTGCAGCTGCGTGGCGGACAGCAGCGAGTTGCCAACATCGCCAGACCTGGTCAGGGCCAGCTTCTCCTCGGCCCACATCTTCTCGTCTTCGATGTCGCGGAACAGCTGCTGGATTCGCTTCCGCCTGACCAGTTCGTCCTTCTTTTTGCTCATCGGATCGCGCAGCTTCACGAATGTCTGCTGCAGCGACAGGTGAGTCTTCTCGAATACCTCTTCCTTGTCGGGGTGCTGCTCCTTGAGCTTCTCCTTGTGCTCGGTCATGTCCTCGAGCTGGCGCTGGCGCTCCTCCATCTGGCGCTCCTGATCCTCGATGCCCTTCAGGCAGATGTCGACGTCGGTAAGGGTGACCACCTCCTCCTCGTCAACCACCATCTGGCTGATGAGCTTCTCCATCCAGACATTGACGTCCTGGGCGGTGTTGTTGAAGATGGTCTCCCGGTTGGCTTCCAGCAGCTTTTCGCCCTTCTGCTTGACCTGCTCCTCGAGCTCGGCCCATTTGGCGGCCAGCTCGGACACTTCGGTCTGCACCGGCTCGGCGAACTCCGGCTGCTCAGCAACCAGCTGCTCGGCAGTCTTTCGAATAGTCTCCAGCCGTTCTTTGTTTGCTTCGATTTCCCGTTCAAATGTCTTGTGCCGATTGTACCGGCTAGTGATGTTCTTCGAGTCCTTGAAGCTCTCGTCCTCGGCCACTAGACGGCGGTCCTCGATCCACTCGGCCAGGTCGTCCATGTCCTGGCGGAGCTGCTGCAGGCGGAGCAGGGCCCGCAGCTGGGCCAGGCGCTCCTCGGCTCGTTCCACATTCGACGAGCGTCGGCGACGAATAGAATCGACCTTCTGCTGAATCTTCTCCTTGGCGAAGTGCTCCTCCTCGGACAGCAGTCGCTGGCCATTGTCGTCCAGGGTAGCCAGCTTGTCGTCATTCGCCTTCATCGAGGTGATGAAGTTCTCGCACTGCTTGATGAGCAGCTCGGCGTGCTCCACCTGCGTTTGTGCGAGGCAATTAATTTGTTAATTAATTGGTTCTAGATAAAATACAGATTTATGATCATAGCTGTCATAGACTCCAGATCAAATACAGATTTATGATGATCATAGCTGTCATAGACTCTAGATCAAATACAGATTTATGATCATAGCTGTCATAGACTCTAGATCAAATACAGATTTATGATCATAGCTATCATAGACTCTAGATCAAATACTGATTTATGATCATAGAGGTCATAGACTATGATAAGTCAGGTCATAGACTATCAAGTCAGGTCATAGACTATCATAAGTCAGGTCATAAATTCAGCTTATACTATACACTGTAGACCATGACAAACAGGACTTTGGTCACAGCTCACAGACTAAAAGCGTCACACATTTCAAACGAAATCTCTTTAACAAAGAAAAACTCACAGAGGTTGGCGTGTCCTGCTTAGACAGGAAGTTCTCCTGAGAGCTGAGCAGAACGTCGCACTGCACAGCGTCGCGCATAAAGATCTGCAGACTGAGACTCTGCGATAGCTGAGTGTGCTTCACATCCCACATGTGCTGCAGAGCGTTCCAATCCTCCTCGAGCGCGTTGAGTCGCTGGCTCAGGAACATGTACTGAGCGTCAGTCTGGCCTTCCGTCACCCGTCGGCCGTAGCTCATCAGGCTGGCGAACTCCTCTTCGTAGCCTTTGATCTCCTGTTTGAGGTTCTGGTGCTGGGTGAGCAGCTTCTCAGCCTCGGCCAAATCCTTGGGAATATCCTCGGTGGCCACAGTTGTCTGGGTGTTGCTCAGCCAGATCTGAAGCATAAGCGGTGAAAAAGCATCTCGTTAGCAAATCCGTTCTGAATAATAAATTTATGCAGTCATTTATTAGCAGAGAGGGCTGTAGGCCACCCTGGCGCAGCGCTGACGGCAGTTCTGCCAATTCCGCTGACTACTGAGCACATGCAAGCGCTCACTCAGGGTGTACAGCGGCCCTGGCTTTCTAATCATCAAGCATGTACACCCTCTGTGCCTTGGGGGTTGGCTCTCATGGCTTAATTGTGAATTGCATGACAAATCCAAAATTGACCCGGGTAAAAATTTGAATGTCAATCGACACTAGTGTCAATGGTGTCTTGTCGACACTGGCGTGGCCACCGTTGACACTACTTTTTTGACACTCAAATTCCAAGACATCATACGACATTTTGTATCGACACTCCCTGTCGACACTGCCAGTCGACACTATCCGTTGACATTTCCCGTCGACACTGCCAGTCGACACTGCCAGTCGACACTATCCGTTGACACTTCCCGTCGACACTGCCAGTCGACACTGCCAGTCGACACTATCCGTTGACACTTCCCGTCGACACTGCCAGTCGACACTATCCGTTGACACTTCCCGTCGACACTGCCAGTCGACACTATTCGTTGACACTGTCAGTCGACACTGCCAGTCGACACTACCCGTTGACACTGCCAGTCGACACTGCCAGTCGACACTGCCAGTCGACACTATCCGTCGACACTTCCCGTCGACACTGCCAGTCGACACTGCCAGTCGACACTATCCGTTGACACTTCCCGTCGACACTGCCAGTCGACACTGCCAGTCGACACTATCCGTCGACACTTCCCGTCGACACTGCCAGTCGACACTATCCGTTGACACTTCCCGTCGACACTGCCAGTCGACACTATCCGTTGACACTTCCCGTCGACACTGCCAGTCGACACTATCCGTTGACACTTCCCGTCGACACTGCCAGTCGACACTACCCGTTGACACTGCCAGTCGACACTGCCAGTCGACACTGCCAGTCGACACTATCTGTCGACACTTCCCGTCGACACTGCCAGTCGACACTGCCAGTCGACACTATCCGTTGACACTTCCCGTCGACACTGCCAGTCGACACTGCCAGTCGACACTATCCGTCGACACTTCCCGTCGACACTGCCAGTCGACACTTCCCGTCGACACTATCCGTTGACACTTCCCGTCGACACTTCCCGTCGACACTATCCGTTGACACTTCCCGTCGACACTTCCCGTCGACACTATCCGTTGACACTTCCCGTCGACACTGCCAGTCGACACTGCCAGTCGACACTATCCGTTGACACTTCCCGTCGACACTGCCAGTCGACACTTCCCGTCGACACTGCCAGTCGACACTTCCCGTCGACACTGCCAGTCGACACTCCCTGTCGACACTTCCCGTCGACACTACCCGTTGACACTGCCAGTCGACACTACCCGTTGACACTGTCAGTCGAAACTACCCGTTGACACTACCCGTTGACACTACCCGTTGACACTGTCAGTCGACACTACCCGTTGACACTGTCAGTCGACACTACCCGTTGACACTACCCGTTGACACTGCCAGTCGACACTACCCGTTGACACTGCCAGTCGACACTACCCGTTGACACTGCCAGTCGACACTACCCGTTGACACTACCCGTTGACACTGCCAGTCGACACTACCCGTTGACACTGCCAGTCGACACTACCCGTTGACACTACCCGTTGACACTACCCGTTGACACTGTCAGTCGACACTACCCGTTGACACTGTCAGTCGACACTACCCGTTGACACTACCCGTTGACACTGCCAGTCGACACTACCCGTTGACACTACCCGTTGACACTGTCAGTCGACACTACCCGTTGACACTACCCGTTGACACTGTCAGTCGACACTACCCGTTGACACTACCCGTTGACACTGCCAGTCGACACTACCCGTTGACACTGCCAGTCGACACTACCCGTTGACACTACCCGTTGACACTGCCAGTCGACACTACCCGTTGACACTTCCCGTTGACACTTCCCGTCGACACTGCCAGTCGACACTGCCAGTCGACACTATCCGTTGACACTTCCCGTCGACACTGCCAGTCGACACTGCCAGTCGACACTGCCAGTCGACACTATCCGTTGACACTTCCCGTCGACACTGCCAGTCGACACTGCCAGTCGACACTATCCGTTAACACTTCCCGTCGACACTGCCAGTCG
Source organism: Macrostomum lignano (assembly GCA_002269645.1). Classification (NCBI taxonomy): domain Eukaryota; kingdom Metazoa; phylum Platyhelminthes; family Macrostomidae; genus Macrostomum; species Macrostomum lignano. Next base: position 70,853 of record NIVC01001061.1, on the reverse strand, counting down.
ACACTGCCAGTCGACACTGCCAGTCGACACTATCCGTTGACACTTCCCGTCGACACTTCCCGTCGACACTGCCAGTCGACACTTCCCGTCGACACTGCCAGTCGACACTCCCTGTCGACACTTCCCGTCGACACTACCCGTTGACACTGCCAGTCGACACTACCCGTTGACACTGTCAGTCGACACTACCCGTTGACACTACCCGTTGACACTACCCGTTGACACTGTCAGTCGACACTACCCGTTGACACTGTCAGTCGACACTACCCGTTGACACTACCCGTTGACACTGCCAGTCGACACTACCCGTTGACACTACCCGTTGACACTACCCGTTGACACTGCCAGTCGACACTACCCGTTGACACTACCCGTTGACACTACCCGTTGACACTGTCAGTCGACACTACCCGTTGACACTGCCAGTCGACACTACCCGTTGACACTGCCAGTCGACACTACCCGTTGACACTACCCGTTGACACTGCCAGTCGACACTACCCGTTGACACTGCCAGTCGACACTACCCGTTGACACTATCCGTTGACACTTCCCGTCGACACTTCCCGTCGACACTATCCGTTGACACTTCCCGTCGACACTGCCAGTCGACACTGCCAGTCGACACTATCCGTTGACACTTCCCGTCGACACTGCCAGTCGACACTTCCCGTCGACACTGCCAGTCGACACTGCCAGTCGACACTATCCGTTGACACTTCCCGTCGACACTGCCAGTCGACACTATCCGTTGACACTTCCCGTCGACACTGCCAGTCGACACTATCCGTTGACACTTCCCGTCGACACTGCCAGTCGACACTACCCGTTGACACTGCCAGTCGACACTGCCAGTCGACACTGCCAGTCGACACTATCCGTCGACACTTCCCGTCGACACTGCCAGTCGACACTGCCAGTCGACACTATCCGTTGACACTTCCCGTCGACACTGCCAGTCGACACTGCCAGTCGACACTATCCGTCGACACTTCCCGTCGACACTGCCAGTCGACACTTCCCGTCGACACTATCCGTTGACACTTCCCGTCGACACTTCCCGTCGACACTATCCGTTGACACTTCCCGTCGACACTTCCCGTCGACACTATCCGTTGACACTTCCCGTCGACACTGCCAGTCGACACTGCCAGTCGACACTGCCAGTCGACACTATCCGTTGACACTTCCCGTCGACACTGCCAGTCGACACTTCCCGTCGACACTGCCAGTCGACACTTCCCGTCGACACTGCCAGTCGACACTCCCTGTCGACACTTCCCGTCGACACTACCCGTTGACACTGCCAGTCGACACTACCCGTTGACACTGTCAGTCGAAACTACCCGTTGACACTACCCGTTGACACTACCCGTTGACACTGTCAGTCGACACTACCCGTTGACACTGTCAGTCGACACTACCCGTTGACACTACCCGTTGACACTGCCAGTCGACACTACCCGTTGACACTGCCAGTCGACACTACCCGTTGACACTGCCAGTCGACACTACCCGTTGACACTACCCGTTGACACTGCCAGTCGACACTACCCGTTGACACTGCCAGTCGACACTACCCGTTGACACTACCCGTTGACACTACCCGTTGACACTGTCAGTCGACACTACCCGTTGACACTACCCGTTGACACTGCCAGTCGACACTACCCGTTGACACTGCCAGTCGACACTACCCGTTGACACTACCCGTTGACACTGCCAGTCGACACTACCCGTTGACACTTCCCGTTGACACTTCCCGTCGACACTGCCAGTCGACACTGCCAGTCGACACTATCCGTTGACACTTCCCGTCGACACTGCCAGTCGACACTGCCAGTCGACACTGCCAGTCGACACTATCCGTTGACACTTCCCGTCGACACTGCCAGTCGACACTGCCAGTCGACACTATCCGTTAACACTTCCCGTCGACACTGCCAGTCGACACTGCCAGTCGACACTATCCGTTGACACTTCCCGTCGACACTTCCCGTCGACACTGCCAGTCGACACTTCCCGTCGACACTGCCAGTCGACACTCCCTGTCGACACTTCCCGTCGACACTACCCGTTGACACTGCCAGTCGACACTACCCGTTGACACTGTCAGTCGACACTACCCGTTGACACTACCCGTTGACACTGTCAGTCGACACTACCCGTTGACACTGTCAGTCGACACTACCCGTTGACACTACCCGTTGACACTGCCAGTCGACACTACCCGTTGACACTACCCGTTGACACTACCCGTTGACACTGCCAGTCGACACTACCCGTTGACACTACCCGTTGACACTACCCGTTGACACTGTCAGTCGACACTACCCGTTGACACTGCCAGTCGACACTACCCGTTGACACTGCCAGTCGACACTACCCGTTGACACTACCCGTTGACACTGCCAGTCGACACTACCCGTTGACACTGCCAGTCGACACTACCCGTTGACACTATCCGTTGACACTTCCCGTCGACACTTCCCGTCGACACTATCCGTTGACACTTCCCGTCGACACTGCCAGTCGACACTGCCAGTCGACACTATCCGTTGACACTTCCCGTCGACACTGCCAGTCGACACTTCCCGTCGACACTGCCAGTCGACACTGCCAGTCGACACTATCCGTTGACACTTCCCGTCGACACTTCCCGTCGACACTGCCAGTCGACACTTCCCGTCGACACTGCCAGTCGACACTTCCCGTCGACACTGCCAGTCGACACTCCCTGTCGACACTTCCCGTCGACACTACCCGTTGACACTGCCAGTCGACACTACCCGTTGACACTGTCAGTCGACACTACCCGTTGACACTACCCGTTGACACTACCCGTTGACACTGTCAGTCGACACTACCCGTTGACACTGTCAGTCGACACTACCCGTTGACACTACCCGTTGACACTGCCAGTCGACACTACCCGTTGACACTGCCAGTCGACACTACCCGTTGACACTGCCAGTCGACACTACCCGTTGACACTACCCGTTGACACTGCCAGTCGACACTACCCGTTGACACTGCCAGTCGACACTACCCGTTGACACTACCCGTTGACACTGTCAGTCGACACTACCCGTTGACACTGTCAGTCGACACTACCCGTTGACACTACCCGTTGACACTGCCAGTCGACACTACCCGTTGACACTACCCGTTGACACTGTCAGTCGACACTACCCGTTGACACTACCCGTTGACACTGTCAGTCGACACTACCCGTTGACACTACCCGTTGACACTGCCAGTCGACACTACCCGTTGACACTGCCAGTCGACACTACCCGTTGACACTACCCGTTGACACTGCCAGTCGACACTACCCGTCGACACTTCCCGTCGACACTTCCCGTCGACACTTCCCGTCGACACTGCCAGTCGACACTGCCAGTCGACACTATCCGTTGACACTTCCCGTCGACACTGCCAGTCGACACTGCCAGTCGACACTGCCAGTCGACACTTTCCGTTGACACTTCCCGTCGACACTGCCAGTCGACACTGCCAGTCGACACTATCCGTTGACACTTCCCGTCGACACTGCCAGTCGACACTGCCAGTCGACACTGCCAGTCGACACTATCCGTTGACACTTCCCGTCGACACTTCCCGTCGACACTGCCAGTCGACACTTCCCGTCGACACTGCCAGTCGACACTTCCCGTCGACACTGCCAGTCGACACTACCCGTTGACACTTCCCGTCGACACTACCCGTTGACACTGCCAGTCGACACTACCCGTTGACACTGTCAGTCGACACTACCCGTTGACACTACCCGTTGACACTACCCGTTGACACTGTCAGTCGACACTACCCGTTGACACTGTCAGTCGACACTACCCGTTGACACTACCCGTTGACACTGCCAGTCGACACTACCCGTTGACACTACCCGTTGACACTACCCGTTGACACTGTCAGTCGACACTACCCGTTGACACTACCCGTTGACACTGCCAGTCGACACTACCCGTTGACACTGCCAGTCGACACTACCCGTTGACACTACCCGTTGACACTGCCAGTCGACACTACCCGTTGACACTGCCAGTCGACACTACCCGTTGACACTATCCGTTGACACTTCCCGTCGACACTTCCCGTCGACACTATCCGTTGACACTTCCCGTCGACACTGCCAGTCGACACTGCCAGTCGACACTATCCGTTGACACTTCCCGTCGACACTGCCAGTCGACACTTCCCGTCGACACTGCCAGTCGACACTGCCAGTCGACACTATCCGTTGACACTTCCCGTCGACACTTCCCGTCGACACTGCCAGTCGACACTTCCCGTCGACACTGCCAGTCGACACTTCCCGTCGACACTGCCAGTCGACACTCCCTGTCGACACTTCCCGTCGACACTACCCGTTGACACTGCCAGTCGACACTACCCGTTGACACTGTCAGTCGACACTACCCGTTGACACTACCCGTTGACACTACCCGTTGACACTGTCAGTCGACACTACCCGTTGACACTGTCAGTCGACACTACCCGTTGACACTACCCGTTGACACTGCCAGTCGACACTACCCGTTGACACTGCCAGTCGACACTACCCGTTGACACTGCCAGTCGACACTACCCGTTGACACTACCCGTTGACACTGCCAGTCGACACTACCCGTTGACACTGCCAGTCGACACTACCCGTTGACACTACCCGTTGACACTACCCGTTGACACTGTCAGTCGACACTACCCGTTGACACTGTCAGTCGACACTACCCGTTGACACTACCCGTTGACACTGCCAGTCGACACTACCCGTTGACACTACCCGTTGACACTGTCAGTCGACACTACCCGTTGACACTACCCGTTGACACTGTCAGTCGACACTACCCGTTGACACTACCCGTTGACACTGCCAGTCGACACTACCCGTTGACACTGCCAGTCGACACTACCCGTTGACACTGCCAGTCGACACTACCCGTTGACACTACCCGTTGACACTGCCAGTCGACACTACCCGTTGACACTGCCCGTTGACACTGCCCGTTGACAGTGCCCGTCGACACCGGGTCGATAAGTGTCACCAGTGTCAATCGAGTGTCATTATTGGCCCAAAGATTTTTACCCGGGTGAGTGCGTTTGCACACAGAATGAAACCAGGTGTCGTTGTGCGAGAGTCAGACGCGTCTCAATTTGAGTACTAACCGCGACTAATTAATGCTTAACTTTGAATTCTGCAACTGGCTGGACTGACACAGAATATAAGCAGTTCATCAAATATGCGGCTGGCCATCTGCAGCAATGCCCCAGTGTATACAGACTGCATTCGCGATTTTGAATTATTTAGCTATTAAAGCCTCCCATAGGAGAAACTGCCGCGCTCGGAGGAGTCATAAAAATGGTACTAAAAGCAAACAGAAAAAAGCCGGCCAAGGCTGTGAATAGAATTGAATTAAGTTGATGAAAAACTGACTGACTGACTGACTGACTGACTAGCTAGCTAGCTAGCTAGCTAACTAACTAATCTCCATTTTCTCTACCAGAACTTGAGTCGCTGCGCAGTTTGACCAGCTCAGTAACTACTGTACAATAACAGCACAAAGAATAAGCAGAAAAAGTCACCTGGAAGTGGTCCAGATCCTGCAGGAATTTCTGCAGCTCGGAAGACTCCTCCAGGCGTTCCCGACGCTCCTCGCGCATTTCGCTGAGCTCCTTCCACAGATCTTTGAGTTTGTCCCGTTCGGCGCGCAGCTTCTCAGCTTCATCCGGGCGGACATTCTCCAATTTTTCGCACTGCTCGTCCAGGTGCTGCAGGCGGGCCTCGATTGCGGCCATGTCGGTGTTGAGATGCTGCAGCCGGCGCTGCAGCTGCATGATGCCGCCCAGATCGTTGCCGAGCTCGTCAGTGGACTCAACCAGCTGGCATTTCTCCTTGATCCAGTTGGCAGTCTCGCGGCACTCGATATTATAGGTGTTGTAATCGTAGGCGTTGTTGATGCGGTCGCGGCGATCGTCCACCAGGTCTGCCAGCTCGTTCCACTGGGCCTTCAAGTCGTCTTGGCGTTCGCGAATCTCTTCGCTGTTCGGGTGGTTCACGCTTTGCAGCTGGTTTAGGATGGTGGTGGGCAGGGGTGAATTAATTATCTTTGATGGCTTCTACCAGTGGAACGCTTCACAAGTTTACATTGATGTCTATGGTATAAATGTATGTTTACTGTTTATATGACAGAATGTCTACTTTAGTTTATGGAATAAATGTATGTTTAGGGTCTATATGGCAGAATGTCTACTTCAAAGTCTATGGTAGAATGTTTAATTTAGTATATAGATGGCAGTAAGTCTATGGTAGAATGTCTATCTTGATTAGTGTCTGTTAGAACGCTCACTTTAATGGTCGAGAACGTCAACTGCAAAATTATACAATGCCCAAAGCAGCCTGAGCACACAGAGGACTACTCACATGATTGCCAGTGTCGTCAATCTCGGCAACCCGTTCAGCGTTAGCTTTGAGCTCCTGCTCGAATCCATCGAATCGATGCTTGACAACCTCCAGCTCTTCGATCTCCTCCGAAGGCAGCATGGATGCCAGCAGGCGTTTCTTCTCGCGTATCCAGGCCTCCAGTTGGTCGGCGCCGTTGAACAGCCGGTGCATCGCCAGGGCGTCGTCAAGGCGCTGCTTCCTCGTGGCGGCCTGCTTGAGCAGCTTCTCGTACTTGTCGTCGATGCTCTCCAGCCGCTGCTTGGTAGTTGGCGAGTCCCGATCAGCCTCGTTAAGCCCGTCGGCCAAAGAGTGCAGACTGTCGATCTCGGCCTTGTAATTGCGAATCTCCTCCTGCAGGTCCTCGTGCTTGCGCTGCAGCGACTGCACGGACTGCTCATTGTTGCCTGTGTCGTCGTTTTCGCACAGGCGCTGCATTTCGGCCAGCCAAGCGTCGGTTTCGTCGCAGTCGGCAAGGAACCGATGGTAGTCCAGGGCCTGCGCGATTGCCATGGAGATTGGAGCGCTTGTAGATTTCTGAACTTGATCTTATTTAAAAATTCGAATACTGGAGATAACAGATACCCGGACATGCCAACAAACCCAGACAACCGGAAGTGCGTACAAACTCAGATCCCGGAAGTGCCCACAAACCCAGGTAACCCGGAAGTGCCCACAAACCCAGGTAACCCGGAAGTGCCCACAAACCCAGGTAACCCGGAAGTGCCCACAAACGAAGGTAACCCGGAAGTGCCCACAAACCCAGGTAACCCGGAAGTGCGTACAAACGAAGGTAACCCGGAAGTGCGTACAAACTCAGATCCCGGAAATGTCCACAAACCCAGGTAACCCGGAAGTGCCCACAAACCCAGGTAACCCGGAAGTGCCCACAAACCCAGGTAACCCGGAAGTGCCCACAAACCCAGGTAACCCGGAAGTGCCCACAAACCCAGGTAACCCGGAAGTGCCTACAAACCCAACCGGAAGTGCCCACAAACCCAGGAAGCCCGGAAGTGCCCACAAACTCAGATAACCCGGAAGTGCCCACAAACCCAGGTAACCCGGAAGTGCCTACAAACCCAACCGGAAGTGCCCACAAACCCAGGAAGCCCGGAAGTGCCCACAAACTCAGATAACCCGGAAGTGCCCACAAACCCAGGTAATACGGAAGTGTCCACAAACTTAGATAACCCGGAAGTGCCTACAACCAAACCCCGGCATCTCACTAACCTGAAGCAGACGAGCCTTCCTGGCCGCGGCCCGGTCCACCAGCTGGTCCCACTGGCCGTTCATGTACTCGATGCGGCTCAGAATATCGTCGCTGCCCATGTTGTTCTCGGCGGCCAGCTGTTCGCCCTTCACAATCTGCTCCTGCAGCAGGTTCCGCCTGGCCGATATCTCATCCTCCGTAGCCCGGTGCTTGCCGAGCAGCAGCTGGGCGGACGGGATGTCGTGGCCGAGGTCTGGGCTGGACATGAGCTGGTCCATCTCCTTGACCCACTGCTCAGCCTCCTCCATCTCCCACATGAACATCCAGAGGGCGCGGCTCTCGTCCAGCCTGTCCTGCCGTTCGATAGCCCGCAGTCGCAGCTGTTCGTAGGCCTCGCGCAGAATTAGTGAGCGCTCTTCGACTTCGCCCGGCTCAGTTGGCCTATAGTCGCCAATCTCGTCTGGGAATTCGCCGTCGATGAAGGCCTGAGCGGCGGTGCAGATGGCCTGGACGCGGTCGCCAAGCACCTGGATGTCGCTCTCTAACAGGGCGTGCTTCTCAATCAGGTCGTCAACGCCCATCAGATGGCGGCCGTACTCCTCAGACTGCAGGCGCTGGGTGAGCTCCTCGATCCAGTCAAGCACGTACAGGATTTCCTGGTAGATCTTGTGCACCTGTAGGTTGGGGTCGGGTTTCATTGCCAATTGTTGCTGTGTGAAGGGACTAAAGAAGATTAACTTCTCTTGTCTGACCTTCCACCTGTGCAATCTTCTCGTCTCTGATCTCCCACCTGTGTAATCTTCTTGTCTCTGATCTCCCACCTTTGTTATCTTTATCCGTCCAACCTTCCACCTCTTTAATCTCTAATCCTGATCTAGTCTCCTTTTGCCATCCTCTAATCTTACCTGCAGCGTGAGATCCAGGCGCATACGCCTGGCCCTGAGCAGGTCCAGCAGCTGTTCCCACAGGCGCAGCACGTTATCTTTGCGAGCCAGAATCCGATCAGTGTCCCTATAGTTCTCCGACTCGAGCTCGGCTGCCACCCTAACCACGGCGTTAACTCGCTCCTCGTAAGCGAAGATGTCAGTCTCGATGGCCTCGTGCTTTTTAGTGGCCGCCTCAACCGCTGGCAGGTCGTGGCCGAAGTTGTCCTGCGACACCAGGCGCTGGTTCTCCGCTAGCCAAGTCTCCCGCATGCCGGCCTTGCGATCGAATCTGGCCGCCAACTGCTCGAGTTTCTCCTGCCTGATCAGCTCGTCGCGCAGCGCAATCTCCCTGGCGTGCTCGGCCTTCTCCAATCTCTCCCAAGCTTTGTTGATCTCCGATACCATTTTCTCCTCCTTGGGAAAGTAAGGCCGTTGATTGTTGGCCCGCATCTTCTGCTGTATGGTGAACAGCTGGATTTCCAAATTGCCTTTCTCAGTGAATTTTGGCGGCTTCTCAACTGTGCGATAATTGCTGAATGACTGCAGCTGGGCCTGCACCCCGGACACCGAGTTGGCCAGGGTGCGGTCGTTCAGCAGCTCGATGGTCTGCTCAATCCAGTCTAGCAGGTCCGAGGTCAGCTTCTCGTATTGGGCGATCAGGTCGTCGGAGTGCTCAGCCTCCGCCAGCACCTTTTTCAGTCGCTTGGCCTGCACGGTCTCCTCCTTCACCTTGGAGAAGTAGTGGTAGTAGGTCACTACGTACGTCATCACCGACTTCTCGTCCGGGTGCTCAACGTTGACATCTGATTGACAGCAAGGTTAGGGAGGGGATGGCGGAATAGAGTTACATCTGCTGCACATTCACCTGACATTAAATGATTCACATTCACTTGACAATAGATGCTGCACATTCACGTGACATTAAATGATTCACATTCACTTGATATTAGATGCTGCACATTCACGTGACATTAGATGCTGCACATTCACGTGACATTAGATGCTGCAAATTCTCGTGACATTAGATGCTGCACATTCACTTGATATTAGATGATAAAATTCACGAGAGATTAGATTTAGCACATTCGGCTGACATCAGATGCCCCTCCGCGGTGACTTACCCTCCGGATCAAGCAGCTGGGCCAGGCCCAGGCGATCCTCGGCCACCTGGAAGGCATTCTGCAGGTTTTCAACAGGCTGCGCCTTGCTCAAGGTGTTGTAGTCGATCAGGTCGGGCCTAGAGTTTTGAAAAAAATTAGTAAATCAGACAAGCCTACTTGCAATAGGTTAGAAGTACATTATTGCAATATCAATATTAGAAATATTTCGACTGTGCTATCACAGCAGACCGCATCAATTGTCATAATTAGCCTCGCCCCCACCGGCCCCCTTCTAGTGAAGATGGCTGCAACTTTGGTAGAATTTAATTAAATAACTGATTGCCTAGGATAGTATGGGACCGGACAAATATTGTTACAAATATCCTTACGCACACACGCACAGAGCACATCCATCGCATTGGCTTTTAATTTGCTCATTTTTAACTGCCAACATGGACCACAAAGATAGAGAGAGAGAGACAGAGGAGGCCATATGTCAGTTTGATTCCTCTGTAGCCGTGCCAGATTTTTCATTTCCTATTCGCTTTGACGTTGCTTTTTTATTACAAAACGGAAGCCCTGTAGACCCAAGTGCTGACAGTATAATAGTACACAAGGATAAATTATTGCTACTCGGGGAAATATTCGCAGATGGGCCTAGCTCAGTTAGATACTCGTAGAGAAGGAAGTCTGCCAGATAAATAACGGGATTACGGCCGGAATATGGTTAGCTAAGGGCTGACTGGACAGGGCTATTAACCAACATCCGTACCATATTTCCTCCCCCTCTCTTCGCCCATACGCGTGACCAGCTCCCCCTATATTCATTCTAAGCCGGCCTGGACCTCGCCTAGTAGAGGAAAATGGGGAATGCAATCCCCAGAAAAATATGGCAGAACTAAGGCTAGCAATAGTAGTGTGTTCAGCGGCATGGGGCCAGGCTGACTGTGCCTTAGCTCTACGCATTAGGCTGCCACGTTAATCCGGGCAGGGGAGGGCAGCAACCTCCTAGCTAGTAGGGGAAGGGAAGAAAACAGCATGGGAGGGGGCGGAGTGTGCGGCGGGACTGTGCAATGGGCAGGGAGGGGTGGGAGCTGTAGCTGAATCATGCATGCCATATTCTCCCCAGCCGGCGCTCCCCTTTCCCCCTACCCGCTGCCGCATTAGTCTCGCTCGCCATACGGCAGCTAGCTAGGCAACTCCCTCACCCCATCCCCAATGGCCCTGGGCTGCTCCTCTCGCCCGCATCTCTCCAAGCGTGTTTTTCTTCTCTATCTCTCTCTATCTAGCTTCTATTCCCCAGTGTGGGAGAAAACGGTCGAGGGACGACACGCAAGTACAGGCAGCATTGGCAGGCTTGTGGACTAGACAGACAGACAGTTCAGTTGAGTGCTACTGTGTACAGTGGTGGCGGCTATGTTATCGAAAAACGCGAGCAACCTAAAACTGCAATGCGTGTATCGCTGGCCACAGACGGGGGAGAGCAATTAGGGAGAGGCAAAACTAGTGAGATCATCAGTTAGTATTTCTCTTGTACAAAAGTGGAAAAACTGGCTGGCAACAGTTTGTAGCGCGCAAGGGTCTGTAGAACCTAGTTTATCCAAGGCGAGAGGACTGTAGTATTCTAGTGCCATTCTAGCGCCGACGTCAAGATATTCGATGGTAACTAGCGCCGCAACCATGATTTTACATGGGAACTAGCGCCGCAACCATGATTTTACATGGGAAATAGCACTGCAACCATGATTTTACATGGGAACTAGCACCGCAACTAAGATTTTACATGGGAACTAGCGCCGCAACCATGATTTTACATGGGAACTAGCGCCGCAACCATGATTTTACATGGGAACTAGCACTGCAACCATGATTTTACATGGAAACTAGCGCCGCAACCATGATTTTACATGGGAACTAGCGCCGCAAACCGTGATTTTACATGGAAACTAGCGCCGCAACCATGATTTTACATGGGAACTAGCGCTGCAACCATGATTTTACATGGGAACTAGCACCGCAACCATGATTTTACATGGGAACTAGCGCTGCAACCATGATTTTACATGGGAACTAGCGCCGCAACCATGATTTTACATGGGAACTAGCGCTGCAACCATGATTTTACATGGGAACTAGCGCCGCAACCATGATTTTACATGGGAACTAGCACCGCAACTATGATTTTACATGGGAACTAGCACCGCAACCATGATTTTACATGGGAACTAGCGCCGCAACCATGATTTTACATGGGAACTAGCGCCGCAAACCATGATTTTACATGGGAACTAGCGCCGCAACCATGATTTTACATGGGAACTAGCGCCGCAAACCATGATTTTACATGGGAACTAGCACCGCAACCATGATTTTACATGGGAACCAGCCCGCAACCATGATTTTACATGGGAACCAGCCCGCAACTATGATTTTACATGGGAACTAGCGCCGCAAACCATGATTTTACATGGGAACCAGCCCGCAACTATGATTTTCGATGACAACATGAGGTCAATTCTCGCCCCCCCCATTTTCCTTATGACCTCCTCCGGATGACACCCTCATTGCAGGAAAGCAGTAATCTCAAATGTCTGAGTGGGTGGGGGGCTGCTCCATTGAGCGTATTTTTTTTAATCAGCCTGTAAGGGCCAGTTTGCGTCCTATTTCCACTGCAGCAGCGTGTTTGGTGGCAAAAATCAGCAGAAGGGAGGAAGAGGGGACAGAGAGAGGGGGAGAGACAGTGGGTTCCGCCAGCCACCCGCAGCACACACGCGCACAGACTGTATTTGGCATTCCACGCCTTAGCAGCAGCAATCGGGCATGTTTCAGTTCAGCAACTGTGCGCACAAGAGAGAAAAAAAGATTTGTACACTTCTTCTCTCTGAAGCGTCCTATAGTGCGAACTAGAAGCGGTAGGGCTAATCTTCGCAATAAAAAAGCAGGTCGCGCCGCACACTTGGACCGGCTTTTTTTCACCCTACGAACAGGCAGACGGAGAGAGAGGCACAGAGAAGAACCGGCAGCGCCTCTGATTTCTTGCACACTGAGGCGTATATTATTACTTAAACACTAAGCTTGGATAGGCCGAAGGCGCGCAATTTCTTGTACAGGAGGGAAGGCAGAGGCAGTTAGAGGCTATACATTAATAATATTATATTAACCTATTTTGCTAGTCACTGTTGCCAAAGCCCAATTGATACTTTGCTGTACCGTTAGCTTCTACGCTGCCACAAGAGTTGGTTTAGGTCTAAGCTTGAGTGTTTATTTTCAGAAACCTGTGCCATAGCTGTCGGCAATAACACACTCACTTCCCAGCGCAGTGTGAGCAAAGTGAAACACACACACAGATAAAGTATTCATTCAATAAAAATTGTAAAAAACGGCGTACATGAACTACCCTGGGCCATCTAACTAACCCCACCTGCTGATTATTATAGTAAATAAAAATCTGAGGCCTAGAAAATGACTAAGCTAGATAAGGGAGGGCAGTAAAGAAAAACAAGTAGAGACAGTTATAAAGTTTACGCGCTAACGCAAGCACGCGCTATAAGGTAGAATATAAGCTTATAAGGCTCTGCTGTCACTCCGTAGTGCCGCGTGACCCCCCCCCCCAATGGCTAACCGCATGCAGGGAGGCTTGGGAACGCAGAGAGAGAGAGAGAGAGCAGACAGTCGCAGGCGCACACAAGATTGCAGCAACACTCACATGCGGAGAGGCCCGGCATGGAGGGAAGGCAGATATAATAAACACGATAGCGCCTTTGCACAAATCCGCCCCAACCCCAGAACAGAATAAGAACATGCCCTGACTGACTGACTGGCTGGGCAGAAACAGACACAGCAAGCGTGCCATATGAAGAGGCTGGAGACACTGGAATGCCAACCTTAGCCTACCAAACCTATGAGGCTATCTATCTTCCAAGCAGACCCGATCGTATTGCCTTACCTTGCTAGCAGCGGCTGGCCCCTAATCTACCTCTGCGATTCTTCCCAAAGTCCAGCGTCCCCTTTTTAAAAAAGCCATCCCATTCATTTGCAACACGCGAGGGCTAAATTAAGAGAGACAAACAGAGCCAATATTATCCAGCATAGGACGCGCAACTTGAATAAGCAATTAAAGACTGAATTCTATACTTGCATAGCAGTAACATGATTTTGCGCAGATCTACATGAGCGAATGCGTACAGTAAAATTATGATTAAACTGAAACTTTGTAATCTCTTCCCCTAGCTATATATACATTTATTAGCAGAAATAAGACTGTGGATAATAACACTTTCCATTTTTTGAATCTTCATTGGCGCGCACATGCACGTAGAGTCTATACTCTCTCTCTCTCTCTCTCTCTCTCTCTCTCTCTCTCTCTCTCTCTCTCTCTCTCTCTCTCTCTCTCTCTCTCTCTCTCTCTCTCTCTCTCTCTCTCTCTCTCTCTCTCTCTCTCTCTCTCTCTCTCTCTCTCTCTCTCTCTCTCTCTCTCGCTACCCCAGCTGCAGACACAGAAAACGCACACATTAAGTTGGAGCAGCAAGAAATTAGCTCAGAGCAGAGGACAGACTTGGGATAGAAATGTGAGCATAGATACAATGCTAAACGCCCTTAGTCACACAGTCATTGGGAATTGAATGCATGAATCATTTCGGTGCACACTTATAGGAAGCCGCCAAACCTACTGATTGGCTTTATTCTTTTTGACAGTTCGTCAAATAACTGGGTGGGGCTCCGGTTCCTAGGCGGCGAGGGGAAGCGACAGAGTTCAGGCAAGGTCAGACAGATCAACTTGAAGGCTTCTGGCTTGCTTGCACAGTGGGAAATATGCTTGGTGTAAAGTTTTATGTTTTATTACTTAATCATTCTATTTACAGCTAGGGTGGTTATTGGGTCATTCTATTTACAGCTAGGGTGGTTATTGGGTCATTCTATTTACAGCCAGGGTGGTCATCGGGTCATTCTATTTACAGCTAGGGTGGTCATTGGGTCATTCTTTTTACAGCTAGGGTGGGCATCGGGTCATTCTATTTACAGCTAGGGTGGTTATTGGGTCATTCTATTTACATCCAGGGTGGTCATTGGGTTATTCTATTTACAGCTACGATGGTCATTGGGTCATTCTATTTACATCCAGGGTGGTCATTGGGTCATTCTATTTACAGATAGGGTGGTTATTGGGTCATTCTATTTACAGCCAGGGTGGTCATCGGGTCATTCTATTTACAGCTAGGGTGGTCATTGGGTCATTCTTTTTACAGCTAGGGTGGGCATCGGGTCATTCTATTTACAGCTAGGGTGGTTATTGGGTCATTCTATTTACATCCAGGGTGGTCATTGGGTTATTCTATTTACAGCTACGATGGTCATTGGGTCATTCTATTTACATCCAGGGTGGTCATTGGGTCATTCTATTTACAGCTAGGGTGGTCATTGGGTCATTCTATTTACATCCAGGGTGGTCATTGGGTTATTCTATTTACAGCTACGATGGTCATTGGGTCATTCTATTTACATCCAGTGTGGTCATTGGGTCATTCTATTTACAGCTAGGGTGTTGACTGTGCCAACACATGACTCCATTTAGAAGTACCAACACCAGCCCTTTCCCGCTTACCTGTGCTTGTGAATGAGCGCATTGAAGGCCAGGCCGTCACGCCAGCTGGTAGTGAAATTCCTCACATTCACATTATTATAACCGGCAGTTTTCATCTGGCACCAAAGCAGCAAGGCGTCCTTGGCCTGCCGGGTCTCCGTCATGGCACCGTCGGGCCTGTCAACGACAACGTCTTGAATCTGGAAGCGCAGGATCACTGTCCAGAGCAGGCCGAGGGTCAGGCGGCCGTTGCCATCGACAATATCATGCGCGCCGAGGTTCTCCAGATGGACGCACTGCTCAGTGAGGAAGCCCAGCGCTTTGTCCACATTCTCCAGACAGTGGATTCGCATTTTGCCTTTAGTCGGCCGGGGCAAGCGTTCGCCAGTCAGGGCTTCCAGCAGCTTCAACAGGGTCTTGCCGTCGCGAAGGTCAATGTACAGATCATCGATCTTGATGCCGTCCTGGTTCAGGTGGGCGTTCAGCCACTTGGTGAATGTCTTTTTCTGGACATTCTCGCGCTCCTCGGCTAGCGCTTTGATTCGGGACCGCTCGAATAGTTTGGAAGTGGAATTACCCGACTCAAAGTCGTCCTCGCCGTCAGTGATCTGGGCGGGATCTGGCTCCCAATGGATGCCTTTGAAGTTGTTCTGCAGCTCTACCATGGCAGTTTAAACCTGCAACATATGGTCCGGGTTTGCAGAGTGCCTAATGCAGAAAGCTTCAGCTTCTTAGTATGAATCTGCGCAGCACACACACACACAGCAAATAAGACGGCTTCTGTCACTAAGGCTGTACAAATTTGGCATTAGCTAATAGATATGTTGAAAACATTGCAAAGCAATAGAATGTGTGTGAAATGGCCCAGATTATTACCAGTGGCTTGTTTATAGAGAATCTAGACTAGAAAAAAAACGAGATAGGCTAATAATTTAACACTGTGAACTTTGACTCATTACTATCTAGCATAGCTAGCTAACCATGAAATTATGCAAAAACAAAAACAATTAGCAATACAATAACTAAAACTCGTCACAGTTTGTTTCTAAAACTATTTGTATTCTAATATCTAAGTAATAAAATAAATTATATCAATTTAGAATAAATTACATCAAAGTGAATTGAAAACTAGCTATAATTTGTATACCATAAAGATTAACATATCATGACATATTACTGATACTTTCAAACTTAAGCTTCATTTCAATCTAGGCAAGAATTAATAATAAACTAATATAAAATAGGTCTTTATCATACATGCACAAAACCCAGCCAATCTGGTTGGCTAGAGAGAGGCCTAGCCAAGGTAAGTTGCAAAAATGCCCCAACAAAAAAATAAAAGTAATACTAATTAGATGATAAGACATTTAGTTTAATTATTATAATATTATAATAATGGCTACTCAGATGGTTTTCAGAGGTAAATCACATTTTGGTCTAAAAGTAAGTTGCATAGCCAGTGCAAATTAGTCCAGTTGCACATTCATGGTCTTTATGGTTTATTGAACTTTAAGGCTTAGGGTTAGTTATAACTTAGTGGTTAGAGTTTGATTCTTGACCCATTTAGAACTATTTGTGGCCTTGATCAGAACATTTGACTCTGCCGTTGCTTCAGTTCACTTAGCTATAAAATGGGTGATAGCATTAGCTGAGATAATTGAGGACCTATGTGGTGACCCCCAGTCCTTAGACTGAACAGCCATATGTAGCTTTCAGATGTGCCACACAATAGCTATAGCTGAGCTATTGGTTGCACATTTGCCTATTAGGGCGGATGCAATCAATTATTATATTATATTATTATTAAAATTTTAGTCAATAAAATCAATCTTTATTAAGAACCTTTCTACCTAAAAAATCCTTATTACTTGATAGATATTTATTAACCTTTTAGTTGAAAAATTTTCCAAAATGGAATAAATCAACCAAATCTTGAATAGGTCTCTATGTCTCTATTCAAGTTTAGGTTGATAATAAAAGCAATCTATAAAGAATCTTCCAAGTTCCAACCCTAAAGCCTAGCTATTCTTTATGCCCTAATGGTTGGCTTTAAACAATATATACTTTAGTTGAAGCTATACAAAAATGAAGCTTAAATTAAAACTAAAACTACTGAAAAGCCTTTTTTAAAATAAAATTATGATCTTATAAAAATTGCAACTAATTTATATATCAACCCATATATGCCCAACACCCGTCCAACCTGTCTGAACCAGATGGGTGAAATGGCCACTAGCCAAGGTAAGTCACAAATTTGAAAATGCAAAAAATGAAAAATTGGGGGAAGAAAGAAAGGAGAGAAAGAGAAAAGGAAAAGAAAGGAAGGAAAAAAAGAGAGGGGAAAGATGAAAGAGAAAGAAAAGAAAAGAGAAAAAGGCAAGAAAAGTCATAAACAAAGTGAAAACTAAGTTGCAATTGGAGGAACTAAGTTGCAATCAAGAAGAACTAAGTTGCTAATCTGGACAAACCTTGAAGTTGCACCAGATGGGTGAAATTTTGAGGTTGGGCATGTATCAACCTCAATTTAAAAAAGTCCATTATCTAATAGATAGTATTACAATAGTTTGCTTAGCAGCTAGACAGCTATTGGCAAAATGTCTTATAGAGAAATAAGACAAAATTGAGTTGCTTAAGCATATTTTATAGCAATATATATAATATAAACCAAATGAGACATTTAAACAAAATCATGTATTGCTAACTACAAGGCATAGAAGTGGAAAAATCATGTATTGAGGTGTTGCATTGGATTATAAATAGAACTATAATTTTGTCAAAATTCATGGAACTATAAACTTGGTCATCTATTAAAAATTACTAACTGCTAATGTCCAACCTAATATAATAAAATTGAAGCTTGAATATGATTTGCTAATATAGTACAATAATAACTAAAGTATATTATAATACTAGAAAGTCTACTTAGGCATGATTTAAGAATATATAAGCTATCTATATACTAAAAATGGTTTGTATAAGCTAAAACTAATACATTAACAAAGTCAAATCTTAGATCATAACATTATTGAAAAATTTTGGTTACATCTAAAAAAGCTATCTATATTTATAGACCTTAGAATCCAGATAAGTTAAAAAGGTTCCATATTAAAGAATAGGAAAATTCTTGCAATGATACAATCAATTGATTGACAGTTATAGAATTCAACAACAAGCTATTATTGTGACTAAAGATTGAGTTACAAAGTATTTAGCTATTGTCAAAAATTGCCAATGAACAAGTCAATAATTTGTTTACTAGTAGTTTTCTTGTTTTTGCTCAATTGTTTCTTAACTATACAATACTTTGCTAACAATGAAAAAATTTTGACATTATAATGACTATCCTTATTGAATAAAACCAAAGAAAAATTACATAGGCCTATATTAAAATAAATAAATGCAATTTTTGTGAAAACTTAATTAGGATTTATATATGCACAACTACTGGCAACCTGGCTAATCTGGCTACAATAAATTATAGTAGACCAAGGGTAAGTTGCAAAAGTACCTATCTGAAAAATATAGATAATCATACTAATTAGATAATGACTCTTAATAAGGCATTTAGCCTAAAAAGACAGTCATAGTTATTCTTGCCATCTTACCAAAATTGTATTGGTTTCTGCTATATGGTTTTTTTTCATAGATAAGTTGCACTTTTAGTCAAAAAAATAAGGAAAAGAAAAGAAAAAATGCAATTAGCCTATACCAAAGATAAGTAAAAAACTATAGTGATTTGGGCTACTGTTTTTTATCTATTATTAAGCTTAGCAGACGAAACTACTTTTTTATCAAGAAATAGGAAGTAGTTCCTAGGCCCTACTTCTATAGTCCTAGGCTAATGGGATTGACTTAAATAAGTTTTAAAATATTTTTTTAAAGTTGTATAAATGGTATCTTATACATTTGAAATAAGTCCTACATTATACTTTCTGTAATAATAAAATAAAAATATATTTGTGTTTTATAATGTAATATAAAACATAATATTTATTTTACTTATATAACTAAATCTAAACAATATACTAAATTCTTTATAGCTATATATCTGTATTATATAAACCTATATATATTTATATATATAAGCCAATTATTATTTGTCAAGGGTTAGTAAAATGAATGTAACAACTCTTTACTATATCTAGTATTGTCTAGACCCCTAGACTAATAGACCCCTAGACCCCTAATATCTAGACCCCCTGCAACTAAGTCAAGTAAGTTAGGCTTATGTTATTATTATATTTTTAATATAGATCTTTAATGCATTTTTAATTCTTTAGTTTTTTATATTTAACCTAAATTAAAAGTCTAATATAGACCATATATTTGATATCTAGGCACAAAAGGGTGTAGAACCAAGACTACCACATACCAAGACTGCCACATACCAAGACTGTCACACTTAAGGAGCTAAGGGAGGAATTTGGCTCAATGTATTATTAGAAAGTGCTAAAAAAGATAAATAAGTAGAAGAGCCAATAGGGTGAGGCTGCAAGAGAGGAACCTATAAGAGGAATAGCAATGCTAGATTAGTTGCTCCCTTCAATACCAATAGTCAGTAATGGCTGTGGCAGTCTTGGTGTGTGGCAGTCTTAGTAATGTGCCCCCTAAAGCTAGGCCTAGGGCCTAGGCTTTGAAAAAGCCTCAAATCAAATCAAAATAGTAAAGTTATAGTTAGACATTGCAGATTTTAACAGAGTACTTATGCATACCTTCCAAATTTTAACTATTAAGTTGTAGTTTAGTACAGTATAACTGTAGTGTAGAAATGTGAAAATTGTTGTCAAAAAAGTAAAAAAACAAGGCAGTTGTTATTTGTCCGGTGACCAGACGAATAGTGATTTGGTTATTTGTCCAGTTACTGGATAATGGCTATGCTTTCCCATTCATCTGGTTAATACCAGACAAATAGACTTTTTATTATTTGACCGGTTAAATTGATAATGCTAAAATATCTATTTTATAGAAACTACAATGGTGATCCTAGACTTCAAAGACTTCTTACTCAAATCTTGATTATTATGTTGGTACTAGTGTTTGTCTTATATACCAAATTATACCAAATTGAATACACTGCTTTTCTTATACATGTACACTAGTGTCTACTAGTATACAACAAAATATTAATCAGTATACGTGAAAAGGTCTTAAAAATCTAGAATATTCATCAGTTAGCAATTTAACTAGACAAATAGTAAAAAGGCTATTTGTCCGGTCACTGGACAAATAAATAAATAGAAAATATACAACAAAAAAAACACTAAACAATAAATTTTGTCTAATTATACAGATCCTAAAAATGGAAGTATAACTGTCAAACTGTTAAAATTAACAAAAATAGGCCTACTTGATACTTATACCTACTTTAGTGAAGGCCTACTTTAGTAATAATTATTTGTCTTGCAAAAGCGATAAGCAATTAAAATACTTACATTAATTTCAATATCTTTTGCAAATGTTGTCATAAGGTTAAATTTGATAATTTGAATATTTCTAATTGCTTTAATTTGGCTCAGGCAAGGATGACTAATAGAAAGTTTCTAAGAAACAAAATGAGAAGGAAATTGTACAATTTGAATAGTAGTCCGTTACTTTTGTCAGTAAACTTTGCGTTTTAATGTCGTTAGTTACGAAAAAATTCTGTGTTATCTATTGAAAGGCCGTGTGTCGCAATGACAACAATAGGAACTACTGGGAAAAGAGGCTCATATAAAATAGTCCTTAAGCCTGAAACTTTATCTTATCCAACCGAGAATAGAGCTATTAAGTCTCTTTCGGGTGGTCTGACTCTGCGAATAAACAGCGAGTGAACTGTAAGTATAAGCTTGTGATTTAATTAGTGGCTAAGGATTTTTTAAGGAAACTCTTAAATGTCACTCAACTGTAAATGTAAAATCCCGTACAGTAAACCAAATAAAGCCGATTTCTAGCCCTTTCAGTCATAATACATCATCAATGAATTAATTTAATCATCCTAAGTGACCAAGTGACCAACTTAATTCCTAGTGCAGTGACTAATTAGCGAAACATGATTTTGGCCCTCAAAAAGTAATAATATGCATGGCATTTTCATTACGCGGAATTTTTAATAGAAAACTCTCAACCATCTCTCAACTGTAAGTTATAATCCAGTAAAGTACATCGGATAAAGCTCATTCTAGCCCTTATCAGTCAATACATCATCAATTGTGAATTAGTTAAATTATCCTATAAGTGACCTGTGACCAAGTGACCAACTTCCTAATTGTGACTAAGAAGCCAATAATACTTTTGGCCCTCAAAAAGTAATAATATGCGCGGCATTTTCATTATGTAAAGCCTATGACGCGACCACTATGCTTAAGCATTCATTTTTGTTTCTAGCAGTAATTTCATTACGATTATAATCTGAGGACGCACACACGTACTTAAGTAGTTCGTTCTTGAGTACATGTAATTCATTCAAAATTACAACTACAAGTACATGTACATGTACATGCAGGCTGGTAGATCGGCTCTTAAAGGATCTGAATGTACCTACAGTGGTCTTTACATATGCACGTTATGACAAAAAATACGATCTTTCAATGAGGCCGATTTTAACGGATCAATAATCTCTGTAGAATATATGTAAATTTACCAATGTCATGGATCGAAGTACCATAATTTTAATTTGTATATGTAGAAAAACACTGATTCAAGCTTAATAAAAGTTCAAATTGTTAACGACCGCCCCTGATTCCCAGAAAGATCATGAGCACGAGCACAACGTCGATGTACAGTTGCAGAGCGCCGAACACGTACTCCTCTTCGGACAGTCCGTAGTTCGAATTGCCAATCACGTGATGCGTATCGGCAACCAGACATACAACCAGAAGCAGCGCGATCAAACCGCCATAGACGCAGTCAAGTATCCTGGTTGTCACCGGATCCAAGCTGCTCCTGTACACCAGAATAGTTATGAGACACGAGACGCCAAACATAGCGAACACAAGGCCTGTGGAGTAGATTAGGCTGGCGAGCAGAGAGAACTCGACTCGGCTCTGCAGGACGAACAGCGTGACACCAATGCAAACGGCTCCGGTGATGCCAACGGACACCAGGACAGCGTTGCTAGAGGTAAATGCTGCCTGGTTTTTGTGGGTATTGAAATGCGCTGTGTGAAATTAAAATTCAGATTCAATCTGCATTAAATGAGATGCGGCAAATGCAACTTTGTCAGGCAGGGTAACTCGATCTACATGTAAGTGTCAAAAGGCCTACAGGCCACTACTTGCACTTGCACATGTACGTCATTCATTGATAAATCAGAATCTTTTGAGAAAGCCAAACATTTTCATAGAAATGTACTACGATGATTTCGTCAAGGAAGGAATTCTGTGCAATTGAGAGAAGTGACTTAGGGTTACGACTCTGTACGTCTATACTTTGACAGGCCGTTTTCAGATCTTAATGACACTCGACCTTCAGCCAGGGAGAAGGCAAGCAGTCCTGTTAACAACGCTGACTCCTGACCATACAATCACACGGATGCATACGCAGACAGACGTTCACGCAAGATGTATCGTACGAGTACAGCTTGCTTCCTGTCTGCACACCCGGGGCACTCTGTGCCTTAGGGGGGGGGGGTGGCTTCAAGGGACGACTTCAGTAGAATTCTGGTCAACTTCTTAGGCTCATAGAGTGAACTTGCCCGACGATGAGAGCCAGGGCCGCTCTACACCCTGTAAGAGTGTTCGTGTGCAAGCGACTAACTAACTACGAGTACAATTGGGAAAGAGGCTACTTCACAGGAATCTATATTCGATTTTGAGCTTTTCTTCTCGCCTGTCTGACTGAATTACTTTTTTATTTTGCCCGTGTCACACCTCGATGGCCGTTTCATTCTTATCAGTAGAAACTTTTCCCGCTGCTCAGATAATACGAACAGTTTAAACTGACGAAAGTCACAGAGCTACAGGCGAAACGGTAAAAGTGCCAGTTAGAATGACTGCACGATGGCATTTCGTGTGCTTTTTCATGCTTTACGTACGGGAATTAAAAGTGCAGGAGTAAAAACATTTCACCAACCGTTGGGGGGGGGGGGCACAGGCGTTTTCTGCTTACGAGATTAATCTCTCTGGTGAATCATAATATAATAAATACATGTATTTGCAAGAATGCTGTGAGCACCCTAGCTGAACAGGAGCGCCAACCAAGAGACAGAAGCACCAACCAAGAGACAGGAGCGCCAACCAAGAGACAGGGTCACCAACCAAGAGACAGGGGCGCCAACTAAGAGACAGGGGCGCCAACCAAGAGACAGGGGAGACAACCAAGAGACGGGCGCCAACCAAGAGACGGGCGCCAACCAAGAGACAGAAGCACCAACCAAGAGACAGGAGCGCCAACCAAGAGACAGGGGCGCCAACCAAGAGACAGGGGCGCCAACCAAGAGACAGGGGCGCCAACCAAGAGACAGGAGCGCCAACCAAGAGACAGGAGCGCCAACCAAGAGACAGGGTCACCAACAAAGAGACAGGGGCGCCAACTAAGAGACAGGGGCGCCAACCAAGAGACAGGGGAGACAACCAAGAGACGGGCGCCAACCAAGAGACGGGCGCCAACCAAGAGACAGAAGCACCAACCAAGAGACAGGAGCGCCAACCAAGAGACAGGGGCGCCAACCAAGAGACAGGGTCACCAACCAAGAGACAGGGGCGCCAACCAAGAGACAGAAGCACCAACCAAGAGACAGGGGCGCCAACCAAGAGACAGGGGAGACAACCAAGAGACGGGCGCCAACCAAGAGACAGGGGAGACAACCAAGAGACGGGCGCCAACCAAGAGACAGAAGCACCAACCAAGAGACAGGAGCGCCAACCAAGAGACAGGAGCGCCAACCAAGAGACAGGGGCGCCAACCAAGAGACAGGGGCGCCAACCAAGAGACAGGAGCGCCAACCAAGAGACAGGAGCGCCAACCAAGAGACAGGGACCGCGCACAGAATCAAACCACTGATCGAGGCACAAGAATCTACCTCTGGCCTGCTCTGCCCCCCCCCTCCCCGGCATCATCAGAACGCTACATATATCTTCATACAGACAAAACACTCACCAAAGTCGACGCCATGGCAGTCATGGCCAGCGTGAAAATAAACAGAGCTATCATATTGCCAGGAGTCTCCCGGCGCAGCCTGGTGGAGCACATCAGGCCGATGTACACCGCAGTGAACACGGCCAAAGAGGCGTAGAAAATCCACAAATTGCTGCGAATTGCCTCGGCTACGGGCGCCCACAGAGCTGTCAGCAACACGCAGCCGAAGGTGAACGCCAGCTGGGCAGTAAGAATCAGGTAGACTTTGCGAATGAAGCCGCGCCTAACAGAGGCTTCGTCCAGATTGCGAACCGTGAATCCGACGTGCACGGCTGTCTCCTCCTCAGTGGTCAGGTTCGGAGTGTCGTGAACATAGCTTGGGTTCACAACGCCAGTTCCTCCGGGCGTTTCGCTGTATGGAGGCGGCGGCGGTGGCGGCGGCTGCAAATCCTTGGCTTTCGGGTCGTACACGCTGGTGTCCATGCTAGGTAGAGTACGAATTCGGTACACCTGAATTGGATGGGAGCGTATTCCTGTATTTATAATCAACTGGCTGGGAGCTCCGATTTAAGGATAAACAAAACAAGCTAAGGTTATTCTACAGCTAAAATAACTCACCTAGTCCTATACAGGTATACTTTTTGATTACAATTGTTTCTCAATTAGAAAGAGGAGTCGCTTTTTGCTGCATGGAACAGGCCAAATTGAGCGAAGATATACATGTAGAAACAGCCACCAGTCATGCAAGATAAGATAGAGGCCTGCGCATGTATGTACATATGCTTATACATTAATTTGATAATGCACAATTTAAACTAAAGTTCAAAACATGTACAACAGGAGGGTCTCGATCACCGCCTGGAACAACGTCGCCCTCTGGCGGTCAGGCAGGGCCTCGGAGTGCAGGACAGCCCTCACGGAACGGAAGGCAGCCCAGGCAAGTCCACGGCGATGTCGCAGGTCCTTGCAAACGTCAGGCACCAGACCACCGAGATAGACAAACTGCTGACAGTTCGGAAGTTTTGTCACCTGCCCGTCAGTGCCTCGGTAGAAAATCACACCCTCGATTTCGTCTGGCACGCAGAGCACGACGGTCTTCGTCTACGTGTTGACCACCAGGCCGACGCTCGCCACAATGCCCACCAGCCGGTCCAGCTAGCGCTGGGCGCCGTCGACGGTCGAGAACAACAGGGCGAGATCGTCGGCGCAGCCAAGTACCAAATCCGAGACCTGGACTCTGACGGAATTGCTCGAACAGCAGGGCGATGCGGCGCACGCTGGCCTGCTGCGCGCGGCCTTCAAGATCGGCTACAAGCGAGTCACCAATGACTCTACCACCGCACCGGCCTGTCCCGTCCAAGTGAACTGTTGCGTCATCGGCGACTCCGCTATAGCAGGCCACATCATCCTAGAGCTACTGCCCGCAGCCGGTGCAGGAGGTGCTGTTGCTGATGCTGCAGGTATCCTATAACCAGCGGGGACCGTACCGGTGCACTGCTGACGCCGGCGCCCCGGACACTGCCGGCGGTGCGGCCTACCTTCGCGCCCAGCCAGCCCTGAAACCCGCCTTGTGAGATTATCTTTGCCTTTTTTTGACTTGCTAGACTGCATGGCTGACAATGTATTTTTGTTTGTGTTAACAATACATCTAAATCACAATGTTGAAAACCAAACTTAACTACATGTATACTCAGTCGCTGAAATAAAACCAATAATATCAATTTGCCATCAGATTATTTTTTGGACAAATTATAAAGGAAAACAAAACGTAATTCACTCAAGCAAATAAACTAACGAAAGGGAACTATAAGACTTCATGAACAAAAGTATAAAAGTGATATCGAGCAAAATACGGCGGTAATTATATTGTTACGTTATTGGCGTAGAGGCTATGACCCTTAGAAGGGCCGTTTTACGAGAGTTGTCGTAAGTCGTAGTCCCAAAATGAATCGAGTAGGTCTTGATAAGCGGATTGTGTAGCGGAGCACTTGGCATACAAGGCAGGTAACTGCCGTAGTTGTTTTATTGTTGAGATCAATATTCAAATTTGGTTAATGCTAATACAGAACTTATTGTGCTTTTGGGACACTGGCGGCTGCAACAATGGTTTTGAATTGAAGGTGAATTAGAAATTGTAGTCGGGTGGTAGGCGAGTGATGCAAGGCGATGCAACGTGGTGAGTAACGGCGATGAGCACAGCAGTGGCAGAGGCGTAGTGGTGAGATTGGCGCTAGCCGTGGCAGACAGGCTGGCCCAGACGGGATAGCGACGTTTGCCTGCGGGACGTTTGCTAGCCGACGTTTGCCTGCGGGACGTTTGCCAGCCGACATTTGCCAGCCGACGTTTGCCAGTGGGACGTTTGCCAGCCGAAGTTTGCCTGCCGGACGTTTGCCAGCCGACGTTTGCCTGCGGGACGTTTGCCAGCCGACATTTGCCAGCCGACGTTTGCCAGCGGGACGTTTGCCAGCCGAAGTTTGCCTGCCGGACGTTTGCCTGCCGAATGTTTGCCAGCCGACGTTTGCCTGCCGGAAGTTTGCCAGCCAAAATTTGCTAGCCAATATAAAGTCAGTCAGTGAAAAATTTGATACTGAAACATTCGCAGTTTAGCGGTTTGACAAAAACCGTTTTTACTCCAACTTTTTGACGGTTATTCGCATGTATACAAGTTTGAAAGCAAAATATATAAATTATGCAGTTCATCAGTCTAAAGTCTAATATCTAGTTTAACAACGATTTTGGCACAACATATCAAAAGATGAACATTGGGTTTGCCTCGTATGAAAGCAATAACAATTGTTGTGCTGAAAAGATGAAAACTTCCTATCTCCCTATGGCCTTCAAAACATTTTTCATAGATTTAGAGTGCTGCGTACTTCTACTTTGGTAGTCCTTGGCATGACTAAGCTTTGCATACGTAGTGTCTAGCGCTTGCTATTCTACTAGCTTGCTACTGGCGGCTTGTCTGGCTATTCAGCTATATAGCTTACTATAAAAACGTACCGCATTCGACTCGTCTACACATGTACGTTGAGATCGCTGTTTCCTTGCTTACTTGAGTAGTAATACAACAGCATTGGAATCAATTTGCTTACTTTTAGATCTCCCAATGAACTGAGAAATATATGAGCCAGAATTACCGCTCAGCAGCTCTTTTTGTTTGCCTCATAACTTAATCGCTGGAGATTCCCGTTGTAATCTGCGCGCCTTCTTTCGCACATCAAAAATCAAACATCTCAAACTGGGCAAAAACGATACACAATTGTCAAAAGTAAACAATATTTTCACATTCAAAGAAAATCGTTGTTAAACTGGATATTAGATGTAAATCTATATAAATTGCATAATTTATATAGATTTTGCATAAATTTCATAATTTATAGATTTTGCTTTCAAACTTGTATATATGCGAATAACCGTCAAAAAGTTGGAGTAAAAACGGTTTTTGTCAAACCGCTAAACTGCGAATGTTTCAGTATCAAATTTTTCACTGACTGGCTTTATATTGGCTAGCAAATTTTGGCTGGCAAACTTCCGGCAGGCAAGCGTCGGCTGGCAAACGTCGGCTGGCAAACATCCGGCAGGCAAACGTCGGCTGGCAAATGTCGGCTGGCAAACGTCCGACTGGCAAACGTCCCGCTGGCAAACGTCGGCTGGCAAATGTCAACTGGCAAATGTCGGCTGGCAAACGTCGGCTGGCAAACGTCGGCTGGCAAACGTCGGCTGGCAAACGTCCCGCAGGCAAACGTCCGGCAGGCAAACTTCGGCTGGCAAACGTCCCGCTGGCAAACGTCGGCTGGCAAACGTCGGCTGGCAAATGTCGGCTGGCAAACGTCCCGCAGGCAAACGTCGGCTGGCAAACGTCCCGCAGGCAAACGTCGTAGACCCGGCCCAGACAGAGGAGCCGTGGCGAGAGATAAGGAGGCTCGAGACAGAAGGCAGGAGAAGGAAAACAAGAGCCGCGAAGTGAGGAGGCCCTCAGCCCGCCGCCAGGCGGGGGTTAATAAAGAGCGCAAAAGGGGGTAGCGTAAAACACGGAGAGTTTTCATTGGCTGGCGAGAGAACTTGAAATTATCGATCGTGCCAAAATTCACAGATGAGCGCAAGGCCTACCAAATACACAGTGAATTAGCAGTTGATACAGATTATTTGCACGCTACTATAAGTAAACGTTAAAATAAACTATTGGAGAAATTAAAATGAGAAATTGCAAGGGAAACTATAGTCCAACGGCCCTTTTGCGGGACCATTTAAACTAGCAACGTCACAATATTATGGCTCGTAAAGTACATATGTAGATGTCACCTGAGTGAACAAAATGCACTTATGCATGTTACATTCTTAGTCTGAAAATGAATGTGGCATAAATACATACGCGTATACATGTAAAACTTCTAAAAAAACCTATGTAACCCTACTATATAATAGCAATTGAGGCTCTCTCGTCCACAACTCTCATCGTCAGAACTACATATGTATAGTATCATAATCCTCTGGATATGGTTTCTTTCTACAAAACATTCTACAAAATTTCTCCCAAGCAAGTGCGTTCACCATTAGTCAGTTCAGAATTTTATTAATGTGATCGAGAGTCTGGGTGCTGTACGTGGGAACCACGCCGATAAGAAATTCCTCGGAGCCTGGAGCTTAAATCTGACACACTTTCAAGAATTATGCAGACTGTTTAAAACAAAAATAACCGTAATATATTTGATAGTAGACTAAAAATTTTATTCTTAGCGTCACAAGTAACGTTAATTAGTTAAAATATTTTTATGTTACTCTATTAAAAGAAGCAATTTCCAATAAATGTCACCATTGAATATAATATCTTCGCGTAGATTTAAATAAAAACTACGCTTGCATTTTATACATAATTTTTATTGCTTTTTAGTGTATTTAACTTTATTATTGTTTTTATTTAAGTAATTTAAATAATCTATCTTTCAATTTTGCGCAATGTTTCTTTAGATTATCCACTTTTAGCTATTTGCGAGGCAATATTGAATGTCTTTTTAAACTAATATTGGAATTAAAGTGAATAAAGTCAACATTATCGCAATAGTAATTTAGCTAGATCATAAATTAAACCAGGTGATTATGTTTGCCTTTTATTTTTTCTCTGATATCTTAAGCTTTTTTTCTGTTCTTAAAATCGTTAAATTAAAAGTTCTTCTAGCTATATTTAAATTAGTAATCAATTGAAATTTGTTAAGCGGTACTGCATATTAGTTTTAAGTTATTTAATCGATAAATCAGTTTCAGATGGATTACTCAGTCGGCGAAGATTTCTACCTTCGCGGCAAAAAGAATGAAATTGTGTAAGCTGTTTCTTTATAATTTTTCTTTTCTCTCAAAAAAACTTCCAAGCAAATTTTACCTCTTGTACCGGCAGTGAGCACTCGGGCAAGCTGCTCACCAGCTCCGACCTGACTCTGAAATCGCCGGTACCGCGCGTGCTGACGCGCCACAAATCGCCATTGAATCGTCGACATCGGCGCTTCACGGAGGGCCTCAGCGGCCGCTGGCTGGCACCACCTGCGGCGCCAAAACTTGGGGGTGGCGGCGCCCCAACGCCAGCTGAGGTGGCGGCCAAAGCGGCGGAGGTGGCCGAATCCGCTGGCCGCCATCCGCAGCTCCTCAGCGGAGGCCGCCAGAAGTGGCACCGCGGCGACGACCTGCTGCCAACGGCTGGCGACCGCTGGTTCCTCGGCGGCCGTGGGCCGCACCTCTGCGATGAAGAGCCATTTGGTTGGCCCGCCGACGCCTCCGGCCGGGTATGGCTGGACAGACCGGACAGTGTCCGGCACCAGCATGGTGAGAGTCACTGAGTTTAGACAGTTGGAAGCAGAATCATAATGGGAAGATTTGAAGAGAGAAAGGGGAAAATTGTGGGTGATAGAACCATGAAGTCCCAGTGAAGAGTGGTTGATAAGTCACTGAGAAGATACGGATCAAGGACCACTAGAAGTTACCGTTGTGTCAGGACGTAACACTCGTAAATATTGCAAAATTATTTGATGGCTCGCTTGCTTACGCGTATTCAGGAATTCTTGCCTTCAAAAAAGCATTCTATATTCGATAGTTTTATACTAGCGTAGAAACTTGTACTGGCTTGTGCCACAGAAACTCCACAATAGGTGTGGGTGTATACATAATCGGTTAAGGCTTTAACCTGTTATCAGTAGGAATACCAAGCCATTTTTCGCCCCTCAAACTACCAAGGGGGGACCCTAAGGCGTCGGGGTGCTGACGGAATGCTTGAGAGACCAGCTGAGGATGTCAGCAGTTGAGGCTTGCCCACTGCCGAGCTTGATCAGCGAAACTCGAGAAATTCGCATCAGGGTGTCCATAGTCACCTGGTGCCACCTGTTGAAGGTCCAGAAGCTCCGTCCGGGTAAAGGCCAGTGACCAACGAAGTCAGAACTGATGCAGACACATGTGGTCGGCGTGCTGATGAAATTTGGAGGCTTGGCAAGGCTGCACTGAAGTGCAGTGCTGATTGGCGCTTATTGAAAAAATCCGACCTTAAGGCGGAATCCTTGAATATCTCGACAGTCCAGTCGGCTGGCGACTTGATTCTTGTTTGAGAAGAAGTTTTGCTCCGTTCTGGCGAAGCAAAAAAATTGTCAGGGGAAGGGAGTTCACCTGGCCTGCGTCACCTTAACTTTGCGTCAAGTGGTCCCTAATTCGGGACATTCAGAGGCCACCTGTCCTTTCCATTGCAGCCGTCCTGCACTGCCTGTCGCCCTCCTCGGTGACCACTGAGGCGGCCAGGCATCATCTGGATGGAGTGCGATTCGATGAGTCCCTGCTGATGGACGCTCAGCGGCAGCTGGAGCTGGAGAGGACCGGCCCGCCTAGGGACAAGTGGTGAGTCATTAGCGGCATGATGCTTACATTGCTACTTTAAGTAGCGATTTTATCGGCTGGAAAATGAACAAAAAATGTAAATTGGAAAAAGCTTGTTCAATTTCGCATAAAGTGTTTTAGCGACTTATCTTTGTTTACTCAGTTTACTTCTGGTCTCCTTAAAGTTCGGTCATGATGTTTCGGTCATAATGAAAATTCGGTCATAAATGACAGTTTAGGTTCTAGCGGAATGGGCGACACTTGCCTCCACGCTGTGTCTATGGACCACCCTGCAGCTGAGCTATTTCGGTCCTAATGACATTTCGGTCATAGCAATTACTTCGGTCGTAGCAATATTTCGGTCATGGCGATACTTCGGTCATAACTGTACTTCGGTCATAGAAATACTTCGGTCATAGCAATATTTCGGTCATAATGCTTTTTCGGTCATAGCAATATTTCGGTCATAGCAATACTTCGGTCATAGCAATACTTCGGTCATAGAAATACTTCGGTCATAGCAATATTTCGGTCATAATGCTTTTTCGGTCATAGCAATATTTCGGTCATAAGGAGTGATGTTTCGGTCATAATGCTTACGGTGCTTGCAACCATGTCAGCAACAATTTTCTCATGGTTTTGGCCAAACCCCCGCTAAAACCCCAGGTACACCCTGAAGTCGCCGCTGTTCAGCCTGGAGGCGCGGCGCCACAACCGCCTGCTGGCTGCCGGCCTGGCCGACGCCAATTTTGGCGCCGATTTTCGGCGCTACCGGCGCGACCTGCTCGACCAATCGGAGGACTTCAGGCGCGCCCTGATTGGACGGCACCCTGCTGGGATTTACTGATGGACCAGTTGGATTCCAGGATGGAACTTGTGTCCGAAGTTACTGCTTTTGTTTTCTTAATGCTACTGCAAGTAGTGTATCAAAGCATTCTAGTGCAAAGGAAATATTTGTTGAAATCTGTTAAAGTTATTTGTAGTTATTTTTGTGCGCGCAGATTATAACTTTTTATAGCCCATGCTAATAACTTGATAATTGTATTAATAGCGTGTGCCTTTTTAACTGTTGTGGGCTCGTTTCAGAGCTGTAGCTAAATAAACTTGACAATTTTGTGTCAAAAGTATTTTAATAATATGAGACTAAAACTGACTCATCCTCGGAGTTCCAGCTTTCAATCCTTTGCTTGATAGATAGATAGATAGATAGATAGATAGATAGATAGATAGATAGATAGATAGATAGATAGATAGATAGATAGATAGATAGATAGATAGATAGATAGATAGATAGATAGATAGATAGATAGATAGATAGATAGATAGATAGATAGATAGATAGATAGATAGATAGATAGATAGATAGATAGATAGATAGATAGATAGATAGATAGATAGATAGATAGATAGATAGATAGATAGATAGATAGATAGATAGATAGATAGATAGATAGATAGATAGATAGATAGATAGATAGATCAGCAGCATGCGGAGCCAGCAATTTCCTTTCTCTGAAGGCCAAAAGCAGGCAGGTGCGATAAATTATAGATATGCCCAGCAAATATGCTGAGCAAAGCTGCACAATTCGGATGGAAACTGCTCAACTGCTGAGTTCAGCTATGCTGACTCGAATTATCGCTGGGTGTTTGCTCTGAGAGAAGGGGGAGAGCTGAGCACACAGTCTACGCAGTTCTCAGTATTCCTCCCACTTCCTCTCCGCTCCCGCCTGAGTCTGCCGCTGCAGTTATTACGGCGAGCAAAGATTTATCAGCCACCGCAACAGGCGTTGCACACCCAGTTGGCTTCATCACTGAGCGGGATTTGTTCAACCCCCCCCCACCGGGGTATCTGTATGAAATGCACGAGGAATAGAAATTACCTTTTTTCTACACTGGCTTTGTTCAGAATTAATTGTTCTTTTTTTCTGCGCCTGATAAAAATAGATGCTTACTGCTTTTGAAATTGAACACTCGATCGGCACTTAGTAATCTAGTTTGTCACTCAATCTTTTTTTTTATATTCAATCATCTTTTTGGCTACTCAATCATCCATTTGGCCACTCAGTCATCTATTTTGTCACTCAGTCATCCATTTTGTCACTCAATCATCTATTTTCTCACTCAATCATCCATTTGGCCACTCAATCATCTATTTGGCCATTCAATCATCCATTTGGCCACTCAGTCATCCATTTTGTCACTCAATCATTGATTTTGTCACTCAGTCATCTATTTGGCCACTCAGTCATCTATTTGACCACTCAGTCATTTATTTGGCCACTCAGTCATCTATTTGGCCACTCAGTCCTCTATTTGGCGACTCAGTCATCTATTTGGCCACTCAGTCATCTATTTGGCCACTCAGTCATCTATTTGGCCACTCACTCATAATATACTTCATCTATTCACTGATCCTTGCATTTTATCACACAGTTCGGCTCTCATAAATCTATTTTTAAACTCAAGAAAGAAAGAAAATTTAAGCCAACTGCAAATCAGAACTAATCAATTTTGCAGACAATTTTTGTACATCGAGTGCGGTGCCTGGTGGCAGCTAAGCCAGTCACTATCTCAGATATATTTAGATCTTGGTGAGCGGGACCTCCATGAAAAAAAAATATATATATAGTATAGAAAATAGAAAGCACTAAAATTCACACACAGGCCTGCCTATAGCGTGTATGACAGTTTCCCGAAATCGAACTCCCCAATATCCTTCCTGTATTTATCTCTCCCTCCCTCCAATTGCTTAATACAGATCCCAGCAAATCCCAAACCCCTGGTGAGGAAATTTTGCGGGAATTCGAGGCTGGGGAAGCAGCGGAACAGACCAGGGATAGGATCGGGGTCAGTTAAGGTCAATTTAACCGAATTTGCAGATTCCCTGCAAGATATGTAGTCTGCATGAACGCAATATTAGCAGCGAAGTGATTTTCATTCCAGACAAATTAACTATAGCTATATGCATTTTAAAAGCCCATCTGTCCCATGCTTCAAGCAGTCAAAGCGAAACTCAAAACTACACGGCTTTTTGCAGTCCGCGCAGGCAGAACCACCCTGCCCTCATTTGTCCAACAAGCAGTTCAAATTGTCGCATTTCACATGAATAATGATCGAGTGAATTAATAGAGGTCAAGGAGGCCGTTAACTAGAATTTGTAGTTACACACTGCGATGCATACAGAACCAGGGGCTTTAGCACCAGGGGCTTTAGCACCAGGGGCTTTAGCACCAGGGGCTTTAGCACCAGGGGCTTTAGCACCAGGGGCTTTAGCACCAGGGGCGCCAGCACCAGGGGCTTTAGCACCAGGGGCTTTAGCACCAGGGGCTTTAGCACCAGGGGCTTTAGCACCAGGGGCTTTAGCACCAGGGGCTTTAGCACCAGGGGCGCCAGCACCAGGGGCGCCAGCACCAGGGGCTTTAGCACCAGGGGCGCCAGCACCAGGGGCTTTAGCACCAGGGGCGCCAGCACCAGGGGCGCCAGCACCAGGGGCGCCAGCACCAGGGGCGCCAGCACCAGGGCGCCAGCACCAGGGGCGCCAGCACCAGGGGCGCCAGCACCAGGGGCGCCAGCACCAGGGGCGCCAGCACCAGGGGCGCCAGCACCAGGGGCGCCAGCACCAGGGGCGCCAGCACCAGGGCGCCAGCACCAGGGGCGCCAGCACCAGGGGCGCCAGCACCAGGGGCGCCAGCACCAGGGGCGCCAGCACCAGGAGCGCCAGCCAGGGGCGCCAGCACCAGGGGCGCCAGCACCAGGGGCACCAGCACCAGGGGCACCAGCATCAGGGGCTCCATTGCATACCTGGCTAAACGCCTACAAACATTGGTTCAATTAAAAAACAGGTTTTAAATTGAAAACCCACAGCGCGCAGTGTATGAAAATGCCAGTCCAGATTCTGGCTCAAGGTCTCCATGGCTCGGCCACAGATTCCGCAGCACTATTTCCTGTTATAGCTACACAATGAGCGAGCGAGTCGGAATTCGACCGCCACCATCAATGCGAATTCGCCACAAATAGGGGAACAGCAGTGCCGCTGCTACGGTTTTATGCAGCGCAGCAGCTGTAGCATGCAGAGTTGGAGCCCGGCCAAGAAGTGCTCTTTCCACTTCCAGTCTGCCTTGCTGTGCGTGCAACGTGGAGTGGCCCTTCAGCCCAATGTCCACTATCCAGGCCTCCTGGTGTCGGCTACTTTGGGGTCGGAGTGAGAGAGCTTTGGAGTGGGACAGAAACCGCGATGCATTGGGAGACAGGGAGTTGGATATGGGTAGGTGAGGAGCGCTAGGTGGAAGTGGAGGAAATGGATCAAGAGTAGAGAAGGAGACAGAAAAGGGAGACAGGGAGACAGGGGAGAGAGAGACAGGAGAGAGGCAGATAGGGAGAGGGGGAGACAGGAAAGGGGGAGACAGGAAAGGGGGAGACAGGGAGAGGGGGAGACAGGGAGAGTGGGAGACAGGGAGACAAGAGAGAGGGAGACAGGGAGACAGGGGAGACAGGGAGACAGGGTAGATAGGGAGACAGGGTAGACAGGGAGACAGGGTAGACAGGGAGAGTGGGGGACAGGGAGACAGGAGACAGGGAGACAGGGAGACAGGGGAGACAGGGAGACAGGGTAGATAGGGAGACAGGGTAGACAGGGAGACAGGGTAGACAGGGAGAGTGGGGGACAGGGAGACAGGAGACAGGGAGACAGAGGAGACAGGGAGACAGGGGAGACAGGGAGACAGGGAGACAGGGGAGACAAGGAGACAGGGGAGACAGGGAGACAGGGAGACAGGGAGACAGGGGAGACAGGGAGACAGGGAGACAGGGGAGACAGGGAGACAGGGGAGACAGGGAGACAGGGTAGATCTGGAGACAGGGTAGACAGGGAGACAGGGGAGACAGGGAGACAGGGGAGACAGGGAGACAGGGGAGACAGGTAGACAGGGTAGATAGGGAGACAGGGGAGACAGGGTAGATAGGGAGACAGGGGAGACAGGGAGAGTGGGGGACAGGGAGACAGGGAGACAGGGTAGACATGGAGACAGGGGAGACAGGGAGACAGGGTAGACAGGGAGACAGGGTAGATAGGGACACAGGGTAGATAGGGAGACAGGGGAGACAGGGGAGACAGGGAGACAGGGGAGACAGGGGAGACAGGGAGACAGGGTAGACAGGGAGACAGGGTAGACAGGGAGACAGGGGAGACAGGGAGATAGGGTAGATAGGGAGACAGGGGAGACAGGTAGACAGGGTAGATAGGGAGACAGGGTCGACAGGGAGACAGGGTAGACAGGGTAGATAGGGAGACAGGGGAGACAGGGAGAGTGGGGACAGGGAGACAGGGAGACAGGGTAGACAGGGAGACAGGGGAGACAGGGAGACAGGGTAGACAGGGAGACAGGGTAGACAGGGTAGACAGGGACACAGGGTAGACAGGGTAGACAGGGACACAGGGTAGATAGGGACACAGGGTAGATAGGGAGACAGGGGAGACAGGGTAGACAGGGAGGCAGCTAGACAGGGGAGACAGGGAGACAGGGTAGACAGGGAGACAGGGTAGACAGGGAGACAGGGTAGACAGGGAGACAAGGGAGACAGGGTAGACAGGGAGGCAGCTAGACAGGTTTAAAATTAAAGAAAAGTTTCAATCTCCCCCACTAGAAAGTCAATTTTCGGCAAATGCGAGACTTCAAAGATGTTTCCCCTGAGAAGTGAAAATCGTCGCGTCCTTTTCCGCTTCTAGCGGTCGTTGGGAGAGAGATCGGAGAGCCAAAGGAGGAGGAATGGAAATGGAAACGGAGTCACTGACGCCAGCTGGCGCAGGACACAATGATGAGAGCTTCCCGGGTGACCTAATAGCCTATTGTAACCATAGCCGCTCTGCAAGCTCCAAGGAGGCCCAGAGCCAGCAGCATCATGATTCTTCCTCAACCCCCCCCCCCTCTTCAGACAACTGTAGGCTGACTGCGGGGCAGCTCTAAGCGCCTCCTGACTCTTAGAGCTGGGGGAATCTGGGGGAATGGGGGATGCTTGCTATCTGGGGATGCTTGCTATCAGGGGATGCTTGCTATCTGGGGGATGCTTGCTATCAGGGGATGCTTGCTATTTGGGGGATGCTTGCTATCAGGGGATGCTTGCTATCTGGGGGATGCTTGCTATCAGGGGATGCTTGCTATCAGGGGATGCTTGCTATCAGGGGATGCTTGCTATCTGGGGGTGCTTGCTATCAGTGGATGCTTGCTATCAGGGGATGCTTGCTATCAGGGGATGCTTGCTATCAGGGGATGCTTGCTATCAGGGGATGCTTGCTATCAGGGGATGCTTGCTATCAGGGGATGCTTGCTATCAGGGGATGCTTGCTATCAGGGGATGCTTGCTATCAGGGGATGCTTGCTATCAGGGTATGCTTGCTATCAGGGGATGCTTGCTATCAGGGGATGCTTGCTATCAGGGGATACTTGCTATCAGGGGGATTCTTGCTATTTGGAAGATCCTTGGGGTCTGGGGATGCTTTCGAGCTAATGTGAATGCCTGTCATCTTTGTGAGGGCTTTATTTTGTTGTGCCTTCTTGTTACTTTAAGAAGCAAGAGATTCATAGCAAGCATCTTTGTGCATGACAAATTTACTCGAATAAGGTGATTCATAGAACTGAAGAAGGAAGAAGGGTTCTCAAGAAAATGTGCTTTTTTGAATGGATTTGCATGAATAATATTTGCTCCTTGCTTTTTGGGCGCCCCAAAGGGGGGCACTAGATTGCTAGTATAAACTTAATGTTGAGTTTTGCAGAAGTGTTGGCACTCCAAGTTCTGCTTTCGGGTGTCCTTGTCTGCACTCAAGTGCCTAACCACTGCTTGCTCGCTCGCAAGGGGTAAAGCCAATGAGAGCCAATCCTGAAGGCATGAGGTGGCTGCCCCGCCCTTCCTGTACAGTATATTCCCCTTGACTGAGTTGATGGGTGGCACTGCGGACCAGAGCCAGCACAGGGCGCCCACACACAGTCCAAACCCTTCAACCAGCATCCAACATCAGCATGCAGTCAATCAAATGCGTTGTCATTGGCGATGGAGCCGTGGGCAAAACCTGCCTGCTAATTGCCTATGCAACCGGCCAGTTTCCGGAGGAGTACATCCCTACCGTGTTTGACACCTACAGCGCCAACGTGATGGTGCAGCAGCGCTCGATCAGCCTCTGCCTGTGGGACACAGCAGGTGAGATCGGATTGAATGAGACTAATTGGTTTATTGTCTAATAGCTATTCTTTTAGTCACATATGAAGTCCTAATTCTTGCCTTGAGAATCCTCAGAATCTCCAGAAATCCCTAAATTATCGCAAGAATCTCCAAAATATCCCGAAAGTTACCTAATTTTTCCTATAATCCTTAATTGATCCCCGTCACCCTCAACAATGTCCAAGAATCCTCGGATTATCCCAAGAATCCTCAGGTTATGCCAAGAACACTCAGGTTATCCCAATAATCCTCAGGTTATCCCAAGAATCCCCATGTTATCCCAAGAATCCTCAGATTATCCCAAGAATCCTCAGGTTATCGCAAGAATCCTCAAATTATCCCAATAATCCTCAGATTATCCCAATAATTCTCAGGTTATCCCAAGAATCCTTAAATTCTCCTACAAATACGTAAATCGTCGCAAGATTTGTCAAATCATCCTAATTATCCTCAAGTTATTCTAAAAGTCCCCAAATTATCATGAGAATCCCCAAATGTTAGCAGCCAGGCTCTATGACCTATTTTATCCCACTGAAGGTCAGGAGGAGTACGATCAGCTGAGAGTGCTCAGCTACCCCCAGACCGATGTCATGATTGTCTGCTTCGCCCTGGACAACCCGGTCAGCTGTGACAACGTCCGCTCCAAGTGGGTGCCCGAGCTCAAGCGGCACGCGCCCAAGGCTCCCATCCTGCTGGTTGGCACCAAGAAGGATCTGCGAGAAGATTCGGCCACACTGGACCGGCTGCGGGCAAAAGGGAAAAGTCCAGTCACCGCCGCCAGGGTGAGGCGGCTGTACAGTTGATCAGTCTAGCAATCCACTATCATCTCTACCCCAACACCCACCTCCCAGCTCTACCCCAGCACCCACCTCCCAGCTCTACCCCAACACCCACCTCCCAGCTCTACCCCAACACCCACCTCCCAGCTCTACCCCAACACCCACCTCCCAGCTCTACCCCAACACCCACCTCCCAGCTCTACCCCAACACCCACCTCCCAGCTCTACCCCAACACCCACCTCCCAGCTCTACCCCAACACCCACCTCCCAGCTCTACCCCAACACTCACCTCCCAGCTCTACCCCAACACCCACCTCTCAGCTCTACCCCAACACCCACATCCCAGCTCTACCCTAACACCCACCTCCCAGCTCTACCCCAACACTCACCTCCCAGCTCTACCCCAACACCCACCTCCCAGCTCTACCCCAACACCCAATCCAACAGGGCCAAAGCCTGGCCAAGGAGATCCGAGCCGCCTGCTACCTGGAGTGCTCCTCTCGGCTGCAATCGGACGTGAAGTCAGTCTTTGATGAGGCGATCAGACTGGCTTTGCGGCCGAGCAAACGGAGACTGCGGAATCAGCAGAGCAAAGACGACAGAGAGAGCTCGTGCTGTACCATGTAGACAACAGAGTGCATGGCTCACTTGATGCATTATAATTCATATTTCTAATGCTTGCAACTGGGAAGAGACTCGAACTTCAACAAATTCGAGGCTGAACTTTTTGACCGAACATCGATTTTGATTCCTGCGTTGAAGCTTTTTCCTGGTAAACAAAGTAAATCACACTGTAAAATGTTTAGACTGCTTGACAGACATTCTGTAATGTTTTTATGCATAAAAAGTACTTTCTTGTACGGTGGCTTTTCTTCATTAATTTATTCATTGATTGCGTTGTTGTTACTGTCAGTGGTGTGATGATCCTATTAGACAGTGGTGTGATGATCCTGTTAGACAGTAGTGTGATGATCCTGTTAGACAGTGGTGTGATGATCCTGTTAGACAGTGGTGTGATGATCCTGTTAGACAGTATTGTGATGATCCTGTTAGACAGTAGTGTGATGATCCTGTTAGACAGTTGCATGATGATCCTGTTAGACAGTGGTGTGATGATCCTGTTAGACAGTAGTGTGATGATCCTGTTAGACAGTTGCATGATGATCCTGTTAGACAGTGGTGTGATGATCCTGTTAGACAGTTGCATGATGATCCTGTTAGACAGTGGTGTGATGATCCTGTTAGACAGTAGTGTGATGATCCTGTTAGACAGTGGTGTGATGATCCTGTTAGACAGTTGCATGATGATCCTGTTAGACAGTGGTGTGATGATCCTGTTAGACAGTAGTGTGATGATCCTGTTAGACAGTGGTGTGATGATTCTGTTAGACAGTAGTGTGATGATCCTGTTAGACAGTAGTGTGATGATCCTGTTAGACAGTTGCATGATGATCCTGTTAGACAGTGGTGTGATGATCCTGTTAGACAGTATTGTGATGATCCTGTTAGACAGTTGCATGATGATCCTGTTAGACAGTGGTGTGATGATCCTGTTAGACAGTGGTGTGATGATCCTGTTAGACAGTAGTGTGATGATCCTGTTAGACAGTGGTGTGATGATCCTGTTAGACAGTGGTGTGATGATCCTGTTAGACAGTATTGTGATGATCCTGTTAGACAGTAGTGTGATGATCCTGTTAGACAGTTGCATGATGATCCTGTTAGACAGTGGTGTGATGATCCTGTTAGACAGTAGTGTGATGATCCTGTTAGACAGTTGCATGATGATCCTGTTAGACAGTGGTGTGATGATCCTGTTAGACAGTTGCATGATGATCCTGTTAGACAGTAGTGTGATGATCCTGTTAGACAGTGGTGTGATGATTCTGTTAGACAGTAGTGTGATGATCCTGTTAGACAGTGGTGTGATGATCCTGTTAGACAGTGGTGTGATGATTCTGTTAGACAGTAGTGTGATGATCCTGTTAGACAGTGGTGTGATGATCCTGTTAGACAGTGGTGTGATGATTCTGTTAGACAGTAGTGTGATGATCCTGTTAGACAGTAGTGTGATGATCCTGTTAGACAGTGGTGTGATGATCCTGTTAGACAGTGGTGTGATGATCCTGTTAGACAGTAGTGTGATGATCCTGTTAGACAGTAGTGTGATGATCCTGTTAGACAGTGGTGTGATGATCCTGTTAGACAGTGGTGTGATGATCCTGTTAGACAGTGGTGTGATGATCCTGTTAGACAGTGGTGTGATGATCCTGTTAGACAGTGGTGTGATGATCCTGTTAGACAGTGGTGTGATGATCTTGTCATGCATACAGCAGGATGTTCTCCATCAGGCCTCTCAGTGGCGCCTGTTCTTGGCTTGCAATCGATGCTGCCAGAGCAGAGATAACCTTCCATATCTCACATATGCGGCTCAGCGGCTCATTCTGCTCAAGCCGCTCAATAAAATCGCGCGCACTTCTGCCTGTGGCAACCGGCATGAAACCCTGCAATTCCCAGGGGAGCAGGCGGGCTGGTGTTGGTGGGGGGGACATGCACAAGTTCGCCACTGCATCGCTGCTGGATATCAAAGAAGAATTTCTGGCAGAAGCAGTTTTTGATGGATTTTCTGGGCGATTGGGGGGGGGGGAGTGGGGGTAACTGAGGCAGAATTAGATAGCCGGGGGGGGGAATTCTCCCACATTTTCGCTCCCTAAAATCCAACAACAACGAGAATCGAACCGCACATGGGCGAGGTGGGAGGGGTGCTGCCCCAGTTTATACCCGTGGGATGTGTGGGATTTTGAACTTGTCTGCTTGTGCGCGCTGAAACTTCCGGGTGTCCCCCATCCTGCAGATGCTGGGTGATCTGCCTGCTGTTCTGCTTTCGGTCTCTATACGCTCGTAAAATCGTCTAATTTATGAGATATGCCGGGTCAGTGGACAGGTTGGTGTGGACAGGTTTGGTTAGTTGTACATGCAGCAGACAGGTTGATATAAACAAGCTAGTTCAGACTGGTAGCGGTGGACAGGTTGATATAAACAAGCTGGGTCAGACAGGTTGCGGTGGACAGGTTGATATAAACAAGCTAGTTCAGACTGGTAGCGGTGGACAGGTTGATATAAACAAGCTGGGTCAGACAGGTAGCGGTGGACAGGTTGATATAAACAAGCTAGTTCAGACTGGTAGCGGTGGACAGGTTGATATAAACAAGCTGGGTCAGATAAATAGCCGTGGACAGGTGGATATAAACAAGCTGGGTCAGACAGGTAGCGGTGGACAGGTTGATATAAACAAGCTGGTTCAGACAGGTAGCGGTGGACAGGTTGATATAAACAAGCTAGTTCAGACAGGTAGCGGTGGACAGGTTGATATAAACAAGCTAGTTCAGACTGGTAGCGGTGGACAGGTTGATATAAACAAGCTGGGTCAGACAGGTAGCGGTGGACAGGTTGATATAAACAAGCTAGTTCAGACAGGTTAGCGGTGGACAGGTTTAAGTAAGTGTACAGATGATAAATGTTCTCCGCTAGAAAAGACGATGATTTGCTCATTTAGATACACAGATACGAGCGTATACTAGAATCATAGTTTTGCGCTGCGATTATATGCTTATTGCTGATGCTGTACTTTTAATGATGGGGCATATATGGTCGCATCAGCCGGCAAAGTTAATAGCTATATCGACGTATGAAAGGTTAACTCTGTTCCTACATGTGTAGTCTATGGTTCTGTAGCGTTAGGTTACCGCTACAAGCTTACGAGTGTAAGTGGCACTTCGAAGATAGCTAGCAAAAGCGGGAGGTTTTTTAGTATATTTTGTCATTGCGTTGGGGGCTATTTAGCGCTGGGGCGAACGAATAGTACAGAAGTGTCTATGGGTGAACTAAAGCGATTGGAATATAGAATAAGAAATAATTAGAATAAATGATGAATGCTTTGGTGCTGCTACAGTTCAAAGTGCTTCAATGCCAGGACTATATGTAAACGCCGCTCAATTCTTAGTCTATGGTTAGAAAGTGCCTCGGCCCACACTCCACGGTTCTTGGTCCGCCTTGAGAGCGTTATAAAATACAGCCTCAGACTTTCTAGGTGAATGCGATACGATTGTACGTGCACAAGAGACAAGGCCAGACAATGTTGCAGAGTCAACTATCCGTGATTCTATTGGTTTCAATAATGTTTTGTCTTTTAAGTAAGTATAATATGAATTATTATAGAGCTAGTGACTTGATAATTGCCATGCTGCAACCGGATGAAAAATAGTTTTCGAAGTTCTCGGTTGCGCACCGTCCTGCAGGTCGTACCGGAGCATCCGCCACTCGAAAAGAGACCTGCTGCTCAGGTGTCTGCAAAGGGATTGAAAAATGGAAAGCAGGATATTGCCTCGAAAAATGATGTGTTTTCTGTTGATTAACTACTCCCTGACAAATTCCAGTTGGACTTGAATAAATAAATAGTTTATTAACCGTTGCTTCTTCCAACTACGAGCTAAATTGTTAGAATTGAAGTACTTGCATGTACTTACATAGCCGCAGGGCATGCCTAAAGTGTCGCACGTGTTTTTGTGAGAGACAGTACCTCAGAATATAAGTAGTCTTTGATTGTCAAGATAAAAACAACTCAAT
This sequence comes from Macrostomum lignano, assembly GCA_002269645.1. Taxonomy (NCBI): domain Eukaryota; kingdom Metazoa; phylum Platyhelminthes; family Macrostomidae; genus Macrostomum; species Macrostomum lignano. The sequence goes on along the minus strand of NIVC01001061.1, from coordinate 27,055 downwards.
ATTGCGGCCAGTGTTCGCAAAAGTACATGTACTGTAAAAATTCCCCATGCAGTGCAAATCAAACAAGGAACCTTGCATGTACATTCATGCTTCTAGAAGAAACCACTACTTTCCTTCTCCGCGATTTTGCAGTGGTTTCAGCAGCGAGCTACTCTTAGTAGTTCAGAATTTTCGCTGTAAAGTTTCAGGGGTAAGCTCAGTCCGACAGGTTATACTGTAGTTGTAGTTATAATCCGGTCGGCTACTGCACAGCTGATGGCTCCTTCGTTTAAATAATTGTTTAACTTTTCATTGGTAATTTTACAAAAGCACATGTGCACAATACGCGGACAATGCTAGTTACTGTGTACTAAAATCTTTTGGGAGCGCCCATTTCTATAATAAAATCTTGTTCCGTTGAAGACTTCTTGACTCTCAAGCAGCATTCAGATCCGAGAGATCTACTAAGAAGATTTCATAGGCTCAGCTCGCGCTAACTTTAGTCTTATTGGATTCTTCTCCGCACATTCGCTTAGAGGTGGCAGCGTACTAACTACTGCAAGTAACAACCCCGAGCCAGGAGCATGAGGCAAGACAAAGTATTCAATTTACGATAAATTTTAAATTCCTCATCGGTCATTGGTAAGAGTAACACCCTGTCTGATGAGCGTTTTGGAAAGGGGCATTAAATTTAATCGATTAGCCATAAGGAACTCAGCAGCCCGAGCAGTTTGTTTTAATCTACTTAAGCTTTATTTAAGGTACATAGTTCAAACAAATCGACGCACTGCCACGTACGTACTGAACACTCGCGCGCGAGTTCAAATACTCGTAGGCGCGTATTTACTCGCGGTAACTTGGCTAGCCTAGACTAACTGAAAACAGACGAACTTGCAATCGCAGATGAACAAAACTGTACCACTCAACAACATAGAGTCCCCCAATATCAATCACCCTCTGGCAATGCTCATACAGCTTGTCCACCTCAGCCTACAGGTGTTTTTCCTCCAACTGCCATAACCAGTGCAACGCGGCCTGTTTGACCTCTTCATGGTTTGTGAAACTCTTCTTGGAAAAGTCAGCCTTCAGCCACTTGAACAGGAATCTCTTGCAAAAGTTGAAGTCCGGGCTGTAGGGACTCTGTCCGAGCAGATTCACTCGCCGTGCAGGCAGAAAATTTGAAACAGCCTTCAAGTGTGCGGTCGTGCGGTGTCCATCTGCCGCAGAACCTCGTCCAGGTGACATGGATTTGACTGGAGAGTGCGCCAGAGGTCTCCAGTGTGCCGGAGAAAGTCGATAAAATACTGGCCATCAACCTTGGTGTTCGGTGGAGTTGTGCAGATGGAGACTCGTTTTTTTGGCGTGAAGGATACCAGCAGCATGGTCTTCTTGTCCGAGATGGACTTCCTGGTCACCGTCGGTCTGGAGTCCCCAGCTCCCAGCCAGCAGCGATTGTCTGCCTTGCTGCCCTTGCCATCCAGGTGGAGCCAGCTTTCATCCTCAGCAACCAGGCAGTTTAGGATGTCATTCAAGCCCCGGCTGCTGAACACGCTGCATAGACGGTTTTTCATCGCGTTGCACTTGCTAAATCTGCTTGGCGTATTCTTGCGATAGCTTGAGCCATAAACAACCTATGCACGTCTCAAATGCACTGCTATTGCTTCACTTACTTTGCAGCTACAACTACCCAAAAGTCCATGTGCCTACATATTTTAGACAGAAGCCTGCAGTGACATTACTTATGACACACCCGAAGTATTTGGAACTTTTTATACAATCGTTCGTTTAAATGGGAAAATTATATATAATTGATGATTGTGAGAGCAACCAAGAGATATCATTTTTATTTAAATTATTTTACAATCACAAATATTAGAATTAGGCCAGGAGACAGGGGAGACAGGGACAGGGAGACAGATTGACAGACAGACAGACAGACAGACAGACAGACAGACAGACAGACAGACAGACAGACAGACAGACAGACAGACAGACAGGGAGACTGGGAGACAGATAGACAGGGGAGACAGGAAACAGAGAGACAGGGAAGACGGGGGAGACAGGATGATGATATTGTAATGATATTGTGATTTCATAAAAAATGGCGGTCATTTATTAACATAATTTAGGCAAGATAATATGTATTGTGTGTATTTTAAAGCAAAGTATAATTTAGGAAGCTTGAATAGACAAAAAAATAGATTTGTTTTACAAATAAGAAGAATGCATTAATTGCATTAAGTTTGCTTTAGTTTCTTTTACAGGTAAGTTGTATTTTTGGCCAAAAACTAAGTTGCATTTTTGTTAAAACTAAGTCACACGGCTGACCGAATTTTGGAGGTTGCGCATAGTATGGGCGGATAGTTGGCAGGCATGCTTTGCTGCACAGTGGCGGATCTAGTAAGTTCCAATCACCATGATCTTTATTTATTAGACAGGTGATGATTAACTTTATTTGCTTATTAAATTGTTCTATTAGTCTGTTTGACTGGGCATGGTAGAGGGTAGTGAAAGTGTGGCAGATATTATAAAGTTTGCAGAAAGCCTTAAATTGTTTACTAGCAAAAGTTTTCCATTGTCTGTGAATCCTTTCTTCTGAAAATGCCCTTATGCAATACAAAAAATAGTTTATTGCTGCAATGCAAAAAAGGTCATTTATTATTGCAACATCTACCTAGATTTTTAGAGAATAGGTGTGTACTAATTTTTTTGGTGTGTATTTCTAGCTTCAATCTTTATTCATGATCTAGATTATGGTAGAAAAGCCTTTCATATAATCTGCTTGGACAAATGAGTTAATGTTCTACATTTTTGGCCAATTTTGGACCTTTAATATGGTATATCTATTTGTCTCTTTATCCTGCAGGCCAATAAAATACCACTTTAGGTATTCTTTGATACTTGAACCATTAAGCACCTGCAATAGTGCATACAGAATAGGCTAATTAAAATTGGAAACTAACTTTGCTATTCTTAATAGGGCCATATCCTGGGACCTCTTATATAGCTCGCCACTATTTAACCAATATCCCAGTATGCCTAATACTAATAGTTATACTTTGTCATGAAGGTATAATACCATGTCTACTGATAATATGAGATGACTTACCTTGTGAGAATAACACAAGTGCATAATGGTACAACCTTTTAATCAAGAAATCTAGCCAGCTACTTGTAGCCACTGATATACTAATTGAATCAATTACCAAGTTTATTGGCACTTTTAACTTTTTCGGCATGTAGAACATGCCTGTTATCAAACATAGATAAGAGATAGCGATGATAAAAGTGACACATTTTTTGAAAGTGTCCTAAGTGTATATGCATATGCATCAGATCATATATAGCCTTTATTTGCACTTTTGTCTTTTGATTTCTTCTTTAGCCAAATGCTTATTAAAGTCTTATTCAAAAGTATATCTCAAGCATTGTGAGTAGATATAGCAATCAAAGCATATAACAACAATGGATCCTAACTAAGCTTTATGTTTTAGGCTTTTTTCACATACTTTCTATGCTTAAGATAGTAGTCTTTGGGCTCTGTGATACCTTGTATGGTGACAGTAGAGCCTTGATCCCAAATTCTTTAATCTATGCATATTATTGTCATATGCCATATTCTTTAATCAATTCAATGCTAGGCCCTATAGAACATTTAAGCATATAAATGACAGTGCAATAATAATGCATGATATGAAAGTGGCTGTACTTAACACTAAGACTGCATATTTGGATAAATTGTATTTGAATAGTTGATATAACCTTGTACATACATGCGCAACAGTCGGCCGAGTCGGCCGATCCGGCCGACCGATTTGGTGGTGAACCAAGGAAGTCGCAAAAATGCCCACCCAAAAAACCCAAGTAGTAGTACTAAGTAGCTGACGAGGCATTTTGGCCTTATAAGACAGTCATAGTTACTCCTGCCGTTTACCCAAAGTTGCGTTAATTTTGCTTTAGGTTTTTTTACATGTAAGTCGCATTTTTGGCCAAAAACTATGTCGCATTTTTGTTAAAACTAAGTCGCATGGCCGACCGAATTTTGGAGGTTGCGCATGTATGACCTTGTAGCAAATGTCTTCTTGAGCCTTACAATGGTCTTTAAAAGTAATTGGCCTATTCAAGTGCTGTCCATAAACAATTGAACCCTTCAATTTCAGGGATGATGTAAATTAATTCATTTTCAGTTTTGCATCCTTAGCTAGAGACTTATTCGCAAAGGATAAAGATTATAAAAGTTGGCTCTTTAGCTGTTGCCTATTCTGCTGAATGTCATAGGGGCCTACCAAATCATTTTGATATTCTCTTTTGCCATATTTTCCAAGAAAGAAAGTTTATCTAACTGGCTTGCAAGAGCACTCATTGTACACTGAAATTGAAGCACTAGCTGTGAAAAAGTAAATTTTAGACCCTCAGAGAATGCAATCTATTTTGTTAAAGCTTGCACTTCTTAAAACACATGCTGTTTGTATACACTGGCAGATATCTGAAAGATATGAATGTAAAGAAAGCTTCTAAAGAAAGTATGCAGTCTTGATATTTAAATCTTCTTAGTTCAGTTCTAGTTATAAAGCTATTCCTAATGAGCATATTGGTTTCTAACTTAGAAAGAAGCAGTATCCCCAAGAAAGCAATCAGTCTAAAATTTCTAGATAGCTCAATAGCAAGCTAAGCTGATAAAAATACCAAAAACAATTTACGAGCTATTTCTTATTAATCATATTGGTCTCTTTAACCATATTGATTTTCATATAGTTTAAGGCCCTATCTGATTGCCAAAAGGCATAGCTATTTTTGGCAATAATAAAACCATTATGCTAAAAAATACTAAGACTTATATGCTACTAGACTTGCTTAAACACCTAGTTGACATAGTGCATATTAAGCTATTATATGTTACATTCAAGATTAGCAAACAATAAGTATCCAATATGACACTATTGCATGGTCAAGATATGAAAAAAACAGAAGAAAGTCCTAACTGTTAGAAGTTAGGCTAGGACTTCAATTAGTCTATATTACTTATCTATCAGTAATTGTAAATTTAAATTATTTTGTGTTCCTTAAATAAATGCAAAATATTGTAAGTAGCAGCACATTTGCATGTAAACTAGTTCAGTTCAGTAGTAAGTTAAACTGAAGCATTTTAATTTATTTTTAAAGCCAAGGCTCATTTATTGGCTCTTAACCCCCCAGCTTAAACCCTCCAAACGCGCCTTTCCACACTCCTCCGCCCGCCCCAATTTTTATTGCCTCTCGGAATTCCAGCCTAAAGCTGCCATTTGCATTTCAGTGGACTGGCCAATGTACATTATTGCTGAACCAATTAGCAAGCTGTTAACGCCTGAAAGCTTGGGCTTCTAAACTTATCAAAGTCATTTCAAAAAAGCTTATGCATTCTTCATTGCTACTGAACTGAAAGTGGAAAGCTGTTTTGCTAAGCATATATGCCTGAGTGGCCTATCTAGTTATTTCAGTATTTGAGGCCTAATCTTTATGATTCATTAAGCTTATTATGTATGCATAGAAACTGGACTCAATATTTGAACCTGCAGGAGTCTGCACAGCCCTCAAAGCGGACCCGCGCCACGGCCATGTCCGTGTTCATGCGGGAATACCGCAACTCCAATCCCGCTCTGCGGTCGCTGCCGCACTCCAGCTCCCAGCTGATCGCCGAGGCCAACAGCGCCTTCAAGAGCCTCAGCCTGGAGCAGCGGCAGGTCTACGAGCGGAAAGCGAAGGCTGAGAACAAGAAGTTCGATCAGAAATTCGGCGACAAGTTTCGTCGCGACTGCGAGGGCTTCACGCTGGAGTCCCGCGCCAAAGCTTCTCAGGAGGCGGAGGCTTTCAGGCGGTGGAGCGAGGACCTGCTCAGGCAGATGCTGTCGGATGCAGAGCTGCAGTGGCTGCTGGACCGGCCGTTTGTGGTCGGTGAGCTGTTCGACTTCGCGCCCGCAGATCCGCACGAGTCCCGCCAGAACCTGCCTGCGGAGCTCGGCTTCGTGCGCTTCAGCCTGCGGTCTGGCGTCACCGACCGCCTGCACCACATCGTCAGCCTGACCTCCCAGCAGCTGCCGATGCACCTGCGATTCCAGTGCAAGGATCTGGCTGAGGAGACTCACGGAATCCACATCGACCATCAGCTGGGAGGCAGCGTCGCCGCCTTCGACCGCGAGCTTCGCCGGCTCTGCCAGGACGACTCGGGCCGCCCGCTGCCTCTGTTTGTGCCAGCAGACAGCCTGCAGCGAATGCAGCATGGCCTGATGTACATCTACGGCTCCAGCGCTGATCTCGGCACCTGCCCGCTGGTGATTGAGCCTTCGAAACCTTCCAAGTCTCGCGTGCTCAGTCTGGAGCCCCTCATGCGGCACCTGATGGCCTGCCCAGCCATGCCCGAGGACAAGAGGGCGTCCGTGCTGGACTTGCAGATGACCGCCTTGCTGCAAAAAGTCCGGTTCACAGGTGAGCTGCTCAAACTGCACTACTCGCAGTAGTAAGCATGGCAATGATACTAGAAGCCCATAAACCCGCACTACTCGCAGTAGTAAGCAGGACAATAAAACTGGAAGCCCACATCCCGCAGGCTACAGCGAGTGCTGCCAGTTCCACACCGGCCAGGACAACACAGAGTTCTGCGCCCTGACCAGAGCTCACCGCTACGCCTGGGCGATCTTTGAGCTGCTGTACGACCGGCTAGGATTCGAACTCACGACCGCGCACAGGCCGTTAGACGAGCAGCTGGTGACGCCGCCTGCGCCTATCAGGCGGGAGGACCAGCCGCGGTGGCTGGAAAACTCTCGCTGGCAAAAGCGCGCTAACCCGTCGCCACCGCGGTCGGTTGCCATGGCAACGCAGCCTACTACTTCCGCAGCCCCGGCAAACGCCTCAGCCAATGGCGCTGCTGCTGAAAATTTTCAAGCTTTTGGTCGGGGCCGGGGGCGCGGCGTTCGTCTGACTGAGCAGCCGCCGATGCCGATGCCGCCGCCTGCCGCGTCTGAAGATGCCGCCATTGAGTCCGATGGGAGGCCCGCCGGACGGCCCGCTGTCCTTGGTCGGGGTCGAGGCATTCGCTCTTCGGAGCCGCCGTTTGATAATGCCTCCCGCGGGGTGGCGGTGCCGGCTCGCTTTGAAGATGCCGCCGGCGGGGTGGCGGTGCCGGCTCGCTTTGAAGATGCCGCCCGCGGGGTGGCGGCGCCGGCTCGCTTTGAAGATGCCGCTATCGACGCTGGCAGCAGCTTTCGCTCCTCTGAGCAGGCGGCCTTTGAAGATGCCGCACCGATGACCCGCGCCTCGCCGGGACCCCCTCCGGGCCTGTCGTCTCCCGTTGGCGGCGCCGGCAGAGGTGGGGGGCGCGGCCGGGGCCGGCATCGCGCAGACGGCGCGGCCCCAATTATTGTAGATTAATGGTTGATAGCAATTATTTACTGAGCGACTGTTTGTTAAAATTGAAGCAGAGTTTGTTAAGCTTTATCTATTTTATATATTCAGCAAGCTCGCATTGTACCAAATTTTCGACCTTTTTACGAGTGGCATGATAATTGCAGATAAATTATCCGTGTTTATGAAATCTTGGTTATCAGATGACTAGTTTTGCTTTTGTCTTGTTTTTACTTTTTAAAAGTTTTTTTTTCAAAAAGCATTCGTCAATTTTTGCGATAAATGTTTCATTGATTACAATTCCAACCCCCTGATTTCAAGGTCAATCCCAACCCTCTGATTTCAAGGTCAATCTCCACCCCCTGATTTCAAGGTCAATCTCCACCCTCTGATTTCAAGGTCAATCCCCACCCTCTGATTTCAAGGTCAATCTCCACCCCCTGATTTCAAGGTCAATCTCCACCCCCTGATTTCAATGTCAATCTCCACCCCCTGATTTCAAGGTCAATCCCCACCCTCTGATTTCAAGGTCAATCCCCACCCTCTGATTTCAAGGTCAATCCCCACCCTCTGATTTCAAGGTCAATCCCCACCCTTTGATTTCAAGGTCAATCTCCACCCATTGATTTCAAGGTCAATCTCCACCCCCTGATTTCAAGGTCAATTTCCACCCCCTGATTTCAAGGTCAATCTCCACCCTCTGATTTCAAGGTCAATCCCCACCCTTTGATTTCAAGGTCAATCCCCACCCTTTGATTTCAAGGTCAATCCCCACCCTCTGATTTCAATGTCAATCCCCACCCTTTGATTTCAAGGTCAATCCCCACCCCCTGATTTCAAGGTCAATCTCCACCCCCTGATTTCAAGGTCAATCTCCACCCCCTGATTTCAAGGTCAATCTCCACCCCCTGATTTCAAGGTCAATCCCCTCCTTTTGATTTCAAGGTCAATCCCCTCCTTTTGATTTCAAGGTCAATCCCCACCCTCTGATTTCAAGGTCAATCCCCACCCTCTGATTTCAAGGTCAATCCCGGTTTTTACCCCAATGGTCGCTTCTGGTTTTAGATTACTATTGCAAGTTCTTGACGCCTCGATTGTAAAAAGTTGATTTTTTGAGAGCTCAGTTTTTCTTTGAGTATCGCTAGTATATCGCCTGCCGGTATCTAATACTGTTTTTAAGGTGTTTCCGTTTTATTTAATTTATGTACTTTATGGCTTATGCCATCTGGTATCCTGTTTTTCAATTAAGCCTTTTTCATGTTTTAAAAACCCTGTATGCATAGCGAGTGCCCTTGCTGCGGTCAGCAGATATAAATACATGATTCTGATGTATTTACCTGTTTTAAAACTGCTATCTCTGGTATGCGAGACAGTAAATAATTATTTTTTGTCATTATTCGAACTCTGCGTTGCAATTTGCAGTCTGATGGTCTGATAGTCTGATATTGGGACAGTGACAGTCTGATATTGGGATAGATATTATCTGGACAGTCACATTCACAGAGAGCTCATTGTCAGACTGACGCATTCACAGAGAGCTCATTGTCAGACTGACACATTCACAGAGAGCTCATTGTCAGACTGACACATTCACAGAGAGCTCATTGTCAGACTGACGCATTCACAGAGAGCTCATTGTCAGACTGACGCATTCACAGAGAGCTCATTGTCAGACTGACGCATTCACAGAGAGCTCATTGTCAGACTGACACATTCACAGAGAGCTCATTGTCAGACTGACACATTCACAGAGAGCTCATTGTCAGACTGACACATTCACAGAGAGCTCATTGTCAGACTGTCACATTCACAGAGAGCTCATTGTCAGACTGACACATTCACAGAGAGCTCATTGTCAGACTGACACATTCACAGAGAGCTCATTGTCAGACTTACATTGGACAGAGCAGTTCAGCGGTTAACGCGTCGGACTCGTGCCAGGAGTACCCGGGTTCGATTCCGCGAGCGGTCACACAAAAATGTCGTGCGTGCTGTTTGGCAAATTTCAAAATCCATCTTTCATTGAGAGATTATAAACGCATTAAGATAAAATCTGTTGCTAAATTTAGACTCTCGCCTGGGGTGTTTGGTCTTTTATGGCATTGGGTAAAAATTGCCAAATCTGGCTGGCTGCATGGCCCGCTGCAGTCGGGTGCGAGCTGCCACTCCGTGGGAAATTTCTCGTGACGGCCACACCCAGTGTAGCGGTCGCTCAGTCCGGGTGCTCCCTTCGGTTCCGTTCATAAAGAGCGCGCGGACCGAGGCTTCTGGAGTTTTTCTCGAATCTCCCCCGACCCTGCTCGGCTCGGAAGTTTTCTCAAGCGCAGGCAGATTAGTTGGGTGTTGACTAGCAGCCTACTGCTGCATGCAGGAGCGCCCCCGGCCCTGGCATCAGCCCCCCAGCAGAGACCGCAACTTGGACATATTCGACAAGGCTCTGATCGGTTTCGAGCAGCAATTTTCGAGCTCAAGGCGCGGCAGCTTCGACCAGCAGAACCGTCCCCGTCGTCAAAAGCTGCAAAATAAGCCGATAATCCAGCGGAAGAGGTTCAGCAGCAGCGATAACCGACTGGCTGAGATTGAAGAGACCAGCCAGCTAGGAGAAGAAGACATGAGCCGGTGCGTGTCGCTGCGGGAGTCGGATTGCAAGTAGATTTCTGCTAGATCTCAGTAGATCTCTGCTAGATCTCAGTAGATTTCTGCTAGATCTCTGCTAGATCTCTGCTAGATCTCAGTAGATCTCTGCTAGATCTCAGTAGATCTCTGCTAGATCTCAATAGATCTCAGTTAGATCTCTGCTACATCTCAGTAGATCTCAGTAGATCTCAGTAGATCTCTGCTAGATCTCAGTAGATCTCAGTAGATCTCTGCTTGGATCTCAGTAGATCTCAGTAGGTCTCTGCTAGATCTCAGTAGATCTCAGTTAGATCTCTGCTAGATCTCAGTAGATCTCAGTTAGATCTCTGCTAGATCTCAGTAGATCTCTGCTTGGATCTCTGCTAGATCTCAGTGGATCTCTGTTAGATCTCTGCTAGATCTTAGTAGATCTCTGCTTGGATCTCAGTAGGTCTGCTAGATATCTGCTGGATCTCAGTAGATCTCTGCTAGATCTCTGTAGATCTCAGGTAGAACCTAGTAGATCTTTGCTTGATCTCAGGTAAATCTCAGTAGATCTCTGCTAGATCTCGATTAGATATCCGCTAGATCTCATGAGCATGTATGTCGGATGAAAGCATGGATATATGAATATGATACTTAAGAAGATCTCTAGTTAGACTTCAGGTGCATCTTTGAGTAGCTGGATCTCAGATAAGCTCACTGCATGGATCCGCATAGCTTGCAGATCCACCATTAACGACAGCATTTTTAGAAACTGAAAGAGGCAGCGAGTGGGAAAAATAAAATCAGTAGTGCAGACGCATTTCGTCAGTAGCTTGAACGCGCATGACCACACAAATTTGGCGATAATCGGACAAAAAAGTTCATGCACTCAAACCGCGGCCCACTATTGACAGCAGCTTCCAGCAGTACAGCCGGCAGAGGGTCTCCACCAGCAGCAGCAGCGGCGGCGGCGGCGGCTTAGGCGGCTTCGGCACCGGCCTCGCTCTACCCCGGCGAACTCATTCAATCAGCTCGGACGGCTGGGGCCGCAGCGGCGGCAGTTCCGGCTACCAGCGGCAGGTGTTCCGGCAGAGCTTCCGGCAGGCTGTAAGCTGGGATGGGGTCGGGTTGGTGTGTATCAGGGGTCGGCAAACTTTATTACCTCAAGGGCCTGATAGAGAATCCAGCTCATGGCTGCAGGCCAGATGAGTGGAAAGGAGAGGGAATGGAGGATGAGATATGAATGAAGAGAGGAGAGTCGGGAGATGGGACGTGGGAAGAGATGAGAGAAAAGATTTGAGGAGAGAAGACGGGAGAAAGAAGAGGGGAGAAAGAAGAGGAGAGAGAGAAGAGGGAGAGAGGAGAGGAAGAGAGAGAGAGAGAGAGGGGGAGAGAGAGAGAGGGGAGGAGAGAAGAGGAGAGAGGAGGGAGAGAGGAGAGAGAGGAGAGAGGAGAGGAAGAGAGAGGAGAGGGGAGAGAGGAGAGGGGGAGAGAGGAGAGAGAGGAGAGAGAGGAGAGAATAGGAGAGGGGAGAGAGGAGAGAGGAGAGGAAAGAGAAAAGAGGGGAGAGAGGAGAGGGGGAGAGAATAGGAGAGAGGGGAGAGAGGAGAGAGAGGAGAGAGGAGAGGGGAGAGAGGAGAGAGGGGAGAGAGGAGAGGGGGGAGAGGAGAGGGGGAGAGAATAGGAGAGGGGAGAGAGGAGAGAGGAGAGGAAAGAGAGGAGAGGGGAGAGAGGAGAGGGGGAGAGAATAGGAGAGAGGGGAGAGAGGAGAGAGAGAGGAGAGAGGAGAGGAAAGAGAGGAGAGGGGAGAGAGGAGAGGGGGAGAGAATAGGAGAGAGGGGAGAGAGGAGAGAGAGGAGAGAGGAGAGGGGAGAGAGGAGAGAGGGGAGAGAGGAGAGGGGAGAGAGGAGAGAGGAGAGAGAGGAGAGGGGGAGAGAATAGGAGAGGGGAGAGAGGATAGGGGACAGAGGAGAGAGGGGAGAGAGGGCAGAGGAGAGAGGAGAGGAAAGAGACGAGAGGGGAGAGAGGAGAGGGGAGAGAGGAGAGAGAGGAGAGGGAGAGAGGAGAGGAAAGAGAGGAGAGAGAGGAGAGGGGAGAGAATAGGAGAGGGGAGAGAGGAGAGAGAGGAGAGGGGAGAGAGGAGAGAGGGGAGAGAGGAGAGGGGAGAGAGGAGAGGGGAGAGAGGAGAGGGGAGAGAGGAGAGGGGAGAGAGGAGAGGAAAGAGAGGAGAGAGAGGAGAGGGGAGAGAGGAGAGGGAGAGAGGAGAGGGGAGAGAGGAGAGGGGAGAGAGGAGAGGGGAGAGAGGAGAGGGGAGAAAGGAGAGAAGGGAGTGAAAGGGGGAGAGGGGAGCAAAAAGAGAGCTGAGAAGACACAAACCTTGAGCGGGCCGGATTGCTATTGTGAAGTTTCAAAGGACCCGAGGGCCGGATGAAGAGGCTTCGCGGGTCGGAGTTTGCCGAGCCCTGGGTCTGCCTGGACCTCAAACAAGTCCACTCCTCTTTGCCAGGCGCCGCCACCTGTGCTGACGGGCGGTCGCCAGCAGTCTTTCTACTCCTACAGCAGCAGCGGCGGCGGCGGCGGCGGCGGCGGCGGCGGAGGCGGCGGGGCAGGCTGGCTGCAGCACCACCGACCTCCGTCAGCCGCTCTGGGAAGCAGCGGCACCAACAGCAGGAGCTACTTTGTCACCACTGAGACGTCGTCCGCGGGCGGTGTCGGCGGCGGCGGCGGCGGTATCAGCGGACGGCAGTCGTCGGCGGGCGGCGCGTACTTCTCCGAGGGTCTGGTCATCAAGCCGGGCGGTGCGTCAGCCAGCTCGGCCATGCTGCAGCAGCAACAGCAGCAGCAGCACCAGCAGCACCAGCAGCACCAGCAGCACCAGCAGCACCAGCAGCACCAGCAGCTGTTTCGACGCGACTCCACAGGCAGCGTGGAGCGGGAGCTGCTGCGCTATCAGCAGCGAGACAGCGGCGGCAGCCGGCAGTATAAGGTGAATGCTACTAATTGGCTTCGCGGTATCTTTAGACCCGAGTAGGCTGATGCATTCACGGCCAGAGCTGCTGTAAGTTAAGCAGAACTGGCTGTGGTTAGTATCTAGAATTGCGTCTGAATGGCCGCATCTAGAGAACCAATCTAGAGTCGAGCCGTGAAATCCGCGGTTATCATTGTGAACCGGCTTCCTCCCCCACACGCCCGTCAGGTGGAGGCCCGGCAGCCGGACGAGAACGTGCACTCCGAGGGCTTCCTAGTTCAGCGCCGGTCCATCGGTCGCTGGGGCGGCGGCGACGGCGGCGGCATCGCCAGCCGGGAGCAGCGGACGGCCATCAGCGAACAAGAGGAGCAGCAGAGATTTCAGCGACAGCAGAACGCCGACTACCCGGTGCTGAAGGTGCACCAGCCCTACAAGATGAAGTTTCTCATGAGCAAGGAGGCTCCGCCCGCAGTGTACAGCAGCGGCAGCGCCGAAGAGTCCTCGGTCAGAGAGAGGTTCGCCAGCGACCTGTACCGCGGCCGGCACGGCAGGCAGAGCGTCGTCGGTGGCTTCGGCGGCGACGGTGGCGCCGTCCGACAGTTCAGCCAGCAGCGGTTCATCTATGGCGCCAGAGCCGAGTCGCCAGAGGCATCGGCGATCGTCCAGACCCATACAAAGACATCGGACAACTACGGCGGCACCATCAGGGAGGGCACCATTCAGCAGCATCTGGCCACGGAGAAGTCGGCCGGGTTCAAGGACGGCGAGCTGGAGGCGGCGCTGAGCAGGCTGGAGCTGAGCGAAGGCGGCCAGCGGGATGAGGAGACTACAGAGACTAAAACAACAAAGACTACGACACAGACTGTGCAGAGCGGCGAGTCCAAGGAGACGTCGGCGGCGGCGGCAGCTGCTGCACTGAAGCGCAAGCAGTCCACCATGTCGCGGGTGTCGGTGCAGAACGACAAGGAGGAGGAGGAGGTCAGCTACTTCATGGACGGCGACCGGCTGAGGAAGCGGGTGAAGCGACGCCGCTACGCGGATGGCAAGCTGGTGAACGAGAAGGAAGAGGTGGCCAGCCTGACGGAGGCCGAGCAGCGGGAGATCAGCGAGCACCGCAGCCAGTGGCAGTGGAGCAGCAGCGGCGGCGGCGGCGCCGGCAGCAGCAGCAGCAGCAAGACAGTCGTTGTCACAGAAGACGGGAACCGCGCCGTCCGGCGCCCCAAGAAGCGCCGCTGCGCCTGCTGCTACCCGCGGCACAAGCGCTACAAATCGGTGCCAGAGACGGCCCAGCCGCAGCAGCAGCAGGCAGCGGCCCAGCAGTCCAGCTGGAGCAGCCGGCGCGGCCCCGACGGCGCCGTGATCACCGAGACAACGACTACGACAACGACGGCGAACGGTGGCTCCGTCACGGAGACAAGGACGAGAAAACAGAAATCGAAAAGCGGCGGCTGCTGCGGCCGGAAGAAGCGGAACAGCTGGCGGGCTGAGCAGCAGAACGGAGCCGGGGCTGCGAGTCAGCCGGTTGTCACCTTTGATGAGCGCAGGTAGACGGACGCGAGCAGATTGGACTGACCATTAAATTGTTATAATCGGTAATGGTTGCATACGCTCGTAACAATACTGCTTATTGAGTTTTTATCAATGCGCGTCAGCTGATCAGGCTAAAATTATACGCGGCCAATAGCTATATTAGCTAGCTCGTATATTGTTTATGGCTTCTACAAATATAATTAATTATTGATGATTATTGTGCTCCAAATATCACGGGAACTCCGACACAGCCTTAAAAGCTTCCAATTTTCACTACTGTGTATCTTGTGTGACTCGTCTGTTACGGTAAATAAGAACACAATGATGCGGTCCAGTTATCCCAACTACAATCGAAAACACAATGATGCGGTCCAGTTATCCCAACTACAATCGGTGAACACAATGATGCGGTCCAGTTATCCCAACTACAATCGGTGAACACAATGATGCGGTCCAGTTATCCCAACTACAATCGGTGAACACAATGATGCGGTCCAGTTATCCCAACTACAATCGGTGAACACAATGATGCGGTCCAGTTATCCCAACTACAATCGGTGAACACAATGATGCGGTCCAGTTATCCCAACTACAATCGGTGAACACAATGATGCGGTCCAGTTATCCCAACTACAATCGAGAACACAATGATGCGGTCCAGTTATCCCAACTACAATCGAGAACACAATGATGCGGTCCAGTTATCCCAACTACAATCGGTGAACACAATGATGCGGTCCAGTTATCCCAACTACAATCGAGAACACAATGATGCGGTCCAGTTATCCCAACTACAATCGAGAACACAATGATGCGGTCCAGTTATCCCAACTACAATCGGTGAACACAATGATGCGGTCCAGTTATCCCAACTACAATCGAGAACACAATGATGCGGTTCAGTTATCCCAACTACAATCGTGAACACAATGATGCGGTCCCGTGTACGAGTGTTAGTGTACACGCATCATTAAGTCTAAATTGTAGGTAAATCCCTGATTATTTGGCTTGCATCATTTCTAATTTGTATCTTTCGAATGAAACATACGAACTAGCCTAAAATATTAATTAAATATTCGGTTTCACAAAATAATTTAGAAACTCGAACAGCAGCCGTCTTCTTTCATTAACCATATAATGCCACTGTAAATATGAATGGCAATATTCGCCAGCTAATAATATTAGTAGTTGATTACTGCCTTGTGCATTCCATGCCTGTTGTAAAAAAGTTTATTTAATATAAAAATTATCTAAGGAATTTATGACAGGCGGACAGCCGTAGCGAATGCGGTCGAGGTTTTTTAAAGTGCGCTTTGGGATGAGTGGGGGGGACAACAAAAATGACAACAAATAAATGAATTAAATATTCGATGCGAGAAAAGATCAAATAAACAGCTTTGTGACCAATTAATTAATAATTAATCATTTACTGACGCTGAAAAAGTCATGGCTGTGACACTTGGGGAGTAAACAACACAATCACCAGAGTTAGTAGTATAGATAGATTATCAACTGAGTAGTCTGTAGCGAATCTGATTTGGTAATTCGTGAGAATAATGCGACGAAAATTGATTGAACCATATGGCTAGCAAATCAGGCAGAAAAGACAGAAAAGCAAAAAGCAGAACAACGGCTAGCGACTAAGATTTGGTTAGACAGGAGAAAAAAGCAGAAATGTTCCTGAAACACGGCAAAATGGAATTTTTTAAATTAAGGTTATTGTTTGCAAAATTAATTTTTGCGTCGAAATTTAGGATTAAACATTTGTTAACATACTACTGTGAAAAATCACACGAATCTTTTTAATGAATAAGCAATATTATAATAATACGGCAAATAAAACAGAATCGTAAATTGGTAAAAAACTGGCGGCTTCATAAAAAATTCGTTTAACTGAGAAAATAATTAATAGAGAGCTAACTAGAGGGGAAATTTTTATCGTTAAAATGTTCTCTTCGCGATATACTTTCCATACTACTCAGGCCAAGCAATAGTAGTCACCTTTGCTTATGCCTGCCTTAATATATTTTTCTCTCGGAGAAAACGGGTTGTAAAATTATTTTTTTCAACTCCCAGAAAAATGTTGTTTCTTAGAAAACAAATCGATCAGTCAGCGGCTTCACCACAGGCTGCCTGAGCTGGCACCGCCGGGCGGCTGGTGCGTCCGGATGCCGCTCCTGGCCGGCTTGGTGTCGTCGAACTGGGCGCCGGACAGGCTGAACGAGCTCTCCTGCATGTGGCGCCCGCCGCCCCGGGTTGGCGGCCTGTGGAAGACGTTCTCTGCGGCCGCCTCCGGGCCGCCGCCGCCGCCAGCGGCTCCCGGCTGCTCCTTGGCCACCGCCTTCTGGCGCTCCTGCTCGGCCTTCAAATCGATGACCGGACCGTCGTAGGCGTCCCTAGCAACCGCCACGGTGCCGGCGGACTTGGCAGCCTCGCGCTTCTCCAACCGGTTGTAAACGTAGGGCGGGAAGGCCGGCATCGGCACGAAGCGGCCGGCGCCCTGCGTGACCTTCAGCTGGCGCTCGTCAACCACGAGGCGGCCGCCGCTAATAACGAACTCGGCGATGCCGTGGCACACCATGCCTTCGAATATGTTGAAGTCCACGTTCTGGTGGTGCGTCTTGGCCGAGATGGTCCTGCGAGTGTGCATTCGGATGATGATACAGTTTCATGCTTTCGCAAATAAAGTCCACTTGGCTTTCTTATGGTTATAGAAATTAGCAATGGAAATCCCCCAACCCGCACAATTTGGAAAATCCTCAATGGAAAATCATCAACTTGCAAATATGGAAAATCTTCAATAGAAAATCCCCAAACTGCACAATATGGAAAATCCTCAATGGAAAATCCCCAACTTGCACAATATGGAAAATCCTCAATGGAAAATCCCCAACCCGCACAATATGGAAAATCCTCAATGGAAAATCCCCAACTTGCACAATATGGAAAATCCTCAATGGAAAATCCCCAACCTGTACAATATGGAAAATCCTCAATGGAAAATCCCCAACGCACAATATGGAAAATCCTCAATGGAAAATCCCCAACCCGCACAATATGGAAAATCCTCAATGGAAAATCCCCAAATTGCAAAATATGGAAAATCCTCAATGGAAAATCCCCAACTTGCACAATATGGAAAATCCTCAATGGAAAATCCCCAACTTGCACAATATGGAAAATCCTCAATGGAAAATCCCCAACTTGCACAATATGGAAAATCCTCAATGGAAAATCCCCAACCTGTACAATATGGAAAATCCTCAATGGAAAATCCCCAACCGCACAATATGGAAAATCCTCAATGGAAAATCCCCAACCTGCACAATATGGAAAATCCTCAATGGAAAATCCCCAATTGCAAAATATGGAAAATCCTCAATGGAAAATCCCCAACTTGCACAATATGGAAAATCCTCAATGGAAAATCCCCAACTTGCACAATATGGAAAATCCTCAATGGAAAATCCCCAACTGCAAAATATGGAAAATCTTCAATGGAAAATCCCCAACTTGCACAATATGGAAAATCCTCAATGGAAAATCCCCAACCTGCACAATATGGAAAATCCTCAATGGAAAATCCCCAACTTGCACAATATGGAAAATCCTCAATGGAAAATCCCCAACTTGCACAATATGGAAAATTCTCAATGGAAAATCCCCCAACTTGCACAATATGAAAAATCCTCAATGGAAAATCCCCAAACCAAGAAGTCCTCAAGCCTCACCTGGTCTCCTTGGCATTCCAGACCACAATGTCGGCATCGGATCCCACAGCGATGCGGCCCTTCTGCGGGTACAGGTTGAACACCTTGGCAGCGTTGGTCGAGGTGGCGGCCACGAACTGACAGGGGTCCAAGATGCCGGTCTCCACGCCCTTCTCCCACAGCACGCTCATCCGGTCCTCCACGCCGTTGACTCCGTTGGGGATTCGGCGGAAGTCGTCTTTGCCCAGCGCCTTCTGGTCGGCCTTGAACACGCAGTGATCGGTGCCCGTGCAGGTCAGCTCGCCCGTGGCCAGCATGCGCCACAGGCGCTCCTTGGTGCTGGGGTCACGCAGCGGCGGGCTGAGCACGTGACCGGCGGCGTGACGCCAGCAGGTGTGCTGAAGGAGGGATGGTGGGAGATGTCATGGCTCAATAGGGAGTTGCTGAGATGCCAGTTGGCTCAATGGGGAGTTGCTGAGATGCCAGTTGGCTCAATGGGGAGTTGCTGAGATGCCAGTTGGCTCAATGGGGAGTTGCTGAGATGCCAGTTGGCTCAATGGGGAGTTGCTGAGATGCCAGTTGGCTCAATGGGGAGTTGCTGAGATGCCAGTTGGCTCAATGGGGAGTTGCTGAGATGCCAGTTGGCTCAATGGGGAGCTGCTGAGATGCCAGTTGGCTCAATGGGGATTTGGGAAGGCACAGAGAGTGTACATGCCTGATGATTAGAAAGTCAGGGCCGCTGTGTACACTCTGTGTGAGCGTGTGTACAGCATCTGCTGTTAATATTAATTTTTCGCTCTGCTACTGTCAGTAATGCAATAGAAAATTGATAACTGACCAGAACATTCCCATAGCCAAACCTGATAGCTGGAGTTGTCACAGGCCAGCCCGGCGGCGATGGGCTCGCCGTAGCAGACCTGGCCACGCCGGCGCGCCTTGGAAATGGCCTCGCCGGCCTCGGCGCTCATCACGTGCACCACATAGAGCGGGCAGTTGGCCTCGTCAGCTATGGCCAGCGCGCGCGTAGTGGCCTCGATCTCCATGGCCTCCGGGCGGGAGTAAGAGTGACCCTCTGGCCCGCGGATTCCGTCAGCGACCAGCTGTTCGGCTTTGCGCTCGATAATCTGGTTGGGGAGGGTGGGGAGCGGATTAGCGAGGAGCGGGATGACAGTATTGGAAATCGATACAGGCTTTACTGTCAAGATGAACTGCGCTACTGGGGGAGATGACTAAGAGACTGGTTTATTTTGAGACAGGGAGAGACGGAGATGAAGACGGAGAGAGGGGGATAAAGGCAGAGAGAGGGAGATGGAGACGGAGACAGGGAGATGGAGACGGAGACAGGGAGATGGAGACGGAGACAGGGAGATGGAGACGGAGACAGGGAGATGGAGACGGAGACAGGGAGATGGAGACGGAGAGAGGGAGACGGAGACAGGGAGATGGAGACGGAGACAGGGAGATGGAGACGGAGACAGGGAGGCAGAGACAGAGAGAGGGAGATAGAGACGGAGAGGTAGATAGAGACGGAGACAGGGAGATGGAGACGGAGACAGGGAGGCAGAGACAGAGAGAGGGAGATAGAGACGGAGAGGTAGATAGAGACGGAGACAGGGAGATGGAGACGGAGACAGGGAGGCAGAGACAGAGAGAGGGAGATAGAGACGGAGAGGTAGATAGAGACGGAGACAGGGAGATGGAGACGGAGACAGGGAGGCAGAGACAGAGAGAGGGAGATAGAGACGGAGAGGTAGATAGAGACGGAGACAGGGAGATGGAGACGGAGACAGGGAGGCAGAGACAGAGAGAGGGAGATAGAGACGGAGAGGTAGATAGAGACGGAGACAGGGAGATGGAGACGGAGAGAGGGAGATAAAGGCAGAGACAGAGAGAGGGAGATAGAGACGGAGAAGTAGATAGAGACGGAGACAGGGAGATGGAGACGGAGACAGGGAGATGGAGACGGAGACAGGGAGATAGAGACGGAGACAGGGAGGCAGAGACAGAGAGAGGGAGATAGAGACGGAGAGGTAGATAGAGACGGGACAGGGAGATAGAGACGGAGACAGGGAGATGGAGACGGAGACAGGGAGGCAGAGACGGAGACAGGGAGATGGAGACGGAGAAACGGAAAGGTAGATACTCGTAGAGACGGAGAGGATAGGGAAGAGAAGGAGATAAGATGGAGATACAGATGGGAGAGAGGAGACAGGCAGGTGCAAAAGCCGCTTACCTTGCCATTCTCAGCGTGCACCTGAGCCACAGCGCCCAGCTTCCGGCAAGCCTGGAACACATTGAGCATCTCGTCATCCTCCAGCAGGAAGACATTCCTGTAGGCCATGAAGCACTTGAACGAGTTGATGCCTTTCTCCTTCACCAGGGTGGCCATCTCGTTGGCGGTCTTGTCGCCCCACTGTGGCACGATCACGTGCAGGCCGTAGTCGCAGCAGACTTTCTCGTCCGCCCAGGCCCGGTACTTGTTGTACCAGTCCATCAGAGAGTCGCCGCGCGGGCAGGCCACGAAGTCGATGATCATTGTGGTACCGCCGGCCAGGGCAGCCCGAGTGCCAGTGTAGAAATCGTCCGCCGAATGCGTGCCCATGAAGGGCATCTGCATGTGCGTGTGCGGGTCGATGCCGCCTGGGGGGGGGGACAGGGATGATGGCAAGGAGTTCGAATTTTTATTGAATTTTGAGAACCATGCTATTGTGTATACTGGGGTCACGCAAGGTCAACTTCAATATGCTTCATAAAGATACTGTATATAGGGGTCACCTGAAGACAACTACAATAAGCCAGATACTGAATAGTAAGGTCATGTCAGGTCAATCAAACTATGCTAGAGACTGTATAGAGAGGTCACGCCAGGTCAACCACACAGTCCCGGAAGCTATTAACCGGGTTCAAGCCAGGTCAACCACACAGTCCCGGAAGCTATTAACCGGGTTCACGCCAGGTCAACCACAACAGTCCGGAAGCTATTAACCGGGGTCACGCCAGGTCAACCACAACAGTCTCAGAAGCTATTAACCGGGGTCACGCCAGCTCAACCACAACAGTCCGGAAGCTAGCTCGTATTAACCGGGGTCACGCCAGCTCAACCACAACAGTCCGGAAGCTATTAACCGGGGTCACGCCAGCTCAACCACAACAGTCCGGAAGCCATTAACCGGGTTCAAGCCAGGTCAACCACAACAGTCTCAGAAGCTATTAACCGGGTTCAAGCCAGGTCAACCACAACAGTCTCAGAAGCTATTAACCGGGGTCACGCCAGCTCAACCACAACAGTCCGGAAGCTATTAACCGGGGTCACGCCAGCTCAACCACAACAGTCCGGAAGCTATTAACCGGGGTCACGCCATGTCAACCACAACAGTCCGGAAGCTATTAACCGGGGTCACGCCAGCTCAACCACAACAGTCCGGAAGCTATTAACCGGGGTCACGCCATGTCAACCACAACAGTCCGGAAGCTATTAACCGGGGTCACGCCATGTCAACCACAACAGTCCGAAAGCTATTAACCGGGGTCACGCCAGCTCAACCACAACAGTCCGGAAGCTATTAACCGGGGTCACGCCAGCTCAACCACAACAGTCCGGAAGCTATTAACCGGGGTCACGCCAGGTCAACCACAACAGTCCGGAAGCTATTAACCGGGGTCACGCCAGGTCAACCACAACAGTCCGGAAGCTATTAACCGGGGTCACGCCAGCTCAACCACAACAGTCCGGAAGCTATTAACCGGGGTCACTCCATGTCAACCACAACAGTCTCAGAAGCTATTAACCGGGGTCACTCCATGTCAACCACAACAGTCTCAGAAGCTATTAACCGGGTTCAAGCCAGGTCAACGACAACAGTCTCAGAAGCTATTAACCGGGTTCAAGCCAGGTCAACCACAACAGTCTCAAAAGCTATTAACCGGGTTCAAGCCAGGTCAACCCGAGTGCCTCACCCGGCATGATCAGCATTCCAGCGGCATCGATGACGCGAACTCCGCCGGGAGTGAGCAGGCCGGTGCCAACCTGCTTGATGACGCCGCCCTCCACATAGACGTCGGCCTCCTGAATGCCGTCATCGTTCACCACTTTGCCGCCCTTGATTAGCAGGCGGTTCTGCGACGACTGCACGTGATGGCCGAGCTTGTTGACTCCGATTTGGACTTTGGCGTCGTTCATTTTTGTCCGCTTTATTTGTAGCTTTGGGTATCACAGATCGATAAATAGAGATGTCAAAATCCGGACTCGGACTGAAATGCGAAATTGATTTTTTAATGTTTAGATGAAGGTACGCTCGCAGTTATAGACCTGGCTGAAACCATACATGCGCAACACCCGGCGAGGGCCCAGCCAAGGTAAGTCGCAGAAATTCCCCATCAAAAATAGACTAAAAACTAACTAGATGACGAGGCATTTAGCCTTATAAATACAGTCTTCGTTACTCCTGCCGGTTACTAAAAAATTAAATTGTTAAGGTTTGTTTCATATGTTGCATTTTTCGTTAAGAAGTAGGTCGCACGGCTGTTGTAAATCAGGACGGTTGCGCATGTATGCTGAAATTATCGAATAAAAGACGTGACAGATAGACATTGGTATCGACATACAGACAGACACTAAGACAAACAGACAGAGGATAGGACAGACCAACAAGTGCTGCTTGCTGCCAGCGCAGTGTAGAGTAAACTGATTGAAATCAGCAACAGTCTCGCAGGCACAAATAATTCCAGAAATGTGATTGCAAAGGCACTGCACACTGCAAGCACATAATCAAGATCTAAGACTGCACAATATAAGTATAAACAGACCCTGCAAACAGGCTCCAGGCCTCAAGACCTGTAGGCCTGCTTCATGTCACAGTTCTGTGATTCTGTTGCATAGCAAGTTCTTATCTTTTGTCTTGGGTTTACTACCATAAATACAAGCACTTGTAATACTGGCATGATTGCTTGTAAAAAATCTTATAACACAATGTGTACATTTGCCAAATTTTTTTAAAATTAAGCTTTTAAAAATTTGTAATTCTTTGGTGGTCATGCATATCTTTTTTGATGAAAAATTTGAATTAGAAGTAGGTCAAATATTTGAGAATTGATGTTTCTTAATGCTTTCAATGGGCATTCTATTTGAATTTTGTATACATTTGTGTTGTGTTTGTTTAGTTCAATAATTTAAGTCTCTCCTTGGCCAATGCACAATATAGAATGTACATTATCAATAAAAGTTAAGGGGTTTTATGAACCTTTGACTAGGCTGGCAATTTGTAGTGTTGATTGAGTTTTATTATTAATAGGTCAGATAGACACTATAGAAAAGAGGGAAGTTATAAAGCTAGCCTAAAATGCAATATGCAAATGAAACAAGCATTTTCAACCTTTTAAATTGCTTTGATCTTGTTTGTATTATTTTATAATATAGAGAAAGCAGATGTGACATAGAGATGTCACAAGTACATTTGCATATGTGTTTATAGGGAATTTTATATAGTTACTAACAAAACATAATTTTAGGCTATCAGAAGACTGCAAAGATCATTTTGCATTAGAGTTAGATGCTTATCTAATATGATTAGGCATAGGGGCCTATTTATCCTTGCATTCTTACAAACTTTAAAAAACTTACTACTTAGCAATGTCTTATTTTTCTGCATGAAGTAATTTTGGCATCAAATTTTAAACAAACAAACTAAAAAAGTTTGTAAAAATATAGTTCATACATTGTCTTCTTAATGTTGGAAAGTCTTAAATTTTGCATATTGAACTTTAAAGACTTGAATGGCTTAATGATCCTTTAATATACTCATTTTCTAAGTTTGTTAAAAAAACTCCGTGTCAAAATAATAAAAAAACAGAAACTAGGACATTGTCAAAAACTCTAATATTGTTAGTTGCTTCCTATAGACTTTTTGTAGCTTAAATAGTCCTTCTAGAAGCTAATGACTCTAAAACATTTTTGCCATTGATTAAAAATTTAACTTGGTATGCTTTCTTTTAAATTTGAGCAACTTAACTATAGCATAGTTTTGTGCTTCATTGTGAAATTACAATTGATTTGAGTCACATAAGAAATAAATGTCAATCAAATGATTAAAAAAGCAAGGTTAAGAAAATATATAAAATTTAAATGTTGCTCATTTCTTTTTTATTTTTAGTTCATAATTGTAGTCTAATCATTAAATTAGATTTCATATAGTTCTTTGACTGTTAATTTTTATTAAGTATCAACAAATAATTACTAGATATTTTGTTATTGTTTGCATGGTGTAGTCCTACACTACACTACATATTAAAATTAAAAAAGACTATTCTTGATGGACAGTTAGCAATCCATCTATGTATTATCTATCGAAATTATCTAGCTTATCTAGATTTTAGTATCTAATATTAGTATAATTACAAAACAACGATTTTATACATTCTCTGCTCTAGATTTTAGTCATGGTGGTTAGAAGTCAAAATTTAGATTTGCAATTGTTTACTTAGTAACCCATATCATTTATAAAGTTGCTCTTTGTATACGCTTCGTGTCGCGCAACGCACGATAATATTTTGTTTTGAGTGAGTATTAACGACGTCTGTGAATACAAATTTGCAAAAAAATATGTTGGCAATCATTTTTTATAAACGGCGGTAATAATCTCTAAATTTTAAAAATCAGGACGAATTTTTGCGTTTAAAAATGTGTGCGTAAATAATAAGTTCATCAAAACAAAACTATATTCTTTTCGACTGTCAAGCTTGCTTTTCTTTATCAGTTGATTTTTGAAAATATTGATAATCTATAAAACATTTGTATACAGGATGATAAATTCAATTACTGATAAAGCAAAGTGACGAACACGGACGTCTTACCATGTTGATTATTGCTTAAATCATATTTGAGTATATTAATTATTGAGGACGGAATTTATGCACCTTCCCAAGCTCTTTCTAATGTACTTTACTGCCTACTGCCAGTGGTAATGTCATTTTCTTCTTCCTCGATTTTGTTCCCCATTACCATTATTAATTCCTTCCTTTGTTCAGGCGCCAATCTAGTTGGCGCCAGATGATATGGGAGAATCACATGACTGACAGATTTTGCTCGTCTGTAGGGTCAAACCATGCTTATAATACGAGATAGGGGCGCATCGCTGCGAGATAGACTGCAGTTCCAAAGCGACTCCTCCATATACTATAGCAATCAAGCAATCAAAGACTGAAAGATAATCTAAAAAAGTAAACTTCGGCGTTCGTCTAAAATAGATATTTATAAAAGTTGATACGGAAAGTTGATTACCCTTAAGCTCCCCACGTCAGAATCATATCATATTTCTAAATTATACATGTACATGTAGGTCAGTTTATTGGCTCAATAAGCAGCCTCTTTGTCGACAGCCAGTTAAATTATGGGGGGGGGGATCAGCCATAATTTATAACGCGTACGACAAAAAGTACATTCAAAGAAAGAATTAGATCATAAATAAGATCAAAAAGCTTTTCCCAGAATCTCTAGTGTAGCAGCAGTTAAAATACCAATAAATCTCTATATCTATATGCTAAAATGAACCTTATTTACAATAGAAGATTCAGGAAGGAGAGAACAGCGGCCAGTGCATGAGTTTAGGAGAAGCCGGCAACGTCTCAAAGCGGCACTAAGTGGATTTCTTTGTTCGGAAAAGGTGAGAAATTCCAATGATTGCTTTTCACTCAAAGCTTGGAGTGTTGCTGTGGCAACCAAACTAACTGGCAAAGAAGCTTATAATCACACTGCGCACACATAGGAAATATGCATTAGGTTGGCTCAGACGAGCTTGCTTTCTACCAAGGAGCATAAGGAGGGACTACCAAACCTCTTGAGTCATGCTACTTCACTCGAAGCTCTGTACTCTCTGCTGCTGCTGCTGCTGTTCCTGTCTGCCCGCCTGCCTGCAGCTGACGGCCTCGAAAACTCGCGCGCCTGGCTGAGGGGTTTCGACAACCTCAGCGACTACGAGGAGACGTCAAACCGAACACCTGTATACTCGATAAAACTTTGCCTGTTTGACGCCTCCGAGGCAGCTCACCTGGTCACCTACAATGAGACTGACAGAACCTGCAAAGGAGTTCCGGTGTCGACTGGGTCTGCCGAACTGCCGAAAGTGCCGCAGCTTGTCACTGGGCGGCTCGGGCGCGAACAATGTCACGGAGGTCTAGGTGAGTTGAAGCCTTTACGACTGTTCAACTTTAATCTCGAGAAAGTTTGGCGCAGATCTTCATTTAGAAATCGCTTTCCTGTCTTGACAATCAAGTGAGCCAGAAGACTTCATTGTACAGTTTTTTTAACACCGCAGACCCCGAAGCCCTTCGCCGACCAGTGCTGGATCACGGTGCAGCACGGTGTCCGACTCCGTGGACTTCAACCGCAGCTGGGCCGAATACAAGGCCGGCTTTGCGAGCGGACCGGCTGGCAACTTCTGGATCGGTGCGAACTGTTCTTGCTGCACTGCTGCTTGTTTGCCTTTCCCTCTTAATGTGTCTCAAACTTGTCTATGGTTGAGATGCTTTTGAAGTATAGCGTCGTCATAATTGAGATACGTCTTCTATATATGATGTTCGTGAAATAGTCCAAATTTCTATGCTGATGTCAGTTTGTTATGTCTATGGCTGATGTCAGTTGTTAGTCTATGGTGATGTCAGTTGTTAGTCTATTGGTGATGTCAGTTGTTATTCTATGGTGATGTCAGTTGTTAGTCTAATGGTGATGTCAGTTGTTTAGTCTATGGTGATGTCAGTTGTTAGTCTATGGTGATGTCAGTTGTTAGTCTATGGTGATGTCAGTTGTTTAGTCTATGGTGATGTCAGTTGTTAGTCTATGGTGATGTCAGTTGTTAGTCTATGGTGATGTCAGTTGTTAGTCTATGGTGATGTCAGT